>JADWQK010000267.1:600000-950282 GCA_017933935.1 Sesamia nonagrioides | reverse complement strand
CATTACAAAATAACACGAAAATAATATAAAACACATAATGATAATAAGAAAGACAAAAAAATAAAATATACCGAAAAGCCTCGTACTCAAACAAGAAGAAATCAAAATAAAAATGTTTTCCTGATGTCATAACCCGGGTCAAAGACAACACACCGTTTAGCCATTAAAAATTTATAAAATATCCGTCTGTCAACCATTTTTTTTTTACATATTATAAACCAGCGCTTGACCGCAATCCTGCCTGATGGTAAGCAGTGACGCAATCGTTGATGGTAAAGCGCACTAGTTTATTAAGAGCCTATTCACTCTAGCCTTGAAGACACTCAAATTGTAGTCCGACGGAAACACCGCCGCTGGAAAATTGTTCCAGTCCTTCGATGTACGCGGTATAAAGGAGGAGGCGAAACGCTTCGTCCGGATCATAGTGGTGTTAACAACGTAAGGGTGGAAACCAGCCGTACGACGGGTCGTCCGCTGGTGGAACGGAGATGGGGGAATTAAATCATGCAATTCCCTCGCACACTCCCCGAAATGCATCCAAACAACACACATAATAAACAACAACAAATAAGTACAGAAAAAGACAATTGCAGTATGAGGAAATAACTATGTACTTGTGTTACAAAATAAACAACAATTAAGCAGTGCGTCGCACCTGTGCAAGAGCAGGTCGTTGCTCAGCAAAATGCTGTGACTTCACATGTATCTATAGTCAACAGCGCTGATTTTCAGCAACTACCTCTAACTAACTAACACAGCCTCCGTGGCGTAGCGGTAGCGGACGCGGCCGCTGCGCAAGGTGGCGCGGGTTCGATCCCCGCACAGTGCAAGTATTTGTATGCATGAATATAAATTGCACTGGTCTGGTCGTGCCTCGGAAAGCACGTTAAGCCGTTGGTCCCGATTGCCATACGAATATCTAATGGCAGTCGTTACGGGTTGTTGGAGCCCTCAAAAATCCAACAATTGGTCTAACTGCAATGCTTCGATGTCGCCTTCGGGTTGTGGAGGTCAGACGGCAGTCGCTTCACGGAAAATGTCGAAGTTTAGACATATCAGCAGTTGGACTGGTAAAGCGGACCCCAGACTCCAAAGCTGAAAAGGCTTCAGATGCGACTGGGATTAACGCTCAGATGATGATGACCTCTAACTAACTAACTATATTTACATTTCTGTTTTATTATTTTATGTTCACTGATTTGAAAACCAGCCACGGTGGTCCCTGAGATTTTTACACAGTAATTAAGATTTCATAAAAGCGTTAATCAACTGTTGTTGTTGACTGAAACGTGTTTTTTTTTAATTCTTACTGAAAATCCTCCTATACTTCCTTCATTGGGGGGGTAACAGAGGAGTATTGCGGACACTACAGAGGACACGGAAACCACCGCAGTGTTTCAAAACTGATTAACAGAAAATATCTGAAATAAAAACGCATACGCACTTTTTTTTTTGGATGGACAGGCGCGTAAATCGCCTTACCGCGCGGAGCACCGCTGCGATATCCGCTTTACCGTCGTCGCCGCCCTCCGCGGTGGTACCCGGTGCCGTGCGTTAATCGCCTTAGCCTTATTCATTCGTGATATAATAGTGATTTTATACTACACCTACACCCGTGTTCCTACTTTTGGGTCACAACAAATCTTATACAATATACACCCACGGAACTGTTCATTAAAACAATACAAATACACATGGGTGGTTTTGCGTCACCATTATGCTGAAATACTTACGACCGAAAACCAACTCGCTCTAAACTTTTCCAGTTTCAAGTGATAGCTGTCGGTAAATACTGACACTGAAATATTACAGACAATGATTATGATGGTTAATGTTGGTAGTATAATGATGTCACTCGTTTATTTTTGGCCGATAAGCGGTGTCTGCTGTCTACATAGGCGTAGACCCCTCTTTTATTTTGTAGTTTTAAGAATAGCTACAGTATGGAATAGGGTTGTAACGAAGGCTTGTTAGCGGAGGCGGGGGCAGATGCGGAGGCGACTAGTCTCACCTCCGCGGATGCGGAGGTTAACGGAGGCGGAGGTGAAAGTACATATAGAAAAAAATGAAATTTATGGTTAACTAGCTTTCCGCCCGCGGCTTCGCTCGCGTGGAGTTTGGTTATATCGCGCTTTTTAGATTTCTCTCGGGAATGTCAGATTTTTCCGGGATAAAAGGTAGCCTATGTTTTTTCTCAGAGTCTAAAGATTGTCTGTGGCAAATTTCATCAAAATCGGTTGAGAGGTTTAAGCGGGAAAGGATAACAGACAGACAGACAGATAGATAGACAGACAGACAGACAGACAGACTTACTTTTGCTTTTATAATATTATTATGGATTATGGATTAAAACAAAATTTTTGTTTCAAATACGTACATTAATAGTAGTATACTTGGTAAAAAAAATATTACCTTCTTGTAATGAAAATTAAGGAGAAACAAATTGTGTTTGCCGCATTCCCGCCTCGCACTAGTTGATTCTTGACCATTTCGCGCTCAAACGCGGCCGGACGGTTGCCGAGCGTCGCAGCTTGCGCGTTACTTATTCTATAAATACGTAAATAAACCTCCGTTATAACTTCGCAAAAATTGTGCTGAAGCGGAGGCGAAAGCGAAGATACGATTTCTTGCGGAACTTCCGCCGTAACGGAAGCGGAGGCGAAGCTCCGTTACAGCCCTGGTATGGAAGGCCGTGGTTCCCTCACCTCACCTCACCCTCGTGGAACCTCATAGGTTCGAAAATCGCACGGGTTAACTTTTAAATCAGGCTGTATTTAATTTTGTTGGTATTAGGTACCTGTGCCGTTTCTCAATCTTCATAAACTTCTGTAAATATTGACATGTGACACCCACACCGTGCCCCATGTGGTGGATTGTGGCCCACTTGAATTCACAAACAGTAGGCTTGTGTTACAGCAGGTATGTTATAAGCTGATTATACGTTTATGTTATACAAGTGGTGTGAGAATATTGAGATGATATGATGAAAATGGATAAACTAAGAAATGAAACACAAGGACGTTTGAAAGTGGGGCCAGTGAAGGAAAAGTTGGAAGGAAATCGTCTGATTTGATATGGACCTGTGGGCAAGAAGAAACGTTCATCATCAACCTTTTTTATTGTCCCAGTGCTGGACACAGGTCTCCTCTCATACAGAGAAGGATTGAGCGTAATCACCACGCTTGCTCAATGCGGGTTGGCGAAGTCCAGGTTTCCTCAAGATGTTTTCCTTCACCTTGTAATCAGTCATTGGTGTCCAAGATATACTTAGAAAGTACATATAACTTAGTAAAGTTACATTGGTACTTGCCTGACCTAGAATCGAACCCGCATACTCATACTTGAAAGTCTGGTGTTTTAACCACTAGGCCACCACGACTTACGACGATGAGATACGGAACTGAAACGTGGTCACTCACAATGGGCAAACAGTGTCAAAACAAAGCAAAACTTAGCAATAAAAAGGTAATGGCAACTGTTTAGTGGTCTTGTAGTGTATATGTATAGTGTAAGTACACACACAGTGTGTTTCAATCAATTAATTACCTGTTGCTTCACTATCGCTTGCTCCGATCTGGTCAAGCAATAACGGCAGTTGTCTATTGTGCCGAACTCCCAACATTGTTAGCAAAACTAGGACTCGAATCGATCTTCACCATTATTGCTCCATGAGAACGCGAGACCTCATACGGCACGAGAAACCGTTTTGACCCTTCACGAACTTCAGTTAGAAACCATTCGTCATCCTCCGTATTCGCCAGACCTTGTTCTAACGGACTACAATTTTTTTCGTGATTTGGACAATTATCTACGTGACAAGAAGTTTTCTTCCCAGGAGACAGTACAAAATGCTTTCACACATTTTGTGCAGTCTAGATCCACCGAGCTCTATCGCAAAGGCATAAATGGCATTCCTATTAGATGGCAGCAATGTATAGATAATAATGGTAACTATTTTGATTAAAAAACTTAGTAAAAATGAAAAAAAAAAATTCAATTTAATTTTCAGTACAAATCGGCAATTTCATACTTTAGCCCTTGTTATTATGATCTAATTGATTATTGAGCCTATGGCAGCGGTGAAATGCCTGAAGTTTCTTTTCAAGTTTTCAGGTCTGCAAGTCCTTGTAGTTGTAAAAGTTACGTAAGTTGGTAAAAGACGTCTGGAAATTAACATTTCACATAATTATCAAAGCAATATTAAAAAAATTAAAAAAGCGATTATTTCTTTTTTTGGGACAAAAGCAGCCACACATTTTCCACCCACTGCAACTCCTGAAAGCCAGAATCAACAGTGGAGACCGCCAGAAAAACGCCGAGCAATGAAGCTCGACGAGTCCCGGAGAAACGATTTAACTGTCTTGGGTCCCGCAGCGAAATTAATCAGAAAAGAATAGCGGAGGAGTAAGAAAAAATATATTTTTTCCACTTCCCTCCATAACAAGCAGGAGACAGAACAGAACTAGGCCAATCGGCACAAAGGGACATTATTGCAACTGGGAGAAGCCCAGATTGCCAAGCACCACGGAATAAAATGTGATTAAGTTAATGGGTCCTAAGTAGGTATGTGCTGTTACAATTGATTCCAATAATAGGTATGGCAAAAGCGCCTGAACGCACGGAAATTGGTTCTAGTTTCTACAAGGTCCGTATAATAAACGACTCCGGATGTAACTTGTACACTATCCAACATAATATTGCGTTCATTTTGTCAAAGAATACACTCCCACAAGATGTGATGTGCGGACTGTTCAAATTCATAGTTCGATGTAGAACATTGAAAAAGCGATTAGTCAAATTTTGTCAACGTTCACTTTATCGCCTGAATACAAAATGCACGTGATACGGCTTTAAATTAAATCAATAACCTGCTCACAGCCGATTGTGATTAATATGCACTCACCGCAATCAACAACATGGAGCAAACTAATTATCACCGTAAATTGCAATTCAAAATTGAATATTCGTACGAACATACATTTTCCTTGTAAAAGCTTATAGATTATAATGTCAATGTTATCAGTATAACTGATAGGCTTTCATTGGAGCTTGTTACAAAGCTATCGAAGATAAAGTATCGATAAAGATAGTTTCAAGTGACGAGAGCTGGCGTAGCTATGTGCTAGGCAGTCGGACTCAGTATACAGTGACGCGTCGCGCGGACCGACCGCCGACCCGCGAATGTGCGCGCGCTAAGGAAAACATTATTTCTCATTCACGAGTCAAATCCGTTCACAAATAAAATAATCTTCCAGTTTACTCTGATAACCAATGTTTGTTAACACCTCGTAAGTATATTTTTTTTTATCTTGTAAGTAATCTGTTGTTTGTTTAGTAAACATTAAATTTCGCGGGTTTTGTTTCGCTAAACATTTTTTTTTTAAACGAAGCGCCGGCTTTAATGGGCCGTTCGTTAGTGAACTATTTTGACGATGGAAAGCTAGCAGCAGTGTTTTGTTTTTGCTTTTTAATGGCTGTTGAACGTTTCAGCGATTAGTGTAAACGAGTGAGTTATGAAGTTATTAAACTATTTTAAAAGTTACGATTTCCATAAAATATCCAGGTTACACAATATTTGCATAAATATAAAGAAGTTTTGAATTAGTATTGTATTTTTTATGAAATCCATGTCTCACTACTAAATATATATTTTTTAGTTTGTTATTAATTCTTTCTACACGGAACGTCTACATAACATTTGCATACAATGCTTCGTACTTGTTTTATTTTAAACAGGTAGTGTTATTCAGTTAGCAGGTACTAACCAATTGAGAATATGAAAGAAATGTGATGATAAACATTTTTAAGAAAAAAAAAATAAACTTACCTAAAATCCGTTTCTAAAAATAAGTCTTTCTGTTAAATGAAAAAGTTATAATGGGTTTTTTAGGAACTATTGATGGAAAGTGTGAATGATTATATCGTTCGGTAGAGGGTTACTATGGAGATGACGTCTAATAGGCTAGATAATGATGATTCTTAGAACGGTGTATGGGCAAATTCATAGATCTAAACCAAATTATTTACCGCGTGGTACCGGGCTTGGAATAGTACCGTAGGTGTCGTAAGAGGCGACTAGGGGAACTCTCACCAGGGAAGCGGGCAGTAGCGCTTCGCCTGTGGAATATCCTGCGATCCCCAACCCGCCCGCCAAGCATGGGGATTATGGCAAACCCCATCAATGTAATGAAAGCCTTGGGGGAGGCCTGTGTCTCGCATTCGACCTCTATAGGCTTCTATTTTAAGCTTTCTAAATACATTATAATATCATTTAAAAAATTTCATTACTAATATTTTTACTTTTAATAGTAGTTTCTTATAATATTTGGGTATTTTATGCTGCAACGTCAAAAGTCAGAAAACTAATAGATAGGTAATTAACATACGTATTAAAATTTCATTAACGCATAAATAATTTAAAAATATGGTCTTCTAAAGTAAGCTTTGATGACCATAAATATTTGAAAGTGGAGTTACGATGCGATAAAAAAAAATCAACAACGATTGGCAAGAACAGTATAAATTGTACCAATACGTCGTGGTATATTTTCAACATTTCATTTGTACTAGGACCGTGAGATGAAACAATCTCGTACTCACAAAGATTCTATACTCTTATGTCTGTGCTTTTTGAATATTCTGTTTCTCTGCGTGATCGAATCAGAAATGAGGAGATCCGCAGAAGAACCAAAGTCATCGACATAGCTCTGCGAGTCGCTAAACTTAAGTGGCAGTGGGCAGTCATTGCTCGTAGAACCGATGGCCGATGGGGCAGTAAGGTTCTGGAGTGGCGGCCACGTACTGGAAGACGCAGCGTAGGGAGGCCCCCAACAAGGTGTAATATATAAAGCTGAAGAGTTTGTTAGAACGCGCTAATCTCAGGAAGTACTAGACCGATTTGAAAAAGTCTTTTTGCGTAGAATAGCTCATTAATCCAGGAAGACTTGAGGCTATATAACATCACGCTGCGACCAATAGGAGCGGAGCATAACTAAACCACGCGAACGAAGTCGCTAGCGGTCGCTAGTAATTAAATACAGCCTCTTAAATATTTCTTGACTTTGACAATTAATATTAAAAATAATGTGAAGATAGTCGGTTATCGGTTCGATATGTCTATAAAATGTATCTGCAGACCGGTGGCTACACCTGAAGACTTGAATTAAGTCGGAAAGAAAGACATCTGAACGGAATAATCGATTTGCAGTGTTAGCAAGCCTCAGAAATCATTATCGTTCTGGAGTAGATTTGCAGCACCTTCTCGGAGATGTCTGAGGAGTCGCTATCAGTGATAGAACAATTTAAAGACCATGGTTTAATAGCACGAAGAACTGGTCCTGAATTTACCATAATTCATAAGACAGCAATGCTTTTTGCTTGGGAACACTCTGACAGGACTTTAGCACAATGGGGGAAGGCACTCTTTGCTGATGAGTCCCGTATGTGTCCATGTGGTATCTCGTAGACCGGGACAGTTTGAAGTTGGTGTTCTTCTGAGGAGGTATAAGCTTACAAGGTGTAGAGCTACAAACACCACATGCGAACAAAGCATCGTACTGTCGTCTCACGAATTGTACATCTCGCAAGCAAAGTTTACCGTGCAATTAGCATACACACAACTTTCCAACATCAACCGATGGGCAAGTGCCCGCCAGACATAAAGCCCATCCTCTCTTTTCGGTGGAGTATGAGTGAACTACAAATGCTTAGGACAGAGCTGGTTATCGTAGATAGAGGAACTGTGACTGGCGATTTGTATGTCACTAATATTCTTGAAGATTATTTAGTGCCATACTTGGGATTTATCGATTGAGAATTTAAATTATTGCGCTCCCCTGCACTGCGATGTGTTCTATAGGTTCTAACCTGGATAGCACGAAGTCCAGACTTTAATCATATAGAACAATTTATTATGGGACGTTAAAAAAAGTTTTTAACACCCAGACATAGCCTACATAGCCAACCTGGTAGGTAGGTGATATTATTTCACCAGTGTATATGAAATAAAGAAAGAATAATAATTGCTAATATTTCATTTTATTAACCTGAATGTATTATTACGTTATATAAAAGTAAATAAAAAAATAGCGCACCCATTATTGTACATTTTTCGATATTATGTAGGTACTTTTCATTCATAATTTCAACTTTGAAATTCGGCGTATGTATTCTATATAGAAATAAGCGTCAAACATATGCTGGAATGGCGATACAACCTTTGCTTCATTGTGACCCGTAAAAAAAGGGGATCAACATGTCAATTGTATTGTCGTTGTCAACTTGTCAAACTCGTTGGCATATAACCTTGTGTTTGTTTTCAATTAAGTTCGTAAAGTTATTTACAAGTGTTATCAGCCATATTCTGTTATTATTAAATCATCATGAAAGTTTCGGAAGGATTTCTAGTATAATTTAACAATCAATATGGATGTAATCATCGACATATTCTAATGGACATGCTTTAGTGATGATAATAATGGCACTGCGAAAGAAAGAAAGGAAACGAAGTATCTGCTATCTTTATCTCTCTCAAAATTATCAATCATCTTTGAGGAAAGAGATAGTGCTAGACCGAAAGCATAGGCCATCTCTCTCACTCTTTTCAAACCAAAAAATGACTTCAGATTATACGCGTACGGCATGTCCATTAGTATATCTATAGATATAATATTCGATAGCAGATATTGACACTTATTGTTTTCATCTAAAACATTTAAATGCTTAGGCAAAGGTAACTACTTCTTTCTACCAAGTAATGTCATCACACGTTTTGGCATATTATTTTTTCCCCTCAGAACTGAAGAAATAAAAAATATGAAAAAGAAAATAATGTTTAAACTCAGGATACGAAAATAAAGAAAAGGTATTTTTGTTTTAAGATTGTGTCAGTTTTGAAATGTTGTCAAGGTATACAGGGACCACTAAAGATTTCAATAGGAAAGAAAATCTAACGTACATTTTCACTGAAGTTACTTGTCACTAACCTTATATGATGACACAACAATGACATACATACATCGTGGAATTTGTGAGGCAACAAAGACAACTCACATATTTTTTTTTACTTTTATACTACACTAGCTTTCCGTCCGCGGCTTCGCCCGCGTGGTATTCGGTTATTTTTTTTTTTTTTTTTAATAATTTAATCTAGTGCTTGACTGCAATCCCGCCTGATGGTAAGCAGTGATGCAATCGTTGATGGTAAAGCACACTAGTTTATTAAGCCTATTCACTTAAAAAACTTCGGAATAGGAAGGATGATGGCAGTTGAGCGAGGTGATGCAATGTTAAACCCAAGACCAACACGACCAAATGATGCTGCGCTAGAGGGAGTTTGATCTGGAGACTCTCCGCGACCAAACTCCCGACACAACAACATTTGGCGCATCGTACCCGCCACACATCGCACCACAACTGCTCAAACCCGTCCTCCGTACGGCTTCACCAGACATCATGCCGGAACACGACGAATCGCTTGGCGGCAAGACTTTGTCTGGTGGGTGGTAACTTCGCCGGCAGCCGATGTTATGCCTACCACCGAGAAAATATCGCGCTTTTTAGATTTCCCTTGGGAATATCAAATATTTCCGGGATAAAAAGTACCCTATTATTTAACCCGGACTTCTAACTTTACGTCTGCAAAATTTCAGAGCTATCGGTTCAGTAGTTACAGCGTGAAAGCGGAACAAACAAACAAACTCACTTTCCCATTTATACCTAATATAAGTAAAGTAATAATTTATAATATGAGTAAGGATGTAAGTAGGAACCCACTGCAATTTCAGATCCACACCTTTCGCGGCTAATTCTTCTATTTTAGACAGTACCTCATATTCTATCGATGTACCTCTGCGACCAGAGGCGCATCGAGCTGTATGATATAAGGCACTCTTACCATAGAATAAAGAGGGGAAGTAGGTTATCTCCGACCCAATACGCGATTTAATTGCCTACTGTCTTAGGGTTGACGACTGTCCGCGCTTCGTCGGTTACGGTTGTCGCCCAAACCGCTAACAAATATTTATAGACTAAGAGCTTATGTTTCAATTATTTGCTTAGTATTTAGTTTACATATACTAGTCAGTTTTTTTTTTGTAATTTTTATTTTTAGTTTTGTACACATAAAGAACCATATTTATTTTTATTTTTAATTAATACAAATATAAATAATACAAACATAATATCTATTGAATCACACATTTAATACAAAATTACAAATTAGCTACAGAAAAATACCTACTTTCTTCGGTTTCGACTATTACGAAACGCGTTGTTATTAAATTTTAATGTGTAATATATCCGTATCCTTGTAAATAACTTTTAGAAATATAATTTGAAAAATATAAATCTTTTATTTGTTCATAAATAGACATACCAAGTTTGCGGTTTATGTGATCATTTTAAATGCTTTTTGGAACATCTGCTCCATCCTCATAATAATATTTTCTACAAAGTCGTCAGGTGGAACCACTAATAAAATTTGGTTTCTAGAATAATTTTTGTAGTGAAGATACCTAGATTCTGCACTTAAATTGCAAACTTGCTGATTAGCATTTAAATACGATTTAAGTTGTTCGCAATCCTCGTGACGATCCATGCATTTTTTTTAACAAGAACACTTAACGCGCGAACCTCGTCCGGTACTAGCCGCGACTAGCGCACTGATAGCACTCTAATATTGTGTTTAGGTGTGCGTGCGGCGACCCTTAGATACTAAGGCGCACACATTCAAGCCGCGCGCGGTCCATTTGTATGAAGATAGCCTACTCTGTCCCTCTTTATACTATGCTCTTACTGTCCGAACATATAACAGCTTTATTGTCACCAATTGTTTTGATATCTGATAGTGCTTCTGAGATCGCAATAAGCTCACTTCATCTATCTACAGACTACTAAAAGTTAGTTAAAAAAGAAACTATTTTAAAAAAATAACCTGCATTTGCATTAGGAATAAATTTACGCGCCTTGCAATCTGCACTCTAATTGAGTAGCACTCTATCAATCTCAATTTAAATCATAAAGGAATGTTGTTGAACTCTTATATTATTCTTAACCATAAATCTTTATTTACCATATTTAAGATTAGAGGTACATATAATATAGTACATATAATATTGTACGTGTTACATTTTTCTGAATACGTGTATCTTCATTTGCAGTCAGCCTTCATACTATTCCGTAAATAGGATATTTCTACACAGAGATTTCTTATTCAAAAATCATATCACGCGTTTGCGACATTCCTTAATATTGTTTTAAAGAATTCCGCAACCTCTTTGCCTCGGAAAATATTTCGCATCCTATTCAGTTTCCTCTCTGATTTTCAAGTAGACTTGTACTGTTATTTGAAACTTGCTGCGCCCCTCGGCTTTATCCGTGTAAGTCTCTAGCACTTCGGAATATAGGGATAAAAAGCCTATATTGTAATCCAGATCACGATGTACTCCTGTGCCAAATTTTATTCGAATTCATTATGCCGTTTCAACGTCAAATCGTAAGAAACAATCATGCTAAAATCGAAGATACTAGCCCCGCACGATGATATTGCGATGGAACCTTGTCACAATAACAGCTTTGTGACGTCATCTGTCACACAAAAGGACAGCTAGCAAAATAATGTTAAACGCAAAATTAATAAACTGGGGATAAGGGTTTATTTGTATTTTATAACTTTATTATACATACACTTTTTATACCTACTCACCCATATTCTGACAAATAAACTTTCATTATTAATAATTTCAAGGAAATAATTCTTGTAGACGTAAGAAAAATATACTTATTCGTATATCTTTCTTACATATATACTAATTTTTTCTAACTACATTTCTGTTAATTTGCGAGCGGGAATTGAACCAGAGTCCACTGTGTAGCAGTCATGTTTTAATTACTACCTACATCTATCAGCTTCTAAATAAAACCAGGATAGTATGTAAAAAAATGTTTATATTTTTTTTCAATATATTTATTCAATTCCACTCATACAGTCTTCCGAATCAGAACTGCTTTCTATGTCTGTCGTTTCCGATTCACTGTCGTCTGCCGTAATTATGACAAATAACTCGTCAGTTAATCGATCTTTATTCCTCTTCAAGCCGTTTAACATGATTGACTTCCTTTCGCCAGTCATCTGGAGTTATTGACGCCAACGACTCCAACGTCAGAGCTTCAATGCGACTTTCCAACTGCTCCACATTCTTTTCTGACACCCTCATCTTTACCAGGTTCCAGATGTACTCAATGGGGTTGAGGTCGCAGTTGTAGGGTGGTAATCTAACGAACTCATGGCCATTGCCAGCTAATAAATTGTCAATTTTATAATTTTTCGGCGGTCTGTGCCGTTTAATTAATAAATACAGTCCAGGTTTTGTAGTGTCGTTGGGAAAGTCGATGTTGTGAGCTTGTAGCCACTCAACCATCAACTGTTTTTTATTGTTCATACTTGGTGGCCAATTCTCTTTCCTACTGTGATAAGGGGTGTTGTCCATCACAATTATGGAGTTGCGTGGTATGTTGGGTACTAATTTTTCTGTAAGCCACTTGGTGAAATTCTCAGCATTCATTTGATCATGGCAATCCCCCGTTTTGGTGTCTGCTTTAAACATTAAAAGGGCATTGTCAACAAATCCGCTTTAACTTCCTGCCTGAACTTATTATACACCGGCGGCCGGGGCTGTCGTTCCGTCTCACTCCGACATCGGTTGCTGTTTGGCAACATTTTTTTACCGAGTAGTGTGCGTGTATCCACGTTTCGTCGAGATAAATAACGGGTCTTTTGTTAGTACCAAGCGAGTCATTTTCTTTCATACGTCGTAAATATTTAGCCCTCCACGCTTGAATTTGGGGTCTTTCAATTAGAGCCAGTCTTTTTTAGTAGTATCGTTTAAATTGGTAGCCTAAATCACATTTAATTATTTTTCTTAATGTAGTTTCACTACCAGTATAATTAAGGTCTACTTTTGAAGCCGCCAATATTTTGCGCATTGTGGGTATTTTTCTCCTCACCGTATACATTGAATGTATAATGTTTCTTAAAGCTGATAAGGAAAACCCGTCGAAATATTTCTTCTTTTGTCTTTTTCCTTTAGTAGGAGTTCTCAATTTGCTGCCACTGGCTGTTTCTGACTCATGCTCTCGTCGCAATTTCGTCACAGTATTTTTTGCAACGCCGCGCCGTGGCACATGCCACACGCTCCGTGACTTTAGTAGAATTTTGCGAAATATTTTTAATAACTATTAGCAGTTGCTTCGGTATTAAAATGTCCTCAGTAGCACTTTTTAAAGCACCGTTTATACTTTCAAAAACTAACTTACAGTCCTTGTCCACTTTTAATTATAATTTCACGAGCACGACTGTTAATTAATTTCTTACTCATTTTAACGAGTAACAGCTAACAAAACTAAACAACAAAAATCAAGAACAACAATAAAACAGGATAAATAAAACAAAAAGCTAACAAAAATATTCGATATGCGTAAGTGGGTAAGCGCGGACTGAACTTGCGAACGGTACCGGCGGGGCGAGTTCGACTACGTCACCAAGATGGCCGCCAATCGCAATATCATCGTGCGGGGCTTATATCTATCTCTGTTTTTTATTACTAGCGGCCGCCAGCGACTTCGTTCGCGTAGAGTTAGTTATGTTCCGGTCCTATTTGGTCGCAGCGTTATATAGCCTAAAGCCTTCCTGGATTAATGGGCTATCCAACGCAAAAAGAATTTTTCAAATTGGACCTGTGGTTCCCGAGATTAGCGCGTTCAAACAAACAAACAAACAAACTCTTCAGCTTATATATTAGTATAGATATAGATTAATTTCGGTAAGAAAATGCTGTTACTGCTTCATGTAAAATTCTTAGTATACGTATATATCCGGAAATAGGCGATAACATAGTCAGGAAAAGGCTAGGCTAATAGGGTAGTTGGCTAAACAAAACTAATTAGTCCATCAGTCAGATTTTCAAAAAAATACTAGACACGTATTTTTTCTTTTTTCATATAAACAAAAAATGAAGACGACACAGTGCGTTGAAAACTCGTGTGACGTCACTGCACGCTACTCTTTTTAGCGAGCAATGACGTCACCAGCCACCACTCCTGATCATTGATGCCTTTTATATTTGTCATTTTGTATTGATTTGATAAAACAAAATATACGTATCCAATACTTTTCTATAATCTGAATGACGGACTAAATAGAATTATTTTTTTTTACCCAGGAAACATCCCTATTATGATGATAAGACTTTCCAATTGCTTTTAAAAATGCCCCTTTCTTTCTGTTCTTACACAAATCTAATAAATAATATCTCTAATCGTATCTTTGTTTTGTTCTTTGTAATTTGTAGTCGAAACAAGGTAAGATTTACGGAAAAAAATATTAATTTTCTTCGTTGCCAATATAGTATTTGCATAATTTAAAAGCTGAAGAAAGAATCCGAAAATCAACAAAAATATTCGTCCGCATCCGCCGTCAACAGGAAAATGCTTCTGAAGTTCTTTTGTTTACCTGAAAAGCAATTAACAAAATATTATATTAAACTGCCTGCGGCCGTGAACAAAATGCAATAAATTAATATTTATTGGTTTATTGTAGCACGTTAGCGCAGTGATTAAGTTATTGACTACAGATTTGCGTGTTGCGGGTTGGATTCCTGCACGGAACAAATATTTGTATGGCCTACAAATAGTTGTTCCGGGTTTGGCTTTTTGTGTATGTAAGTTTAAATGTTTGTAGATGCACTCACGACACAGGATAAAATTACAAGTGTTCGGCAACGTTTAAAAAATAGTATACCTACTCTTTTTTTTGCTCTGGATTGGAAATTATCAAATGACCTCTCTTCTTCCTCTCCTGGGCGGAGCAGAAAGGCGCGTCAGACTTTTACTTACTAAAACCCACCCTGTTTCTTCTCTTGCCTGTGCGCCCGCAAGCCGTGGCCTACGGTGGCCGGGTGTTCGATGTTATCTCCCGGCCAGGGCGTCTTCTGCGGCGGCTAGAGGCGTGAGGGCGCTGGGATTCAAGCCGTGTTCGGTGAGGTCCGTGAGGTCCGCGTCAGGCCGGATGGTAAAGGTGCCATGGCGCCTCTCTAGCCACTCCTCAAATTATAATTTACTCTTGCAATGTTAAAAACAAAACATATTTATTACACGAATCTAAAAATAACTATAAGTACCAGTAAGTAAAAAAACAAAAGAAACATTTTTTTAAAGGTCGTGAAGTATCTACTCGTTCTTACCGTTGTCATCTGAAAACGTATCTAGAAGATTGGCTGGTTGAATGGCAATGCTAATTATTTTTAGGGTTCCGTACCTCGAAAGGAAAAAACGGAACCCTTATAGGATCACTTTGTTGTCCGTCCTGTCTGTCTGTCTGTCTGTCTGTCTGTCTGTCTGTCACCACCCTTTATCTCAAGAACGCGTGGACGTATCAAGCTGAAATTCACATGAAATACTTGGGTCTATTGTCCCTTTAAGCTGTGAAAATATCAAACTTCTAAGCCAAGCCAATCAAAAGATACAGCCGATTATGTCGATATTTTCAACAAATTTTCGACACTCGCAAAGGAATCAAAACCTACAGGATACTTCCCGTAAACTCAGAATCTTGAAAATTGGCATGAAGCATTGTCATATAATGCAAATATAGGAAAAATTGCGAAAATCACATTTTTTATAGTTATATAATATAATAAACATATTTTAATAAAATGGAACTTACTACCTTATTTCTCACGAACGAATAAAGTTATCAAATTGAAATTTATACCAAATACCTAGGTCTATTGTCCCTTTAATCTGTGAAAATATCATACTTCTAAGCCAAGCCAATCTTAAGATACAGCCGATATGTCGATATTTTCAACAAATTTTCGACACTCGCAAAGGAATCAAAACCTACAGGATACTTCCCGTAAACTCAGAATCTTGAAATTTGGCATGAAGGATTGTCATATAATGCAAATATAGGAAAAATTGCGAAAATCACATTTTTTCAGTTATATAATATAATAAACATATTTTAATAAAATGGAACTTACTACCTTATTTCTCACGAACGAATAAAGTTATCAAATTGAAATTTATACCAAATACCTAGGTCTATTGTCCCTTTAAGCTGTGAAAATATCAAACTTCTAAGCCAAGCCAATCAAAAGATACAGCCGATATGTCGATATTTTCAACAAATTTTCGACACTCGCAAAGGAATCAAAACCTACAGGATACTTCCCGTAAACTCAGAATCTTGAAATTTGGCATGAAGGATTGTCATATAATGCAAATATAGGAAAAATTGCGAAAATCACATTTTTTTAGTTATATAATATAATAAACATATTTTAATAAAATGAAACTTACTACCTTATTTCTCACGAACTAATAAAGGTATCAAATTGAAATTTATACCAAATACCTAGGTCTATTGTCCCTTTAAGCAGTGAAAAAATCAAACTTCTACGTTAAAGCGATCAAAAGATACAGCAGTTTATACCGACACCTTAGACGAATTTCCGTCACACGCTAGGGAATCAAAACCTACAAGCAAAGACATTAAAATTATATTTACAATAGACAGGACATCACGAACAAAATCCTAAGCCAATACTTTTATCGACTTGGTTAAAAGTCGCTCAGTCTAGTCTGCGCGTCAGGACGTAATTTGTGTTCACCAAGAATAAACATTTTCTAAGGAAATATGCCATGTTGCGCTTTGTGTTACTGTACATCTCGTTATAGTAAAACGACTGGACCTAACTTCGGAATGTTTTTCTATGAATTATTTATATTTCGTCTGCAATTCAAATTTAAAAAAAATCTTAGTTCTAGAAAATTTTCCATTATTGTAATAAGCGCCCTCTATTGTTGAGTAGTTTTACTATTTTCTTGTAGAGATGTAGTAATGTTGTTTATCGATTTAGTTATCGATAATACTTATTAAGATGAATACATTTTGTTGTATTTTATTGACATTTAAAATATAGCTAAATAAACTTAAAATATTACTATATTTCAAGTTTATTTATTATTAACTCTACTTAAACATAATCATATCATATTAATAAACAAAATTGAATGAACAATTACTATTCATTTATCTAGGTTTTTGTTATTTTTGGTTTCCGAATAAAATAATGTCGTAGGGAAAAAGTGGATACGATTTGTCCAGATAGACCGTAGAGAAGAAAATTGGCTTCCGTCTCATTCGTCGAAATTATGCTCAATGCATTTTAGAAGAGAAGTTATTTACTTTGGAAAGACTTGTCGATCAAATTTAAAAAAGAAAGAATCGGTACCTTGTATTAGAAATGAAATAGTAAGTTAGGTACTAATTTCATTACTTTTTTACTTAACCGTAAAAATTGGAATAAAATTTACGGTTAAGTGGATAAGTACATAGATTACATAACTTATTTATAATGAAATATATTCATAAAATATGTAGGTACGTATATGTAGTACAATGATTGCGAGCTACTTTGTGATTTTGAGGATTCCGTACCTAAAAGGTAAAACGAACCCTATTCATGAGACTTCTCTGTTCGTCTGTCCGTCTGTCACCAGGCTGTATCTCATAAACCGTAATAGCGAGACAGTTGTAATTTCCAGAGATTGTGTTAGTATTTCTGTTGCCGCTATAACAACAAGTACTAAGAATAAAAATAATAAAATATTTAAGGGGGCTCCCATACAACAAACGTGAATTTTTGCCGTTTTTTGCTCCATATTAATAACGGAAACAGATAGACGCTTAAAATGTTCACAGAATATTTGGTTATATATTCAAATTACAAATAAATAATTAAAATAAAATAAATCCTGAAGGCGGGCTCCCATACAATAACCGTAATTTTTTTTGCCGTTTTTAAAGATAATGGCGTACGAATCTTGTAAACGTCTTGCTCCAGCAGACTACCATTTTTGTCGTGATTTGGACAATTATCTACGTGACAAGAAGTTTTCTTCCCAGGAGGCAGTTCTGCTTTCACACAGTTTGTGCAGTCTAGATCCTCAGAGTTCTATCACAAAGGCATAAACGACCTTCCTATATATTGATTTTATATGAATTATTTAAAAATTAAAAAATAAGCAATTATTTAATTATATTTTCAGTACTAATCGGCAATTTTAAACTTTAACGCCTATTATATTAAAAGAATTATATAAATAAGAAACTTGTAAACTTGAAATTACCCATAATTATTCTGCTTCCTAATTTTTTGTTTCAAGCTATCATAATGCGAAAAAACATCGTCGTAGTAACTTCTTTGAATATTATCGATAACTTTATATCGAAATGATACAAACCCTACCACAGCTTTTTGCATTGCCATTTAAAAATATTTGCAAACAAACGTGTAAAAAGAATAATTTTGCTAAAAACGAAATGCAAACGAAAATTGCAAAACAAAATGCGCTTTATGGCCTAAAAGGTCTATTACACTCAAAATCGCAATAAACTGAGCGTTAAAATAATTCGTAAGCATAAAACATCTAAAATGCCAATAGACGGTGTCACGGTAAATGAATAGTAGCGAATAAAATTCTAAAACAGTTTTTGTTTGTACAAGACAAGTATCACTTAATTTATTTACTTTTCAATATTTATTTACCCGATTTGAACTATACTAGGGTATTAAATCGGATCTGGCAACATAGACCACACTGGCCACCTACCGGGCCATAGCTGAATATATTTTATATAAACTTATTTCATTTTTACTATTTGATGTCTGCAATTGTCGATCTAATTTTGCTATATTGTACTAGATGGCGGAACTGAACCATGGGATCACAGTTTTTCTATGCCATTTTGACACATGCCTTCTCTATATATCTTAAATCTCTTTGCCTACATGGTACTTCCCGTGAACTCAGAATCTTGAAATTCGGCACGAAGCAACGTTATATTATAGTACAGACAGATAAAGGAAAAATTGTGAAAATGATAAATTTGAAGTTACATAAAATATTAAAATATTATTTTTGCTTACATGACATAAAATATTTTTTTAATAATTATAAACTTACTACCTACCCTTTTTCACATGAACGCGTAAAGATATTAAAGTTGAAATTCATATCAAACACTTCTTAAATCTAATTGCCTCTAAACTGTGAAAAATTCTAAATCAATGCTAGTATTATAAATGCGAAAATAACTCTGTCTGTCTGTTACGCTTTCCCGCCTAAACCTCTCAACCGATTTTGATGAAGTTTGGCACAGACAATCTTTAGACCCTGAGAAAGAACATAGGCTACCTTTTATCCCGGAAAAATTTGATGTTCCCGAGGGGAATTTAAACAGCGCGATATAACCGAACTCCACGCGGGCGAAGCCGCTGGCGGAAAGCTAGTACGTCATAAATTGTAAACCGCTACGTTTGTACGGCGGAACCCTCGGTGTGCGAGTCCGACTCGCATTTGGCCGGTTTTTTTTGGGATAGGAAATCATCAAATGGCTTCGCTCTGGGCGGAACTTTGTGTTTCTTCGCTTGCCTGTGCATTAGCGGGGCCACGGTTTCTTGTTAAAGATAAAAAAATATTTAAAAAAAACAAATGCAGTGTTACGAAGTCAATAAACTGTGTTGTCATGTGGACATCAGAGTTTGCGAATTGATTGAACAACCACACGGCTCAATTTACGAATGTCTATAGCTCAGATGCTTCCAATCTCTTTAAAAGGTCAAGGGTCGGGTCTGACTCATTTAAGACTGCTTAATTTTGCACTTCTTACATAATCTAACCTTGCCAATTAAATCGAGTTGTAAATATTATAGATTTGCTTTACTACCACTACGATCCGGACGCAGCGTTTCGCCTCGTCTTTTTTACAGCGTACACCGAGGGACTGGAACAATTTGCCAGCGGCGTTGTTTTCGTCGGCCTACAATTTAAGTGTCTAGCTTGTTTACATTTAATAAAATAAATCTTTATTACATATTTAATTTACTGCGGTGTGGTCGGTTCGGTCTATTGTTGGCGCCCACAAAAGTCCAACAATTGGTATAACTGCAATGCTTCAATATCGCCTTCGGGTTGTGGAGGTCAGACGGCAGTCGCTTCACGGAAAATATCGAAGTTTCAAGGTTGAAGTTTGAAGTTGAAGCAGTTGGGCTGGTAAAGCGGACCCCAGACTCCAAAGCTGAAAAGGCTTCGAATGCGACTGAGTTTAGCGCTGAGATGATGATGATCAATATTTTAAAATGGAACCTATCTGACTTCCACAAACCATTTACTGGGTAATACGATCGATACCCCTTGGTAAAACGTGGATAAATTTTCGGACTTATAAAGAACCGTAACTACTGGTGAAGAACTACAAATGGCAAACGGGACTAACGGCTTGCTTGCCGTGGCACGGCGGGGTGTCGGTGTGTAATTTTGGTCACCCATCCCCAGACTAACCGCGACAAGCGTTGCTTAACCTCATTGATCGACCTCTGCGGGTCTTATTGTTTAGTCACGAGCCCGTAGTACGACTGGTCGGGATATTAACCAAGTGTGGATGATTCTGCAGTGTGTCTTACTATATTCACACACACGCACACACACAAACATATTTGTTAGTTTTTGTTTACTCATCTCGGCGTTGCTAACTTATATATATATACTTCAAACGGATGAGGCCTTCACCATCAACATAAGTACCAAACGAAACCTGGCAACAAAATATTCAATGCAATCAAAACAAAATATAGTGCGATAAGCAACCCATCCGCGGGCGGCGGAGGGCAGGCACGCGGCACGTGGTCGCATCGCTATTTGCTCATAATGATACCGGTGTTGTCACTTTTTTTAAAATTACAAAATTTCGGGGAAATTGGAATTAATTCCCGGGAAATAAAGATTATTTCAAAATTCATTAGTATTGTTACTATGATAATTATGTAAAATTTAATACTATATTTGGTCAAGTGTTTACCTAACCTTTATTATCCTTATGGGTCGGACAGGCTTTTCCTTACATATTGTATATAGAAGAATTGCCAAACCTAAAACGTCGCAGTGGGCACAATTATGTATTACCAGAAGAAGTAACGTTGGAAGGCCCTGGAGACAAGAAGGACCGATGACCTGGTGAACGCTGAAAAATTTACACCCACGGAACCTATCGAAGTGCCTTAGCGGAGTTCTATGTCCAGCAGTGGACGCTCTCAACACGTACACAGCATCAACCCACAGTCTTCAAAAGGAAAGTACGGAACTAACTCACGTCCATTCGAGAATGTTCGCTACAAGTTCTTTTACATAATAACATAGCATACATACCATATAGTTTTAATAATACCATTACCTAGATAGGAGAGCGACGCTCACTTAGACGTTTATTAAAATAGTATTTATTTTTTAAATTGCATTTTGAACTTGTCCCACTCTTGATAAAAATTACACCCTCGTGCGATAGCTATATTTTTTTGAAGACAAATAGATCAACTAATTTAAATGTCAGATTTACATTCAAGTAAAACCGGTCTTGTAAATCTAGTGGCAAAAGTATTACTAAGTTTTTCTATATAGAATTGTAGTTAGAAGTCTCGATTTCTACCCGATTGATGGTACAAGAATGGTTGTTTTTATTCATGAGGCAACAGGTTCGGCTTTTACAACAATTATAAAAATAAAATTAGATACGCTGCTGACCAACATTTCTGGTAAACAGACCTGCAGTTTTTACATTCTAATAATTTCTATAGCCAATCCGAGCTCACATAATGTCGATTGCTTATACATTACATTCGTGAGTCGGATCGAACTCGAAACGGAGCAAAATGTCAAGATGTGTAATTGTAATGCTGTAATTCACTTTATGTAATGCGCATCCAACCGATATTGTAATCCTCTGAATTGCAATCTTTATATTACAATTATACATTGTTGCAACAAATAACGTTCTCGGAACATTTAAAGTTTCTATAGAAAAAGTGCAAACAGAGTGCTGCACGCTCACCATGTTTGAAGTTAAATAAATATCGATTTTATTTCAATGACAGTTAATTTGATTTCAGAGTGACTCCATTGAAAAGTTATAACTTTTTTTTAAGTTGCATCGTAAACTGATCTTTATTGTGTAGGTATTACTCAATTGTATTTTTCCAGTAATTCATATTTGTTTACATTTTTGGAAAATACATACTCGTTGTTGTAGTGGTCACACGCGATACATAGGTACCGCTAAGCATAAGGTCCTGATTTCAGTTCCTGGCATGTTTGAACTATCAAAATTAAAATAAAAAAATCAGTAAGTAGAAGCAGCCCAATCCAAAACGTACAAATAGATGCAAAAGTGAGTCCATTCAATTTGGCACTCTTTTCCTTATGAGAAGATTCTCGAAGTTGAGTAAGTAAAAACACATTCTAAAAGATACAATATTTTACGCTTAGGTCACTTATTTAAAATTAAAAAGAACAGTAGGTCAGTGTTGTTTTCTTATGACATTCTTGTTGTTTTTTTTATTTAAATACGACGGGTAAAATTGATTACCTAACTATTCTGACGTATTTAACTTGGAAGTTTACAACGTCTCTTTATGAAAGTCATTCCTTAACTTTATACCAGTTTTATTTATGTGAATATCATGATGCATCAAATTTTAGTTATATTTTATACTTAACAAGCTGCTCCCCGCAGTTTCACCCGCGTAAGTTTCGATCTTTCATAAATATCGGGACATAAAGTATACTATATGTTATTCCTGGTTATAAACTATCTGTGTGTCAAATTTTGTCTAATTTTGTTTAGTAGTTTTTGCGTCGAAGAGTAACAAACATTCGCATTTATGGTATTAGGAGGATTAGTTGAGAGGATCATATATTTTATTCTTTTTTAATGAAATACACATACTTTAGTTATCTTAAAATCTTTATAATTATAAACTAATGCTTGACCGCAATCCCGCCTGAAAGTAAGCAGTGATGCAATCGTTAATGGTAAAGCACGCCAATTTAAAGAGCCTATTTACTCAAAAGAACTGAGTGAATAACGGAAAGAAGACGGCAGTAGAGAGAGGTGATGCAATGTTAAACCCAACAACACGACCTATGATGCTGCGCCAGAGGGAGATTGATAATATATGTCGTAGTGGCCTAGTGGTTAAAACACCAGCCTCTCAAGTATGAGTGCGTGGGTTCGATTCCAGGCCAGGGAAGTAACAATGTAACTTTTCTAAAGTTATATGTACTTTCTAAGTATATCTTAGACACCACTGATTGAAGGTGACGGAAAACATCTTGAGGAAACCTGGACTTTATAAGTCTGAAATCGCCAATCCGCATTGAGTGCTTAATCCTTCTCTGTATGAGAGGAGACCTGTGCCCAGCAGTGGGACGATAAAAAGGTTGTTGATGTTGATGATGATTCGGTATGGTATTTAATTATTTCATTTTAGCGCCAAAAAACTAGCATTTTCATTTTCTAGAAACTTTTACACATATCTGGTGTCACTCACACAATCACGACGAACCAAATGACATCGCATGTCATAATTCGTCAAACCGTTCAGGCTGCCGAAGAAATGGACATTTATACGTACATAAGTACGTTTAAAACATTACTCTCCTATCTTCGGCAGTCTTATTTCTATGTTCATCACTGACAATAAATATTCTTGTTCCAAGTTTAAAATGTCTCGAACGGCGACCGGATGGTAATGTAATGTCAAGGCTCGGCGCGAACGTGACGGTATTTTGTGGATGTTGCAGCAACCGAGAGAAATATGACGCTTTTAACTTTGACTAGATTTAATGCAAGAACGTGCTCAAAATTGGAGCGAGCTTAGCGAAAATATATTTTGGTAAAGCTTTTGTGGGAGATGAAATTTGTAATTGAGTTTGAGGAAAGTTGTGGGTGGATATGTTGCATGCGGTAGCGTATTTTGTAGTTACCGCCGACTCACGAGGTGGTTGTACATACATAATTAGCACAATGTTCCCACTCCCATGAAACAGGCCTCCCTTTCGGTGAGAGGTAGTGAGCCGTAATCACCACATGATTTGGTGCGATAAATTTGATAGGACTATAGTAACATTTACGGTCTTTCCTTTTATTAATACATAAATAGAAATAAAAAAGTGTACTGAATTTAAATTTACTTAAGTTTGTGAACATTATAACTTTTAAATATCACGAGTTATAACATTTGAACTTTTAAGTTGAATCTAAATTGGTCTGCACAAAATGACTAAATATGTGTGAATATCATTTGAAAATCATAGTTTGTTAGTTGCGGCAAATTTTAAAGTATTCTTGACAAATATCCTCATCTCTTGTCACGTTTATAATGACAACTAATAAAAATAGTACCTTTTAACATTAGCAAAATGATGTACGGACGACAGCAGGTCAAGCTAGCCGAAACTTTCAAATATTCCCAATTAATCTTGAGCCTTAGTTAGTCGTGGTGAAAGCGAGTGGTTAAACACCAGCCTCTCAAGTATGAGTGTGCGGGTTCTAGATTCCAGGTCAAGAGTAGTACTTGCCAATGTAACTTTTCTAAAAGTTATATACCTATATCTTAGTTGCCATGACTGAAGGTGAAGGAAAACATCTTGAGGAAACCTGGACTTTAAGTCTGAAATCGCCAACCCGCATTGAGCAAGCGTGGTGATTATGCTCAATCCTTCTCTGTATGAGAGGAGACCTGTGCCCAGCAGTGGGACGATGGAAGGTTGATGGAGATCTTGAGCCTTAATGCTTTAGAATATAGCTGAAAATCAAAATAAAAAAGAACGACAGATTGCCTTGGTAAGCTTGATGTGCTGTGGTCTGTATTTTATGTGCGCGCCCTTTGTGAACGTCAGGCGATTCTTCAAACATAAAGGGAGCGCGTCATATAGTATTGAGATAGAGGAGATAAATTGATGTTTGGATATTTAAATAAGTAATTTATCTGAAATAAAATTTTTATATTGAACAAAACTTTTTATAAAAAGATAGAAACCGACTTCAAAAAACATTTAAAAAGAAAAAGGAAAAAAATATTTTACTTTTGTCATAGCTGTAGAAGTCGGTGAGTGTTTTTTTGAAGTCGGTTTCTATTTTTTTGTAAAAAGTTTTTACTTTTGCATTTTTAATGTGGTTAGGTAATTTGTTATTCAATACAATGCAGTAACTTCGCACTTTATTTACATAGCACTTGCCATAGTTAATAGGTACGTGATGAGTATAATTGTAGATATTATTTATGTCATTTGCATTTCATAGGTAATTTTGTGTATTCGATGATTTTTTTTTGTAAAATGTTTGTGTGTGTGAATGTTTTTGTAAAATATCTTTCTAATTACCATTGGTACCTAGAACTGCTGGTGGGCGTGAAGTACGAGCAATCCGCTTGTTCTACACAGAGCAATGTAGAACAAATGCTGGAGAGAGGGCTCCTCTTCGCCGATTATTAGAAGTACAATTCTTAAGCATTTTTGCAAATCGATATTTTCGCTCTTAGAACATTTACATTACATTAACAACTGATGTGTGATTGGCACCCATAGTTGCTCTGGATGTATTTTAATTGGTTTGTGTGATTTTTAGGGTTTAGTTTTAGTTTTATCAATCATTACTTTCTCACTGTCCCCTTCTGTATACGTCCGTTTCCTTATGTCTTGTACAATCAATTTAATTCCGTGGACATTGGTGTGGGTTATATGTTTGTTTACTGTGTATTATACCTTAGCCGACTATTAATATTGTAACATGTAGCCGCCGCTGCCGAAGTTGCAACAGTCGCGCCGCAGAGAGATTCGTCGTGTTCCGGCATATGTCTGGTAGTATTCCTGGACGACGGTCTGTGCAGATTAATGTTGCGATGTGTGGCGGGTACGATGCTGCGCCAAATGTTGTTGTCTCGGGAATTTGGTCGTGGAGAGTCTCGATCAATCTCCACTCTAGCGCAGCATCGTTTGGTCGCGTTGGTCTTAGGTTTATTGCATCACCTCGCTCAACTGCCGTCATCCTTCCTATTCCTAAGTTTTTTAAGTGAATAGGCAATAAACTAATGCGCTTTACACTCAACGATTGCATGCTGCTTTCATCAGGCGGGATTGCAGTCAAGCACTAGTTTATAATTATTAAAAAAAAAATGAATAAAATAAAATAATTAAAATGCATTCACTGTATATGTATGTTTGTGGTATATTCACTAGCTTAGTTTACTATGTGCTGGTGTACTAAAATCGTGATGGAAGAGTGTTTTTATTAAACTTATTATGTGTTTTTTGTAATGTTTAAATATTATGTTTATTGGATAGAGTGTGGAGGACCCCACATTCTATCGATGGAAGAAATACCAAATGGGTGTTATAAGGCGTTATACAATATATTAAGAAAAACCCCCGTCCGACCTATGGGTCGACGAAATGGTGATTAATTTACTTTCTGGTAATCCTTAACTCTTACTGTCTCTTGCTGATATTTGATGTGACGTGATTGTGCCCATAGACCATATCTGGATGGGGCACGCTATTTTGAATTGGTGTTGTAGCGTTATACAATATATTAAGAAAACCCCGTCCGACCCATAAGGATAATAAAGGTAAGGTAAACCCATGACCACATAAAATATTAAATTTTACATAATCATCATAGTAACAATCCTCATCCTCATCAACCTTTTTCTTTTCTTTTTTATCGTCCCACTGCTGGGCACAGGTCTCCTCTCATACAGAGAAGGATTGAGCGTAATCACCACGCTTGCTCAATGCGGGTTGGCGATTTCAGACTTAAAAGTTCAGGTTTCCTCAAGATGTTTTCCTTCACCTTCAGTCATTGGTGTCAAGATATACTTAGAAAGTACATATAACTTTAGAAAAGTTACATTGGTACTTGCCTGACCTGGAATCGAACCCGCGCACTCATACTTGAGAGGCTGGTGTTTTTAACCACTAGGCCACCACGACGGCCAGTAACAATACTAATGAATTTTTAAATAATCTTTTCTTCCGCGAATTAATTCCCAACTTCCCAAAATTTGGTAATTTTTTATAAAGTGACAACACAATTTATGACGAACAGTCTGAGCGATGCGACGTGCCGTGCGCCCCTTCGCCCGCTGCATGTATTCACCGCATGTATTAAGTTACCTCTTTTTGCGAAATAATATTTATTTTTTTAGGGGGATTTTTTTTTTAAGTTTAGTCTGTCTTTGTGGGCATTAGTAGAATCAGTTATCGATATCTAACAATACCTTCACGGATCGGACAGGGTTTTCTTTACATATTGTATACATTGTAACGTACTTGACGATCATATTCAAATTCAACTATATCCGACGACCCGCTTATTTATATCTTTTGGTGATCGTATGCCAAGTGTTCTTCAAATGTTGGTTTAAGTTAACATCACGTAATACTAACGTCAATATTTTTACTAAGGTAGGCGTATTTAAATATAAATAAACCTGTCTACTGCCTCGTCTGGATAAAAACAACGACCTTGAAGTACCTGACCTTTTTTAATTGAGCGGAAGTTATTCTGAAGAGATTGCGCTACCGCGGATGTGACCTTTCGTGGAAAAAACTGTGTTTTATTTTTACATGCTTTTTATTAGCTTCACTTATAACGCTTGTTTGCTTTTTGTTTGTTTCTTCTTCTTCTTCTTCCTCAGCCTATAGACGTCCACTGCTGGACAGGCTTTCCACGCTGGCCGGTCTTGTGCTGCCCGCATCCATCGGCTTCCCGCGACCTTCACCAGGTCATCGGTCCACCTACGCTGCGTCTTCCAGTACGTGGCCGCCACTCCAGAACCTTGCTGCCCCATCGGCCATCGGTTCTACGAGCAATGTGCTCTGCCCACTGCCACTTAAGTTTAGCGACTCGCAGAGCTATGTCGGTGACTTTGGTTCTTGGACCAACGTTCCACGTTGTTCTTGGGTGGGTTTTGGTTTGGGTTTGGGGTTTGGTTTGGTTCTTTGGTTTGGTTTTTGGTTTGGTTTTGGTTTTGTTTGTTTGTCCGTCTCTAACTCTTTGGAGTATGAGTGAGCGGCTCATTACTGTATAATGTCCCACCGTTTTCAATACGTTCGTTCGTTCGTTTCTTTTAAAAGAATATCACACTAAATGTTGAAAATAAATATAGTTTAAAAAACATGCTTTTAAAAAATATCAAACTAAAAAGTTAAAAATAATTTAAAAAAAAGCGTGAGGCGCTTAATATACAAAAATTATGGCACAAAGCGCCTCGCGCTTTTTTAAAATTATTTTTAACTTTTAACCGACTTCAAAAGGAGGTTAGTACTCAATTCATGCGTAGGTATGTATGCTTTTTATGTTTGTTCATCATAACTTCATCGTTTATGAACCGATTTTCATAATTCTTTTTCCGTTGGAAAGAAGACGTTCCCAAGGTGGTCCCATGATAAGGATATCAAGGTTTGATGGTGGAAGACCAGAGAAAACAAGGGAAACTTTCAAAAATTGCAGGGGCGACTAGTGCATTTCTTAGCATTTTCATTAAGTATTTTAAAGCACTACAATTTAATAAAGGTCTAGAGTAGATCTGATGATGGAGCCGGGAGACAGTCGAAGGAACTCCTCAACAATTCACAGCAGCTACCTTGTGTTTGGGCTCAATTAATTTGTATTGATAAGAACTTTACACCTAGATGGGTTGTCATCATCATCATCTCAGCTTAGCATGGGTTGTGACGGTCATAAGAGCTCTGATGATGAAGACAAAGGCCAGTTCCGGGAACTCCTTAATGGTTTACAGTAGCTACTTTGTGATTGGACTTCATTCATTTATATTGATGAGACCTTTGCACCCATTGGGTTAAAATAATGGTCTGCAGTAAATTTGATGATGAAGACCATAGGCAGTTGAGGGAATACTTACGGGTAAAAATTAAAATAAACAAAATTACGTCGTTTCCCAACTATAATGGCATCTAACCAATTCTGACCAGGATTAACTGAATACATATTGCACCCAACAACTAAAGAGATTGTAAAATAAAACTTTTTACAAAAAACAACCGACTTCCAACCATACAAGAGTGAAAATAACTAATTTCGGAAGTCAGTGTCAAGCGAATAGGTATACAAAACCGAAAGACACCGACTTCCGAAATTAGTTATTTTTCGCTTCGTAGTGGTTTGGAAGTCGGTTGTTTTTTATGCAAAAAGTTTTTATTTAAGTTTGATGTTTTAAAAGCATGTTTTATTTGGTTTTAGCTTCATATCTAACTCATACAATATTACTTTCAAGTTGTTTCTTATTGATTTAATCTATACTAATGTAACGTGTAACAAAGGTATACAAAGGCATGGCATCTTTACATGATATCAAACGATATTGGAAGGGTTTTTTAATCCTATCTCTTTATGTTAGGAAGTTATGAGGAAAAAACACCGCCTGTGATAGGCTACTATCATACTAGTCGCACAGAGATATTGAAGACATTTATCGGATTTTGGCAAGTAACGTGACGGGTAACGAGTAGTTATTAACGTATGTAGTGTGCTGCCACGTTTGTTATGATTTGATTTTAAAAAACACGAAACCGAAAATTTGGTACCAATTTTTTGAGTATTTTATTTTGAGTTGAAACCCTTCCGATATCGTTTGATATCATCTAAAGAATCTGTGCCTTAGTATGTATATGCCTTTGTTACACGTTGTATAGATGCCATACCCTTGGTATGTATATATATACATTACACGTTATAGTCACCATGCCCTTGGTATGTATATACCCTTTTTGTTACACGTTGTATAAAGATGCCATGCCCTTGGTATATATACCCTTTTTGTTACACGTTGTATAAAGCTGAAGAGTTTGTTTGTTTGTTTGAATGTGCTAATCTTAGGAATTACTGGTCCGATTTGAAGGTATTTTTGCGTTGGATAGCCCGTTAATCCAGGAAGGCTTTAAGCTATCTATCTGTATAGCATGACGCTGCGACCAATAGGAGCGGAACACAACTAACTCCACGCGAACGAAGTCGCTGTCCGCCGCTAGTATATTGTATAGAGTTAGACGACAGCACATCAAGCTACTATAATGTTTCAAATTTCTTTATTAGATTTTCAAATTTATCTCTTAAAGCATTAAGGCTCAAGGTTCATTGAGAATATTTGACGGTTTCGGATAGATTGATCTGCTGTCATCCGTACATGCTATGCTAAGAGTGCATTTACGTCATTTACTCTTCTACACATTGGGAATATCGGGACATAAAGTATCCAATATGTCAATACTGATTGTAAATCATGTGTGTGCCAAATTTTATCCAAATCCGTGGAGCGGTTTGAGCGTAAAGGAGTAACACAGCACACACACTAACTCACAAACTTTTGTCTTTAAACTTTTGTGTGATTACTCGACAATACTTAGTTCCTCTCATTAATGAAAGAATTTTCAGAATCAGATCAAATTGTTTATAAGGTATTATAATCCTTGAAAAAATTTTAAGTATATGTGAAAAGTAAGTTTGTTCCGCTTTTACGCCTAAACTGCTGAACGGATTTGGAAAAAAATTAGTACACAGATGAGTTATAACCAGGAATAAACAAATACTATATTTTTAGGCCTAATTTCCCACTGTATCGAAACTTAGACGGGTGAAACCGCGAGGCGCAACTAGTATTACTATAATTAAATTAATAACAATTATGCGGTAGGTAATTTAAACCATTGTTAAATTGAATTAAACGTGCATAAGTTTACATACAGACTTACAGTACAGTATTATGATACCTACTCTGTATCGCGGTTATTAGGTAACACTAAACCGAGCTAGACTAGGCTATAAGGCTATAATGAAACGATTAGAGAGTAATGAGGCTGTTCCGTGTAGCCTACTTGGGCTATTGGACATCTTAAGTGAATGTGAATTACAAGACGTGTCGTAATATGGTAGTAGTATAGCTAAAATGGTGCCAATAATGTCTTAAAATGGTCATCAATGATTGTGGTTCCTTATGTAGTTCATTGTGTATCTTTTAGAGTACTGCATATTTCGTACTAGCTACACAACCCGTGGTTTTACTCGCAAGGGAATCGCATGATTTAATTCCCCCATCTCCGTTCCATCATCGGACTACCCGTCGTACGGGGAGTTTTCACTCTTGACACAACGACCCGAACAAAGCGTTTTCGTCTTTTTTTTTTTGATATGGCATCTCGTAGGTGGCTACTAAGAGACCGTAACTACTTAATCGGACTTTCCTGTGGATGCTTTAATTAAAATTAAAGCCTCCAGCCAGGGGCACTTAAAACTAAATTAAAATTAGGCGACTACGCACTAAGGGCACCCCCCGTGGGGTACGAACCTCGGCTTAGGGCGTCGCTAGAGAGGACAGCAAGGGGCGGCTGGATCGAAAGTTATACTTAATGGTTTGATGACCACGGCGTTTCCTAGTACTAGCTCTGAGAAGAAACGCCGAAACAAACTCAGAGGTCATTGTTGGGACATTATGGTAATTACTGGCTCAGCTGCGGCGCGGGCTGGCCTTCCTCGGAAAGGGGACGGGGGAGGGTGTTGCTACGGGGAGCGCGTCGCGATGGACCTCGGCGGCGAGGTCGGTAGGTGCGTTTTCGTCTCTTACCGCGTACAACGAGCGACTGGAACAATTTGTCAGCGGCGGTCTTTCCGTTGGACTACAATTTAAGTGTCTTTAAGGCTAAAGTGAATAGGCTCCTAATAAACTAGCGCGCTTTACCATCAACGATTGCGTCACTGCTTACCGTGAGGCGGGATTGCGATCAAGTAGGTACTAGTTTCTTCTTCTTCAGCCTATAGAGGTCGACTGGTGGACAAAGGCCTCCCCCAAGGTATTGGGGGGATTTGCTATAACCTCTATGCTTGGCAGGTGGGCTGGGGATCGCAGTAATTTATATACATATTCCACAGAAGAAGCGCTGCTGCCTGCTTCCCTGATGAGAGTTCCCTTAGTCGCCTCCTCTAGTCCTACGACAACCACGAGAGGATATGGATACACTAGGTAGCACTAGATTATAATAAAAAAAAACTAAATAAGACTATAGGTACTGTCTAGATGTAAAAAAAAAAAACATTAAAGAGTAAGGATGGTGCTGCCTTTTCTTCATTATTCATCATGCGAATTTTTGATAGGCGCCCCTAGAGAATATTTTTTTTTTTGGATTTTTTTTCTATAGAAGTATATTTATCTCTGGTAATAATATGTATGTGTACCTATATAGGTACAACAAACACTTAAATAAGCTATATAGCTAATAACTAACTAATTAGCTAGCTAACTAATTATTATATTAGTTAGCTAGCTAATTAGTGTTAAGAGTTTTGCCAATAATGCTCATACAGCAAAATGCTATTGTATAATATAATGAATAAACCTGAACACAATGTAATTCAGTCGTAAATATACCTCCGTCACGCGGTCAGGTGTAAATAAAACAAGTGCGGCTCAATACTGGTGGTTTTAGTATTACTCATTAATTATAATCAACAAAAACTCTGGGGTATCGTCAACGGCGAAAACCCCTTTTTTTTTATCATTGTTTTCAACAAAATCACCTGCCATGCATGCTTATGGTTGATTGGTAGAGAATGCCTAAGGCATTAAGTCCGCCTCTATATGTACAGAGGCGGACTTAATGCCTTCGGCATTCAGTAGACCATTGAAATAAATGGTTTGACGATTCCGTTTACTCGACAAATCATTTATTTTCAGACACTTTCGAACATCAAAAATTAAGAGAAAATAGTATTATAAGTTGCATTATTGCAAACGCAACACAACTGCAATTTGTTGCAACGTAATTCGGTGCTAGTAATGTTTTAAAATCAATGATCGTAATACAATTTTATTATTTCTTTTTTATACAGCTAATCGGATAGATTCTGCTATAAAATGATGTAGTCGTAACCTATAAAAACGTTTGCAATGTTGTTCATTGTCTGTAAATTAATCGGGTTTTTGTGGCGATTTGGAACTAAATGAGATACGCTTTTTTATACAGAACTAGCTTCCCGCCCGCGGCTTCGCCGTGTAAAGTTCGGTTATATCGCGCTTTTTACATTTCCCTCGGGAACATCAATTTTTTTCGGGGTAAAAGGTAGCCTATGTTCTTTCTCAGGGTCTAAAGATTGTCTGTGCCAAATTTCATCAAAATCGGTTGAGAGGTTTAAGCGGGAAAGCGTAACAGACAGACAGACAGACAGACAGACAGACAGACAGAGTTACTTTCGCATTTATAATATTAGTATGGATAAGGAGACCCGATTTTATGGTTCATAGGAACTCAGATTACCGAACATAGAAAGACGGATAGAATTTAATGATTATAAAAAAAATATTTATAAGATAACTATTATAGTTTTTTTTTTAATAAACTTTGCCACACATTAGGAATTGCTCCTGTTTCGTGGGCACGTTTACAAACATATAAATACACAAACACAAACAGCCAGACTATAACAAATACTTGCAGGTCATACAAATATTTGTTCCATACGGGAACCGAACTCGCGACACGCAACGCAGCAGTCAATCTGTTAAGCACCGCGCTAACCGTGCTACAAAGTCTATTAAGTCAATAGTTTAAAAGAAACATTAACGGATGAACAGAAGAAATTAAAAACGCTCAAAATCTATACGCAATTACATCATCATATACCAAGCCTTTTCCCAAGTATGTCGAGGACAGCTCCCAGTCTAACCGGATTCAGCTGAACACCAGTATTTTACATGGAGCGACTGGCTATCTGACCTCCACCGACTGGTACTGGATTAAACAATACCTATGCGTTGGTAAGATTTAGACTCAATTACATCTCAGCGACAATCAATGAAACTCGACAAGAATGAAATGCAAAGTAGAGTTATTTTTGATATAATGAGACTGAGATCTGACTATAAAGGTTCTTAAAATAATGAGAACTACCACTGAGGTATCTCACAAAGAAACAATTACCCATACTAATATTATAAATGCGAAAGTATCTGTCTGTCTGTCCAATTTTCACGCCAAAACTACTGAACCGATTGTAATGAAATTCGGTACACAGATAGTCTAGAGCCTGAGAAAGGACATAGGCTATATAACATCCCGCTATGAATAACAGGAGCAGAGCAGTAACAAAAACAAAATGCGAAAACGCAGACGTACACATTGCTCCCATTATTTTAACAATAAATAAAAATAAAATAAAATAAAAATTCTTTATTGTCACACGTTTTTACATACTTTTATGGGCTAACTGTCACCCAAACTAAGCCAAAGCTTGTGTTTTGGGTAACAGCGGTCAGCCGCAGGAAGTAGCGCACCATAAATGCGAAAGAATATTACAGCTTTATGTGTCGCTGAGGTAGGTTTAGTGTTCTTAAGAATTTTTCTTAATCTAAGTCTATTTCTTACTTAAAACAATCTAGCACATGTGTGTCTGTTGTTATGTGTGTAGTGTGAGGGTGTGTGTTTGTATAGTATGAGTGAGTGTGACGGTTACAATGTAAGTGTAAGTGTTGTTGTTTTTTGGACGTAATGTATGTATTATGCCAGTAAATGTTCCGTCTTCTGGTAGTCGAACAATTGAAGCCATTGGGAAACTTTACTTTTGAGTTCATGTCTGCTAAGAGAAGTAATGTTTAATTGCTTGTGAATGGCGTTGTATAGCTTGCAACTTAAAGCCTTGTACTGTCTCCTTGCAAAGACGGACTTGCATGGTTGTTGAGGGCATACAGGCATTTTGCTGCGTCTGTTGGGGTTGGGCAAGGGCACGCTTCGATGCTTCCTGATTATGGCTCTGAGCACAAAGAGTTGGCGAACTGTAAGGACCTTGCATTCTGAATAGAGCTGAGATGTTGGATGTCGGTATGGTTTCCTTGTCATCACTTTCAACACCGCTCTTTGTGCTCTTTCTAAGCTCAGTAGATGCGTTTTTGCGGCCCCTCCCCATACAGTGATGCAATATTGCACAATAGATTGGCAAATGGCAATGTATACAGATTTGAGTTGTTCTAGGGTTGCACTGTCTCTAAGTGTTTTAAATACATGCATGAGTCGTCTTACTCTGGAATTAACTGTGCTTATATGTTTGTCCCACCGCAAGCCACTATCCATATGTACTCCTAAATATTTAACCGATTCCGTGCGAGTGATTTCTTGGCAATTGCAATTGGTCGATGTGATACAAGTGTGGGCTTGTAAAGAAAAGCTCCGCGGTGGAGCCTTAGTTTTGTTGATGGAGAAGGGGACATATTGCGTTTTGGAGAGATTTAGGGTTAGTAGGTTGTGAGTCAACCAGTTATTCACCTTGGATAGCGCGAATTCTGCTCTCTCTTTAACTTTGTGCCAGTTCGGACCCCAAACAAATATGGCGGTGTCATCAGCATATGTGAAAATGCTAGTGTAAGGTAGGGACATTGTGCAAAGGTCGTTGATATAAAGCTGGAAGAGGGTGGGAGCCAAGACACTCCCTTGTGGAACGCCGTAAGAGACAGTCTCCTCATCACTCACGCAATCCCCAATTATAACGCGTTGTTTCCTGTTTGTCAGGTAGTCTTCAAAAATTTTGTAGCTTATGCCACGGACCCCCATCGTTTCAAGCTTGGATAGTAGTATGGGGATGGAGACTGTGTCAAATGCCTTAGATAGGTCAAGGAAGACGCATAAGCAATTATTTTTAGCGTCCAGTGTCTGAACCACAAGATTGCTTAAATCCATTACTGCGTCCTCAGTGGAGAGACCTGATCGAAAACCATACTGATTATCCGCTATAATGTGATATTTGTCTAGGAATTTCTTAAGAGAGTAGTTAAGTACTTTCTCTATTATTTTTGATATGGTAGAAAGCACTGTTATGGGGCGATAATTGTTGACACAGTCTGCGTCCCCATTCTTGAAAATAGGGTGGATGATTCCACTTTTGAACGCTTCGGGGAAGACGCCTGTCATTATAGATCGGTTGCATATGTGAGTGATGCAGGGGGCCAGCTCCCTCCGACATTGCCTTACTATCTGGGATGAGATCCCATCCCAGCCTGTGGCACAGTCTGGACGGAGTTGTAAAATGATGGACTCAACATCCATTTGTGTCACCTCAGCTATGACCAGGGAATTTGGAGGACTTCTCATAAGGGTGTGGGAGATCGGTGGAACGAAGGAGATATTTCCATTACTTGGTGCACGAATCTTATCCGCAAGAGACTTACCAACGTCTGTGAAAAATTTGCAGACAAAGTTAGCAGATGCCTTTGGGTTATTTTTGGTTTGTAATAGCTTGACTGGACTGATCTTGCATTTCCGAGTATTTGTTATTGTTTTTATAGCTTGCCATAAGGCTTTTGGGTCTTTACCGGCTTTCTCCAGTTGGGATTTTTCGTAGGCTATTCTTAGATTACGCAATAGACGATTGCAATAGTTACGATACCTAGTGTAGGTAGTTTTGAGAATCATGTTAAGTGGGGATTTTTTAGATTTTATGTGAAGCTTATCTCTATTCCTGATACATCTAATTAGACCGGGCGTCATCCACGGTTTCAGAATACGGTTTTTCTGGGTGATTTTAGTTGTATTAGTGTGTGTAGCAATCGTGTGAGAGATCATTGTTAAAAACATATTCGTAGCCAAATTGGCGTCCTCTGTAGCCAGCACGGTGGTGAAATCTTTTTGTCCTAGATCTGCTTTAACTTTAGAGATATCTGTGAAGGTTTTAGTTACTAATTGTTTTCTGATTTGGAGATTTTTTTGGATGTTAATTACTATGGGCCTATGATCCGTGATGTGTGATTCTAGTATTAGTGTTAGAAAGGGTGTAGTCGAATTTGTGAGAGTGTGGTCCAGGCAAGAGTCAAGTCTCGTAGGAGAAGTGTGTGTGGGGAATAGGCCATGTGTAGCGTTGAATGTTAGATATTCTTCTCGTAGTGGGTCTGGACTATTAGGCGCTATATCAATATTTATATCACCTACAAGGAAAATACTACCTGATTGTAGCTCACGGTAAATGACGTCAAGACTATTTATAAAGTTACCAAAGTTCTCTTTTGTTCTTAAGGAGGGGGAGCGATATGTAGCCACAATATTTACATTACTACCTATTTGACAGATTAAACAGCTAGCATCCCTGAAACGTGGCTCAGTTACTTTGCAACTTAGAGTTGTGCGGGTGTAGATGACGATCCCGTCGTTTTGGTTTAGTAAATTTATCGTGCGATGAGCCGTATAACCATTCAAAGTCGGTAGGTTATTTACCTTACGTAGCCAACATTCCGTAAGTATTATAATGTCAAAATCTATGTTTGTCATTGATAACAATATGCGGAGTTGGTTAAAATTTTTATTTATACTGCGAATATTGACATGAAATAATTTAATTGATTTACTTTGGTAAACATATTTATGACAGTCCTCTGGATTACACACAAGCGAGTTAGTGACTTCTAGGGAGTCCAGCTCAGTATTTATATTGTTTACATTAGCCATGTCAGTGATAAAAAAACAGAGTTTCCGAGAAGAGGCGACGGTCAAAAACAGAAGCAAAACACAATAGTGATGAGTTTTGGTGTGCATGTTTTTGAGTGAGTGAGAGTGTAGATGTGATGTGTAAAGTGTTCCAGCTATGTTGATGTATTTGGCGGTGATATATGTAAGTGCTTCACACACTATGTTATTATGTGAGTGTTTTAAGTAAGCTTGGCTATTTATGTTATTATCGTTATTTACAAAGAAATAGATTTTTGTTTCATAAATACAGTAGCTATGGTTAATATTGCATGCTATTTTAGGGTTAGGTACAAAGGCACTATAACTAATTAGACAAAAAAACTGAACTTGTGTTAGTCACATGGTTATCTTCAGATCCTGGAGACATTTTTCAGATGAGATTAAAATTTGTTTTTCACCTTGTGCTTTACGGAGAAAAACATTCCCACCCGAAGACCAGCAGTAACTATATCCATGTTGTTTTGCAAATTCTCTAGATACATGGAACAATTTCTTGGAGCTCGGTGGAAGGTAATCGCCTACGAAAATGGGCTGTCTTGTACCTGGCATGTTGATGTGTTCGGTATTGAGCTTTTCAGTTATTGTTTTCTGATTGGAATTAAACTTACGGACGCAGGAGAGCGTGTTTAGTTTCATTTTTACTGTTTGAAATTCCGCGACGACTGGGCGCGTTGAACCAAGCTTGCCTGGCTGGCGGTATATGTCGCGGATATCCGAGGGGGTAATCAGTGTTCCTACAGCTTGTCCTATATTGCAGATGGTTACCGTTAGGTCATCGATGGTCTCTCTGTCTTTTACAGGTATATTCCTTATCTCAAGGCTAGACGAAGGAACAGGCGCTTATTTTATATCAACACGCGGACGGAGTCGCGGGCAACCGAATAAGCGCCTGTTAAAATAATGGGAGCAATATGTACGTCCGCGTTTGTCCCCGTTGTCACAACATTACTGCTCTGCTCCTATTGGTCATAGCTATTATAACCTAGTTATATAACCTATGCCTTTTCTCAGACTCTAGACTATCTGTGTACCAAATTTCATTACAATCGGTTCAGTAGTTTTGGCGTGAAAGCTGGACAGACAGACAGACAAAGATACTTTCGCATATAAAATATTAGTATGATTAGTATGGATAGTATGGATTTAGCATGTCGCAGAAATCCTTTGTCTCTAGAACAACATTTTTTGACATACAGAAATGGCAATTATAATACTTTCCCCGAAACGTGACCATACTGGCACACGCCATCATTTGTTACGGTTCTTTAAAACTGGCTCCTAGTATCATTAATCACACAACCTATTGAAAAGTGTTTGTAATAAATAAGATAAAACCAACATGGAGGCCGTTGCTAAATGTGTAACGTTGGAAAGTAAGTTGCTTCACGTAATGTTACAGATACCGATGCAGCGATTGTGTGGCCCAAGTCATGAGTTGACAGAAGAGTCTGAAAATTTACTTTTAGTTCCAATTAGCACATTCATATCAGTTATTGTATTGAATGCCTTCGTGACGTATTGGTATCGAACGCGGCCGCTGCGCAAGGAGGCGCGTGTTTGATCCCCGCGCAGTGCTAATATTTGAATGCATGAATATGAATATTTGCACTGGTCTGGTCGTGCCTCGGAAAGCACGGTAAGCTGTTGGTCCTGGTTGCCATGCGAACATGTAGTGACAGTCGTTACGGGTTGTTGGAGCCCTCAAAATTCCTACAATTAGTTTAACTGCAATACTTCGATGTCGCCTTCAGGTTGTGGAGGTCAGATGGCAGTCGCTTCACGGAAAATATCGAAGTTTAGCCAAAATCAGCAGTGAGACTGGTAAAGCGGACTCCAGAGCTGAAAAAGCTTTGGATGCGGCTGAGATTAGCGCTGAGATAATGATGATGATGATATCAGTTATCGTGTTTTCATTACTGGCAAACATGTAGGAGGTACGTGTCTCACATGTTTCCTCTCAGCGGAAGAGCGTGTGCCGCAATCAGAGAGCAGATTGATAGAGCAGCACCTGTTGATTCAAAACCAGTAACATTATAGCAATGGATTGGCCGTATTAGAAGTAGAACTGACAACCATTGACCGTCATGAGTGGAGTTTGCGAATTGGCAACATTAATAAAGAGGAAATGTAGTAATTTTGAATGTGATAGCTCAAAAATTTAAGAGTTCAAAGTAATTTAACACCAGCGCCAGCCGACAAACTTATATTCTTCTTCTTCTTCTTCAGCCTATAAAGATCCACTGCTGGACAAAGGCGTCCCCCAAGGCTTTAATCACTTTCTTGGGGGGTTGCCTTAATCCCTACCATAGGAGAAGCGCTGCTGCCCACTTCCTTGGTGAAAGTTTTCTTAGCTATCTCTTACCGACACCCACGGGAGGACATGGAATGGTACTATTCTATTCCCGGTACCACACGGTTAAACTTATATCCTATTAGTTATAAATTATTAAAGTAGTAAGTAATTCGTTGCGCAATGTTAACCTATTGCCACTCAATTTGAAAACTAGCAAACTGATAATAATAAATAATACCGACTACTTCTATTGTTTACTTTATACATTTGAGTTTTTGCTTTGTTACTGAATTTCCTTTTTTTTGTGAAAAATACGTACAATAAAACAATAGTCGGAGCTAGCCTCTCAAGTATGAGTGTGCGGGTTCAATTCCACGTCAGGCAAGTACCAATGTAACTTTTCTAAGTTATGTGAACTTTCTAAGTATATTTTGAACACCAATGACTAATTACAAGGTGAAGGAAAACATCTTGAAGAAACCTGGACTTTGAGTCTGAAATCACCAACCCGCATTGAGCAAGCGTAGTGATTACGCTCAATCCTTTTCTGTATGAGAGGAGATCTATGCCCAGCAGTGGGACGACGATAAGAAGGTTGATGATGATTGTTCACTTTTACAATAAAATAAAAATTATTTAAACCCGCTACCTCTTACACCTTGCGTCGCCCCAGTTGCTCAAGCGTAGTGAACGGAAGATAGTGTACAATGTTGTGCAACTGATCATCGGGATCCCTTCACCCTCGGTCGCTCCTGGCTCAGTAAGCTACACTGTGCTAACATACTTGCTCCTGCGCAACTAGCCGTGTTAGTAACGCACCACCATTTTTATTTAGTTAAATGAGTTCTCGATTTTCATCGCAATTGGATGAAGAACTAGACACTAGATAGACTGGACTAGATAGACTATACGGTTAGCACAGTCGTTGAGCTATTGACTACTACGCTGCGTGTCGCGGGTTCGTTTCCCGCAGGGAACAAATATTTGTAAGACCTGGAAGTAGTTGTTCCGGATCTGGCTGTTTGTGAATATGAGATTATATGTTTGTAAACGCACCCACGATACAGGAGAAATTCCTAATCTAGGGCAAACTTTGTTTAAAAAAAATCAGGATGTACTACATACAATTATTAGCTTATGTACTCTGCCCACTAGATTAGCTAATTTTGATAGCTGCCTTATGACATTACTAGGTTTTTCAGATTATGTAAAAGTTTACTTTAAAATGTATAAAAAATATTAACACTACACTAGACTACACTATTATTGAATTAATTTAAATACCGCCGTACGGAGGACGGGTCTGAGCAGTTGTGTTGCGATGTGTGGCGGGTACGATGCGCCAAATGTTGTTGTGTCGGGAGTTTGGTCGTGGAGAGTCTCCAGATCAATCTCCCTCTAGCGCAGCATTGTTTGGTCGTGTTGGTCTTGGTTAAATTGAATCACCTCGCTCAACTGCCGTCATCCTTCCTATTCCTTAGTTTTTTTAAGTGAATAGGCTTAATAAACTAGTGCGCTTTACCATCAACGATTGCATCTCTGCTTACCATCAGGTGGGATTGCAGTCAAGCACTAGTTTATAATTATTAAAAAAAAATACTTAGTTCTCACAAAAACCTCATTAGTTCATTTGCTCCATAGTTCGGTCTGTCAAAAATGGTGAACAGGGTATAAATTGCATAAAAATAATGTTCCAATCTATCACTTGGAAGATACCGTACTAAAGTCATTGTCCCAATGAACGATTGAACGCTACTTTACGCTTTTATATTGACAAAGATAGAAAATCAGACAATAGCACCAATTCCATCGCACTATAAACTGAATTTAAGTTAAGGCATATTTTTCTTTCTGTTGCATAGAATAGAATACTCTTTATTATGTACACCATATAGATTACAGAACATAAATATAAAGATTTTACAAAGGGTGACGCAATGGGCAGTCTTATAGCTAAGAGAGATCTTTTACAGACAACCTTTGAATGGAATACTACGAGGAAGGAGAAAGAAATAATGTAGATAATCTACAGTGTACTATAATATTAATTTACTTCTGTCAAATTAAGAAACTGCGTAGACAAATTAGACGTGATTAAAAATCTGGCTACTATGAATACGTCAGGCGCTGACTAATTTGACAGGACTATACTGAGACCTTCACCAGCCCCCTGATCGGCGAACACATTTTTGTCAAGTGATTGCGACTAGTTGGGATCAGTTGGTATCTTTCGGGCCGCCCATTGGTCCGTGCGGTCCAAATGATACCAACTAGTTGCAATCATTTGACAATAATGTGTTCGCCAATTAGGAGGCAGGTCGTCGGCTCAACTTTTGGGGGGACAACATAGGCAGGGAATGGGCATCGGGTTAATAAAAATGATGTCTTAGCATCGACATAACCATCCAACCAGTCATCAAAAGTCATCAATTTATTATCCATACTAATATTATAAATGCGAAAGTAACTCTGTCTGTCTGTCTGTCTGTTACGCTTTGCCGCTTAAACCTCTCAACCGATTTTGATGAAATTTGGCACAGTAAATCTGTAGACCCTGAGAAAGGACATATGCTTTTCTTTTCCTCTTTTATTGAAAAATTTGATATTCCCGAGGGAAATCTATGAAGCGCGATATAACCGAATTCTATGCAGGCGAAGCCGCGGGCGGAAAGCTAGTATCATTATAAAATAGGTCAGAATTTTAATGAAATCATCTACCGCAAAAAGGGACTGGGACATCGATGTGCAACCTGTCAATGCGGATTAAGTACATTGATCTAGAATTTTCCTGTGCTGATTCTTTAAGTCGGCTCTAAAATCTTCAGGGTAATCGTATCAAACTAGCAATAACAATAGCTTTCATTTTGACAGGTCAAATACATTCATTGCGTATTTACGTTGTTGATCAAACAAATTTTTCGAACTTATGAAGCAATATAAATTAACAATAAGCACCAAACTGGTTCCAATAGAACAAGGTGACATCAGATTTATGGATTGGATATGGAAAAAATACTAGACAGCTATTTTTTCTTTTTTCATATACCTAAACAAAAAATGAAGACGACACAGTGCGTTGAAAACTCGTGTGACGTCACTGCACGCAATACTTATTAGCGAGCAGTGACGTCACCAGCCGCCATCTTTGATGCCTTTTACATTTGTAATTTTTTATTGATTTGATAAAACAAAATATATGTATCCAATATCTTTCTATAATCTGATTGACGGACTAAATAGAATCAATTTTTTTTACCCACGGAACATCCCTATTAGGATGTTGTTCTATACAATTCACTTGCGTAACTATTGAACGTTCGTATGAAACAGCTCAGGTTTCTTATTAAAACAACCAAAAAGTTCCTACCCTGTCTGAATTCTCGTGCTGTTCAATCTACCGATGATGGTGTAATAAACCTTTCACCATCTTCATACTCCACCGACATAACGCTGATATTCAATCGCCACACTTACTACACAACACGGATTAGCAACATACCTTCACTTTAGGCAACTACTTCGTAAATGGATACTACCTGGAATTTAATCTTACGCCATGCTTTACAGCCTACTCGTTAATACATTATAATAACTTACATCTTCACAGATTCATTTTCTTGTAACAACTTGTGAAACCACTGAGACGATTGCCATTAAATTTGTAGTTTAGCAATTAGCACATTGTATTGTCAATCCTTAAGTCATGGTGGCCTAGTGGTTAAAACACCAGCCTCTCAAGTGTAAATGAGCGGGCTCGCTTTCAGGTCAGGCAAGTGCCAATGTAACTTTTCTAAGTTATAGGTATGTACTTTCTAACTATACATATACTCAATATCTTTATTGCTTTCCCATAGGTACAAATAAAGGTGGTAACAATTTGTGTGAGATCAATTATGGACCTTGTAGGGCATAGCAAAAATATCTTGGACACCAATGACTGATTAAAAGTGAAGGAAAATATCTTGAGGAAACCTGGACTCTAAGGCTGAAATCGCAAAACCGCATTGAGCAAGCGTGGTGATTACGCTCAATCTTTCTCTGTATGAGAGGAGACCTGTGCCGAGCAGTGCGACGCGTAAAAGGTTTATGATGATGATGATTGTCAGTCCTTGAGCAATTAGAAGCATGAGGAGCAGTGTGTAAAGTTCAGCCATCCTCCATAGAAAAGAGCGGATCCTCCGGCCAGACGGGTGTTGAGTCTCGCAGCCCCCGGTGTAGGTGTGAGACGGAACACCCGGGTGGTTTTTAGTCAGTAAGAGTCTGACAGACCCCGTCGCCCGCCCCTGGGCGGCGGACATCCATGAGGATTTTCAACCGAAAAAAAAAATGCAGGGCCAATGGTTGATGTCGGGAAGTTGTATATGTTAGTTGCACGGTAAACTCTGCTTGCGAGATGTAGACTTCGTGTGACGTCAGTATGACGCTTTGTTTTGTATATGGCGTTTTGTAGATACCGCTACAAGCATTTGTTTCAATATACTCATTCTTGGTCACCTATGTAACTTCAAGTTATATCAAAAGCATTAAAATAAGAGATGGATGGATTGTGTGGAGATTAGGTGCCTGCTGATTGAGCAGAGGAAGGATACAAGAGAACCCAAATAATATCAAATGAGGGCAGAAAGGATGATAATGATGATTTTGAATTAGCGTTACTATTCAACGTGGCAAAGCCAGTCTTCTTGGCATGTTTCTGGATGACAGTGATGCGGACAAATATTTCGACGCCTAAATAACCTTTGCGTAAATGTGCAATGATTTTGAACTTCTAAATTCGCTATTCGTCAGTCGGCGATTATGATTGGGATTTAAGATGTTTCCATATAATTACTTAACACACAATTTCTCAGTAACAACCTATAGTCTCGATTTGTGCCCAGTTCAAATCACATCATAGGCTCGCCTTTATTACGTGGGACTAAACTGTCACTACTGACGAAATGTGAGTGTGTCTGTACACATTCACATTTCGTCAGTAGTGACAGTTAGTATGTTTATAGTACTGTTACTATGACACTACACCTCTCGCTATCCCTTCGAATTTTACGGGCGTAGTGTTATTTATAACTAGGTATTTATAACAGTTATTCTTTATCCGATCGATTCTGCTAAAATAATACTATAAAAAGTTGGATGTAGTGAATCCCCTGGAATGACAACTCACTCGCCTGCCAGTACAGCTAAGGTTACACTGTGAATTAATTGAAATTAAAATGCTAGTTGTTTTACATAATCATAATCTCAGCGCTAATCCCAGTCGCATCCGATGCTTTTTCAGCTTTGGAGTCTGGGGTCCGCTGTTACCAGTCTAACTGTTGATTTTGGCTAAACTTCGATATTTTACGTGAAGTGACTGCCGTCTAACCTCCACAACCTGAAGGCAATATCGAAGCATTACAGTTACACCAAGTATTTGACTTTTGAGGTCTCCAACAACCCGTAACGACTGCCATTAGATGTTCGTATGGCCAATGGGACCAACGGCTTAACGTGCTCTCCGAGGCACGACCAGACCAGTGCAAATAATCGTATTCATGCATAGAAATATTTGTACTGAACGCTACGGAGGCTGTCGAAGTTTTTTTACGTAATAACATCAAGCATGCAATGCAGCCTTGGCAGTAACACTTGGCATTGAAATAAACAACTGCCAGTAGTGACACGACCCTCAACTGTGCCAACGAGGCCCACAATTGAGCAAAGTACTTCTACTATTGTGTATTCTATCCACCGCGACCAAATCGAAGTATGTCGCTATAATATGAGTTTATTTCAATTTTCGGGTTCTACTCTTTTTAAGAAGTGATCTAAAGGAGGCTTTTTTACATCTGACCCTATCAGAAAACTAAGCGCTACGACATTTTTTTTTAAATGTTGTTTGTATGTATGTGACAATGTCAATCCATACTAATATTATAAATGCGAAAGTACCTCTGTCTGTCTGTCTGTTACGCTTTCCCGCCTAAACCCCTCAACCGATTTTGATGAAATTTGGCACAGACAATCTTTAGACCCTGAGAAAAAACATAGGCTAACTTTTATCCCGGAAAATTTTGATATTCCCCAGGGAAATCTAAAAAGCGCGATACGCGGGCGAAGCCGCCAGCGGAAAGCTAGTACTCAATAAGATTAAAATAAAAAAGTATTAACTGAATTTTTAGTTTCTTAAAGGCTTAATAAAGGCACAATTCTCGAAATTAAATTGTTTAAAGCCTTCCGTTTTTTGTTTATGTTCAATAATATACCTATTGTATTCCTTTTTAAGTTTTTTTATTTTAGTAAAACTACGTCTTTTTTTTTCATTGTTTTTGTCTAAGACCTAGTGTAGTAGTAGTAATAGCGACCTTCTAAAATGAATTGCTAAAGTTTATTAATTAACTAGCAGGCGCCCGCGATTTTGTTTGCTTGGAGTTAGTTATTTGAAGATTTTATTTTAACCCCGCAAGAGTCAATTTCTATAGAATACATTATTACACTTCTAGATCATAATTTACAGCATACATTTTAAATTTTTGATATGCTCCGCTCCTGTTGGTCACAGCGTGATGATCTATAGTCTATAGCTTTCCTGAATTACAGGGCTATCCAACGCAAAAGTAATTTTTCCAATCGGACCCATATTTTCTGAGATCAACGCGTTCAAACAAACAAATAAACTCTTCAGTTCTATATATTAGTATAGATTAACCTTTATTTATTTATTTATATTCATTAGAACCACTAGTACCTGTTATAACACTTAAATGTACAGTTAACAATTATAAGTTCTAAGCTAGTTCCACAACATAACTTTAAAGCTTTAGAAACAATCTTCAGTTAAAATTAAATGTTACAACTCGGCCTTAAACTATGATCAATCAAAAGGCTGAAAGTGCACTGTTACAACCGCACGTATATTGGTCAGGGTAAAATATCTAGAATATGTTGTGGCTTACATAATATCTGTACCTTTCTTTTGTACTTGTGACTTCGTACATATTCAAACTTTAGGTTTCAACAAACAATGTGTGATAACTTAAGTGCTCTTGCACACGTGCGTGATATTATGCAGTTGCTTCTACCATTGGTAATATTTTGCTCGTATGTATGAACACTAATTTGATGAATGGAAGAGAGTGCAGGTCTATGGGCTTAATATAATGCGTAGTAATATGTATTGTAGAATTGTTCTTACTTATTGCAAAAGTAGCTTACAAAATAAAGAAAAAAATGTTGGTTCCGCAAAATGACATGTAGATACAAGCTCCGCCAAGATGGTCAGGCAATTCCGAGGAGGTGATAGTGGAGGAGGGAAGATTTTATTTTTTCCTTTGGTTAAAGCTCTGTTCTTACCGTCAGTCTGTCGATAAATTCGTCCCTATTTAGAAGTTAAGATTATGTTAGAAAGGGATTGTGTATGTGCGTGTTTGCATTTAGGATTTAAGCCGGTTGTCTATCTGTTGTCGGATGTTAAAAGTTATGCTCACCGCCGAAAGTTGAAAATCTAACAGCGTGCTTTATTAGCATTCACTTGGATGACTGTTAGTTAAGGATAATAGTCGTGTTCTTTATCATAGATAAAATAATGGCCAAGTAATAAAATGGTTGGTTGCTTTATAAACTGTTTCTTCACAGAACCACACTAGGTACTCAATGTGACCACACTTTCAGCAATCAATTTCGATTTGTGGTCATAATTTGCGTGTCTTAATGGAATGTGTTACTCCGAAATTGTAGTGATCTTTGGTTTAGTCATCAGCTTTATGACTTCGAATGGCTAAAGCATTTGCATTTGAAGGTTTACGTATCTGGCAAATATTTGTGAGTTTTCTGCATGCCTGAAGATACTCTAGGTATGCAAAATAAATTGTAAATTATTGAAGTAGTTTATTTTTACAGAAATGTTATTATAGCTTTATTTCATTATATACACTTACACTTCTACACTTATTATAGTATTTTTAGAAATGTTTCTGAACCATCAAAATGAAATCTGTTGCTACTGAGACTGTGTTACGCAGTTAACCCTCTGGTTACTTTTAGTCTGCATCATATCACTGCTGGGAAACGGGCTCTTCCACATTACTCCCACCTCTTTCAATCCAGGATTAAAGTGGACTGGACGTTCGTTTTATCCAGCTCATTGCCTCATCGTCTACTGCTATCTAGCTATGTGAGACGACCGTTAATTGACGCCACTCAACACACTTACTCCAACTGTCTTCACTGCACCTGCGCATGTGTCCTGCCAAACTTCGTTTGAGTTCTATAACTTGTTTTTCAATATCAAAAACCTTCCCACGCCTGTCGAAGCTCGTTTGCGCCTCGGTCTATAAGCCGTATGTCTATGAAACATAGTAAATGTCAATAGTATTGAATATTAAATAAAACACTTTCCGCAATATCATTTAGCATTACAGATTTTGCAACATTTAAGATAAATGTATATTTATCGGTTACGTCGTGCGAAATACCAACTAATTCAAATTGAGCGTTACATTATTTTAGCTATAATTTACTATTTCCTGGCAACATTGGCAATTCGACTATAAGTCGTTTCGAATTCACTTCCACAAAACGGGCTAATCGACACTTTTCAATAACGTATTTTGTTTTAAAGGCGACTCGCACGGTATTTATTTCCAGGTTAGTCGTCAACTCCAGAAATATGTATCAGGTTATTGGCTCATTTTGAATTGGGTTGTGTCCTAAAAAATAATTTAGTGTCGATCAGATAGCTTTATTATTTATATAAATATTGAACACGTATTTTTTACATTTTCTTTCATTCAAATACTTAAGAAGATATATTGATTTGAAATGTCGCATGACGTCACGTGGTACAAAATATACCACGGCATGACGTATTGAGCCCCCACTTCGTAACTTTAATATGCTATATCTCAGTAGGTTTTGGTAATTTCGACAAAATAAAAAATACGAATCAAAATTGTTTTTATTATCTATAAGACGGACTAATTACTTTTTTGATTTTCATACCTTGGATACATCCCTATTTTGCAAGAAAATATTTGATGCAAGTAAATTCATTCGAATCGACTTATATGCAAATGCATCAAAACGGACTTGCTCAAATACCAGGAGAATTTATGGACTGTCCAATTAACCTCTACCCGCAGTTACTTTTCTATGTATGTTTTATTACTAATACTATTATAATTACTACTAGTAGAATTATTTTGAAGTCAAATGCCTAATGCCATATACATTTAACCTAAAGAAACGATTATGAATTCAGCCATGACATGATGACCACATATACCGTTAATTGCTTTAGATAGTACAAGTACTAACGCTGAGTTGAACATAGCTATGTGTGCCATGATTTTAAGAACAAAACCGGAATATTTACATCTGCAGTGTTGCTTGAACAGTGATTAGCCTGTATTTTGATGTCCTCTCCCATCGAAGCCCCAAGCCGAGATCCGTACACCACAGAGTTGTGCTCTTAGCGTGTAATCGATTAGCTTAAAAGTTTTTGCCCTGGTTGGAAGCCTCATAAGGCACTCCAGAGGGCCTGGTGGAAGTTTGATCTGATCAAAAAGAGCATAGAAATAATTTTGATTTTCATTTCTTATCCCTGCCTTTAATTTGCAGGAAAAATAACCATGTACTTTTTTCGTCCACAGGACCCAACGCGCGTGGTGTGTCCAGTCATAGACGTGATCAGCATGGACACATTCCAGTACATCGGTGCGTCGGCGGACTTGCGCGGCGGCTTCGATTGGAACTTAGTGTTCAAGGTAACCGCTCACTGACCAACTGTCACTTACTAAAAGTAAAAGGTGAAGTGCCGGATATCTGGACAGATTGACTTTAGGAGTAATGTCTAGTATGAGTTTGGTCTTCAATATCTGGCAGTCTGTTCATATAACCCGCAATACAAATATGTAACTAGATGAACTTAATATTAATGTATTTATTAGTCCTTTATTATTATGAACAATGGTGTTGGTTGGCATAATCTCATTCTGCCTTTTGGGAGGATCCAATAGCAACTGAATAAACTTGTGGTAGATATCAAACATTTTTCAACTTTGTTCAGATTTTCATAAATAGCATTACTCCAATATTTGCAAGATTAAACTAAAAACAATTATCAAGCTACTGTGTCAGATTTCTCGTAATACTATATGTAATTGTTTATCACATTTCAGTGGGAGTACCTAGGTCACGCTGAGCGTAGCGCCCGCCTCAGCGACCCGACCCAGGTCATAAGAACTCCCATGATAGCTGGTGGGTTGTTCAGCATGGACCGAAAGTATTTCACTAAGCTCGGAAAGTACGACATGAGGATGGACGTCTGGGGAGGAGAGAATCTGGAGATCTCGTTCAGGTAAGCAGAATTTTGAAACTCATGAACAGTTGAAAGAGACAAGACAAGACAGGTTTTATAACTTTTTTTAACTTATAAAATAGTGCTTGACTGCAATCCCGCCTGATGGTAAGCAGTGATGTAATCATTGATGTTAAAGCATGCAGTCAAAATACTGAGTGAATAGGAAGGGAGGTGGCAGTTGAGCGAGGTGATGCAATGTTAAACCCAACAACACGACCAATGATGCTGCACCAGATGGAGACTGATGGAGACCCTCCACGACTAAACTCCCGAAACAACAACATTTGGCTCATCGTTCCCGGCACATATCGCAACATAACTGCTCAGACCCGTCCTCCGTACGCCTTCACCGGACATCATGCCGGAACACGACGAATCGCTTACAGGCAAAACTTTGTCTGGTCGGTGGTAACTTCTGTCGGCAGCCGATATTACGGCCTATCAGTTCAAGGTTTATAGGAATATCGAAAATCCCAGTGAATTTTGGTGAACAAGACCTAGAAACTAACCAAATAGCGCATCGCAACTAAAAGTGTCTGTAGTTACACTATATAACACTTATAAGTGTTTAAACAGATGCGGCTATCGTGGCTAAATACTACCATGTGCACAGGGGCCCAAGTCTGCGATTTATCACAAATTTTCATTCTAACACTATTCCATTGTCCTAAAAGTGCGTAATCTGCTAAATTCATAATGATCAATCAATTTTATCGCTCAGTCGTCTCTAAGTCGTAATGGAATGGTGACAGAATGCCGTATTGTCATTAATATAAAACCTCTTATTAAAAATGATTTTCTAAAAACTAATATTCAATTTGAATATTTATTATTATAGAGTGGAGGGCCAATCATTGGCCACTGGAAAGTCATAATATTTATGCTCTGCGCATAATAGGAATCTTTGTTCTTCCAATAATTGTCTTCTACGATATCCTTCTCACTATCAATGCAAGCTACTGTGTCAGATTTCTAGTAATACTTTATGTAATTGTTTATCACATTTCAGTGGGAGTACCTAGGTCACACTTTTACAACAAGCTTCTCATGGACATTGGAAACTTGCCCATTAAAAAATTTAAAAGCTGTATTAAGACCAAACTTAGCAAAAAGGGATATTAGAAAAAAAAGCTTGGGATTGAGCTGCTCATTAACCAATATGCGTAATTATGATACAATTATGACATCTTAATCACTGTTTTTTCCTCACGCAAATTGATTGTTATGTATAAAGCAAACACATATTGTTATTGTAAACATTTTCATTTTAAATGTCTGGACTTTAAAAAAGACGATGATCCCTGAGTTTGTTTGGCTTTTCTTCCCAGAGGTAGTCAGTTAGGAAATGCCGGCTCCAGCTAGTTCAATAAAATACGACGTGTAAAAGTGATCAGTGATCCTACTTGCATAATAAATGATTTCATTTCATTTCATGACCACCAGTCATAACAAGGGTTATCGTATTACAGTAAATGGGTGGTAGAGGTGGGATCAGCAGTCGCTCCATGTAAAATATTCGTTATCAGCTGAATCCGGTTAGACTGGAAGCCGACCTAGGCAGATGATTTTGAATAAGTCTTTAAACAGCTTTCTGACATTATCATTGCTATTGTAATGTAGAATTTATTGCACTTATCATATGACTGGGCAATGAAGAGGGCTATGCTTGGGGTTTCGCTGCGTGATCGAATCAGGAATGAGGAGATCCGCAGAAGAAAGAGCACCGGCATAGCCCGAACAATTGCAACACAAAAGTGGTAGTGGGCCGGGCGCATTGCCCATAGGACCGATGCCCGATGGGGCTGACGAGTTCTCGAGTGGCGACCACGCACCGGAAGACGCAGCGTGGGTAGGCCTCCGACAAGGTGGACCGACGACCTGGTGAGGGTTGCGGGAATCCGCTGGTTGCGGGAGGCGCAGGACCGATCATCGTGGAAATTCTTGGGGGAGGCCTATGTCTAGCAGTGGACGTCTTTCGGCTGAAATGATGATGATGATTATGATCATAAGTCTTACTCTTCAACTCTAACATTCCAGGGTATGGCAATGCGGTGGATCCCTAGAAATAGTCCCCTGCTCCCGAGTGGGGCACGTCTTCAGGAAGCGTCACCCTTACACCTTCCCTGGTGGATCCGGGGCAGTGTTTGCGAGAAACACCAGGAGAGCTGCCGAAGTATGGATGGACGACTATAAGGAATTGTACTATCGCTCCCAGCCGTTGGCTAAGCAAGTTGATTTTGGAGAGTAAGTTGGAAATTACTATTACTTTTACTATTACTTTTCTAATTTACATTCTTTGCACGAAAATTATAACATTTGTGATAAGGAATTTTCTGTTTTTCATACACATCTGCATATGCTACTTCAAAGTAAGATAAATTCCAGTAATGCGAATGTTGTATGCTGTTTATGCTGATGCAACATTATTCAATCTATCAATCAAAAGTCATTGAGAACCAGCATTAATAATAATTTTAAATCAGTTCAATATTACATACGACGATCCTCCAAAACGCCCTCCCTTCACTTCCTAGTGCTTTCGCTGAGAAGAAATGGCGAAACAAGCTCCCCAGTATGTATTTATTATTCAAAATTGTCAAGAATTCATGTACCTATTCCAGTATTTCCCGACAATGTTTAATATTCGGTAACTACTAAAAATTTTAATGTCTTTGCTACTGAATAAAAGTACAATATTTTTGACAGAAGCTAGATGTTCAGTTAACATTTTCCTCTTCTCCCTTAGCATATCAGAACGCGTGAACCTCCGTCAGAAGCTGCACTGCAAGCCATTCCGCTGGTACCTGGAGCACGTGTACCCTGAACTACAAGTGCCAGCAATGACTGACGTATCCCACGTCATCAAGCAAGGAGTCAGGTGTCTCGATACCATGGGTCATCTAGTTGATGGCACTTTAGGTAAAACCAATTCATATTATAAATTTTGAGGTTATCAGAATTTACCCAAAATGTATTAAATGAAAGTTTCACGTTTTTTGTGAAGGCCGTTTCTAGGCCATAAGATGTGTAGTTTGATGCGAGCTTAATCTTGAACATGACTTTACATTGCATGCTACATTTAAAGTCCAACACTTAAAAAAAATCATTATGTTCCAGGCATGTATCCTTGCCACTACACGGGCGGTAACCAAGAGTGGCGCTTCGACAACGGTCTCATCCGTCACCACCGCCTCTGCCTTTCTCTCTCATCCGAAGACCGAGTGACCGCAGTTCTGGCTGCCTGCGACCCTGTAGATGATGCCCAGCTTTGGCGACGCCAAGGTCCCTTAATCAGACATGCTAAGCTTGGTGCATGTCTCGATACAGAACGGCCAGCCCTCTACATAGAACAGTGTGATGAAGAGAAAGCTAGCCAACAATTCAGTTTCTAAGGTGCCAGAAAAAATGCTTGAGAAATATAATCAGTACATGAACTTCTTCGACAAGAGGAACGATACTTACAGATAAGACAAGCAAACGCGTCGAAAGAAATTGTACCTATGTTTCATCTGTACTTCAAATGTCTGCTGTAATACTTGATATTACTAACAACAATATTATTTACTTCCGGTTACAAACTAATAAATTCCAATATTACAAAATTGATATAATTAAAAAAAAAAATGAATTGTATTTGCTGATGTAACTAAGACAAAAAAAAGTCGTAACCGAGAGTAAATTAGAAAAGGAAGAACAAATATGAATAACATCTAAAGATATGCAAGCAGAAGGAGTAGAAGAAAATTTTCTCATAGAGAATCACGATGGTGATTTAAATATTATCAGGGATGTAGTCACAAATAAGACTTATAACACTTCGCTTTATATCACGTATTAGCTTTGGTACTTATAATGTCAGTACCTTTACTATTAAGGCACCAAAATCTTCCTCTCACACGTAGAAGGTGCCAAATTAATTTACCATTTGTAAATATTATTTTAAGGCTCACAATTTTAACATTCCATTTTGTTGTATCTTTTAAAGACATTACTTTTTACTTTACATATAATTAATATAATGTTTTTTTTCTACTGGTTCGATAACGTCGCAATTTAATGAATTAGTATCTGTAAATTACGTATTTATTTAGGTTTGTCGTGTTATTGCATTAATATTATATTCAGTAATTAAAACCTTAGTATAAAGTAGTTACCATATCTATAATTCACTATAAGTGCCGGGAATGTGGAATGTGGATAATATTTGTAAAGAATAGCATTTAGGAATTTATTAGGGATTGAAATAGATTGGTGTTGGAACTTGCACCGTTTATTATAATTATTTTGAGTATATACAACGTTATTTTTTGTATACTAGCTGACCCGTGCGAAAAATTCGACGACGAATATCTGTCGTTTGGTGGGTCGGACGTTCAGATTGGTTCGATAGAAAGAGAGAAAAAGGGAGAAAACGGTTTCAGACCCTTGGAGAAATAATATATGTTGATTTGAAATCCGAACCACGTGTCCAGTATTTTTAAGTAAAAAGTACGTAAGTACTTAGAACGTATTGCACAGAAGGGCGGGGGTCCTGTCTCGCTGTGCTGTGCATTTTTGTCAAATGATTGCTACTGGTTGGTATCAGTTGGTATCGTTCGGGCCGCCCATTGGTCCGTTCGGTCCAAACGATCCCAACTAGTCGCAATCATTTGACAAAAATGTGTTCGCCGATTAGGGGGCTGAACTGTGTTTTGCGCTCGATAACCACACTGCAACACTTTCTAAAAGTATTTGTGAAAAAATTTAACATCGTTTAAAAATGATAGGTATCGCTATATATCGATTCAGTTGCTTATTCTGAACAAACTATATTCAGGTTTCGACAAAGAAAAATAACGTTGTATATACCTATCGCAAAATATTCATAATATTCGTTTCTTTATTTATTTGTTGAATTTAACAAAAACAAACCGCAGTGCTCAATAAAAAAATAGGCGTTACTAAAGCAAACGATTCTATCAAAAGTTGTATTTTCAACTGAGAAAGTAATAGTGATGATTAACTTTGGAAATCGTTTCTATTGTAATTTTAATTACTTTATGGTCTGTCTAAGCAATCTCAAATGTTCGATTTGGTCTGAAGATCGTTGTGTCATCGTTTCATCACATCACAATTATTATTTAATACGAAAATGAGGTCTTCGCCTTACAGTACAAGCTATAATCACAATTGTTAATTTAAATATTTATCGTAAGTTTAATATAATAATTTCATTTAGTAGGCTTAAAGATTTATATAAAGACGATCATAAGAAAATATTTTGAACAAAAATACATTCTTCTAAAGTCTCCATTTCCATTATGTAAAACTTATTTTTATGACAAAAAAGGCCTAAAAATGTATCAATCTCGTCTCTGTATAGTAAGTTAATTGTTTAATACTCGTTATTTTAAGTTAGATACTTTTATTTACATTTGTTACTTTTATTTCTCGAAGAAGTATTAATTTATTGTAAATACTTGTGGACTTTTGTATTTTTGTAGCTGTTCTTTTATATAATGGTAATACATAGTAAAATGATATCGGTGTATGACCAACCAAATTGTCGGAGATTAGTGAGTGTTTTATCGAATGGTTATCAATATTGTACTGACGACAGCACGTCAAGGTACCCGAAATTGTAAAATTTTTAATGCTTTAGCGATAAGGTTGAAAATGTAATAAAGAAATTTGACAGCTTGTGGTAGCTTGATGTGTTGTCGTATGAACTCATAATCAAAAGATTATCAATAAAACTGCCATAATACTACTACTCTAAATTAGACAATTTCCACGAATAATATTCCAATTACAATGTTAATAATAAAATTATATTATATAATGTGTGCTCAATATTCATCGGAAACTGAAACCATAAACGAATTTTGTAGAAAAAGACAATATCATAGTTACTATAAAATTAAATGACCTAATATTATATATGAATTATAACATCATATTTAAAAAAGATGGGAGATAAAACATTTCTATGAACCATGTTAGAACAACTTGTTTTATGTATCTAAATGGCTTAATATGGCGTTGACTGCTAACAATACATTTTCTACTGTGTCTATAGTCAAAACATTAATAACAAAAAATTAATCTTACAGTTAAAAATAAAACTCCTTTTTCAAATTATCTTAGTACGTGCTACTTGATAATAACCTTTACTCGTATCTATGCCCGTTGTGCGGAATTTTGAAGCATCTAGCTAAAGAATGATTTGCTCATTGCAATACTATAGAAGTATTTTTTAGATATCATGGGCATCTTTCACGAGCTTTATTCAATGCAGACAAATATAAGAAACAAAATGCACGTAAACATGAAATTGCATCTACTACAATATATAGGTATGTCGGATTCCTAACTAATACTGACATAGTTCAAACACGATTTATGTAGATATATTTAGCATACTTTGTACTTATGACAAAAATATGTCTTATGATAATAGGAGCAAAAATATTCGATTTATATACTACATCAATTGCACAATAGTACCTAGAGCACAATAAGTAGGAAGTAAATTAATTAATACAAAAGTTCTAAACTTATTGAAATTATTATTTTTGTTAAGTGTCACATTGACTGCCCTAGTCAGATTTTGTTGAGACGATTTTTTGTTCACTAATAAACAAATGCGTGATTTTATTTTAGTGAGAAATCAATTTGGTAAATAAAAATACGTTTAAAAAAAGTAAAATGGTTTTATTTTTACATTTTATGGCTCAAACCAAACCCAACTTAATTATAAGAAAATAATTTACACCATTAGACTATTTGTATAATTAATTAAAATACACATAATTATGTAACAATATTTTGAAGGGTTAGTTTTCAGAACATAAATTATTTATACTTACTTAAAGATAAGTATTCATCACATGCCATATTAGGGAACGAATTACTTTACAGATGTTTTATGAAGCTTCGTCTCCTCTTGAAACTAGCCTGCCTACACCTACTACATAAGAAATATACGAAACAGTGTAGGAAAGCATTGTGAGGAAATCAACATGTCCTAGGATCTAAAATTCGAAGACACGTGATATCAACCAACCCACTTTGAAGCCGCGTCTTCAATTAGTGTCTAATCCCTCTCGAAGAGAAGTACTTTCTTTTTGTTTTGGATGGTAAATCATCAAATGATCTCTCCCGCTCTGGGCGGAGCAGAATGTCAGATTTTTACTGACTAAAATCCACCCGTGTTCCTTCATTTGCCTGTAGGCCAGGGCCACGATTTCTTAAGAGAAGAGGTCTGCGTCCCAACTGTGGGAAAATGGATGATGCTTATGCTATAAGTATACGACATCATCATTCATCATTATCAACCTTTTTATCGTCCCACTGTTGGGCCACAGATTTCCTCTCATACAGAGAAGGAATGAGCGTAATAACCACGCATGCTCAATGCGGGTTGGCGATTTCAGACTTAAAGTCCAGGTTTCCTCAAGATGTTTTCCTTCATCTTGTAATCAGTCATTGGTGTCCTAGATATACTTGATATAACTTAGAAAAGTTACATTGGTACTTTGTCTGACCTGGAATCGAACCCCTGCACTCATAGTTGAGAGGCTGGTGTTTTTAACCACTAGGCCCACCACGACTTACGGATACGACAAACGAGATGCCCTAAAATGTGACGTCACAGTTGTCCATTCCAAGCTCGCATCACAGTGACCCTTCAGTTTTGCCGTAATGCAGTCTGTATTTAAATTTTATTTGTATTTCATGTGTTGGTAATTTAGAGGCGAACATGTTACAAGTGGTGATGACGCAAATAAAAAATAACCTATCAAATAAAATACCAAAGGCTAAAATGTGACGTCACACAGTTGTCCATTCTAAGCTCGCATCACAGTGACCCTACAGTTTTGCCGTAATACAGTCTGTATTTAAATTTTATTTGTATTTCATGTGTTGGTAATTTTAAAGGCGAACATGTTACAAGTGGTGATGACGCAAATAAAAAATAATCTATCAAATAAAATACCAAAGGTAGATAGCCATGATTTATGACTAAGTTGGATCGTTCCGTAAAAGGAACGTCTTATAAGGAATTTTCTAAAATAGTACTAAGGTCACTTGTATTCGGCTCAATGGAAAATCCTTGTACAATCAATGAACTTCTGAGAATTTTGTTCCAGTTTCAAGGTTATTATTGGTCAATATTTTATTTATGGCATTCTGTGACGTAAACCCGCAATTAAGTTACGACTTACTGTGCCTTAATTAGTCCATTTTACACAGAAAAGCGTGACTATGTATCAAGCTAGGAGTATCTGAAATTTGTTTAATAAGTATTTAAGGTTCAAGGTCGAAAAGATAACATGGCCCCCGACGTACGGGAAAGAGAAAGAACACAGGTGGGTTTTAGTCAGTAAAAGTCTGACACGCCCGTCTTCTCCGCCTAGAACGGTAGAGGTAAATTAATGATTTCCCATTAAAAATAATATATTCGTGCGACGTAGAGTGATGATAAAATGATGATGGTAAAAGATATTTTCCTGATTGGCCTGGGTCTTGGTTGTTTATCTATATATGCATCTATTATAAATATAGTATCGTTAAGTTAGTACCCCATAACACAAGTCTCGAACTTACTTTGGGGCTAGCTCAATCTGTGTGATTTGTCCGTATATATGTATTGTTTATTTATTTATTTATTACATAATTTTGGGTAGTTTGACTTGATGGCATCAGTACTAACCACGCCTTTAGGTCACCTGAGTTATAAAAAGCGATATATGAAACGGCATAGAAACGATATGTGGACCAAATTTGGTCCACATTAGGAATTTTTCCAGTATCGTGGGTGCGTTTACAAAGATATAAAGTTACATACATAAACAACAGTTAACACAATAGGCTATTTGACAGATTTATAATTTTTATCTTGAATTACTTGGTTGCGGTTAAGAAGTTCACCCAAAGTATTTTTTTTTAAATTTTAAATACGTATTTCGTAAGAAATACGCAAATAAAAATTCAAAATTCAAATAAGCCGCGAAAACGATATAATTAGCAACATGGCGTTGCGCCTGGTAAGTGACGTCACAAGGGGTTTTCAGTTCTCAGTGGGGTTTGTTTGTAATTATTATTTGCTGTTGTTATCTAATAAAATGGTTTACAAGTGGTGTGCTGTACTGGGTTGTACAAATAAATCGATAAAAAAACCCCCGAAAAACGGTTTATAAGTTTGCCGAAAACAAGCGATGATGCGCGTATGACGTCATCGCGACATTAGCGCTTCAATCGGATCGTTTCACAATGTGTGGCGCGAGAAACAAAAAGCCAAACATATTTTTGTGTTTTGGATATATTAATTGTTATTCTTTTTATTAAAACTCTTATAAATGATATAAAGAACCCTCATTTTATTCAATTAAAGCAAAAAATCACAAATAATTGAATACTGTCAAATAGCCTATTAGGGAGTAGATTCTGATGGAATTTTGGCAGGTTGTTCTGGGGACGCCCGTGACCTTCATGGACGTCCAACAAGGCAAGTCGTGGTGCAAATAGTGCAACATAAAAGTGATGTGTCTAATATAAATAAAATAACTTAAGTAAATATCCTTTATCTTGATTTGAAAGACTAAAATACTAAAAAGCTCATGCAATATGCGTTATTATAAGTAATTCAAATTAAAAAGACGGTGTCCATGTACAATCAGTCTTAAAAGTATCCTCTTCCTTTAAAACTTAAGTCTAAATAACCAGAAATAATAGGGTATGCTTATGGTATTATTATTATTATTCTAAAATTATCAAAGGAGATGTTTCAAAAATGTATGGAGCCTGGGCCAGCACATTGTACACTTAATGCTAAGTATAGTTACGCTATAGTTAACTGTTTTTAATTTTAATTTCCTATATTTTGGCTTAGTTTTTGTACAGATTCAATTTAACTCGGTCAAGGAGTGCAACACAACTACTAATAAATATGGTGGACAGCAATAAGCGAATTAAGATTTTGACAGTGACATTTGATTGGCGTGTCATGTATCTATATTATCTACCTTATGACTGTGAAAAATACAAAACATGAATTCCGAACATACGGCCCAATAAATAAACACAATCAACTCAAATTCTATTTTCTATTACGTATTCTTTAGTTCTATTTTCCCGTTGTGTTCGTGTCGAGTGTTGACACTCGACACGAACACAACGGGAAAATAGAACTGTCAAAGTGGCCAATCTAACGTCATAACCACTGTCATGGCTACCTTAATAACGGGTTATCTCACTAAAAACATTTCAAATAATTAATTATACATACTTGTATTTTTATTCAAATTAATTTAGTAGTATTTTTATGAAAACCTTTTATTTTTTTCCTTTTCATCTATTTAGCGTACACAGTGGTGGCCCAAAATGAAACATCTCCTTTATATCACCATAAAGTAAAAACCTACAAAAGGTCTATCACACTAAGGATTTCTTCACTTCCTTTGGTTCAAATTACACAATTTAAATGGTACCTAATAATTGAACTTTTAAGTTTCTCAATCCATTGTCAATGACATTGTCTTAACAAGTCAAGTTTTACACCTAAACCAAGTTTAGTTATTGTTTATTTTTTTTAGAAATGCACAAAAAGTTATTTCCCTTTTTTGGCTTAGCCGTAATTAGATAAATAGGAACCACTACAAACCTATATAATGTTATCACAGTGGTTTAATCTTCACATTCTTTGAATGTAATGAGCGTCAAGCTATTAGAAACATTAGCATTACGTTTATCTGGTAACACTGTTTGTTATGAAACAAAAATGTTCATACTTCTACAAAACATAAAAAAAAAACATACACAATTGTAATATGTAGCTCTACCTACCCTCCCTATTGGGTTATCGCACAATTATTCCACAATTAAACTGAAAAACCTTATAAAATTCTATGATATATAGTACTACGAGTACGAACTCATCTTACTTTTAATAAAGTTTCCGATAACCTTAATAGCTCTAAACGCGTAATTTGGAGAGAGACGCTGCCGAAGAAGGTAGTAGCCGGTTAGATTCATAGCGAGAAGTATGGACACAAGCACGGTGAAGTCTACCCAGAAGGACACGCCAGACATTCCCATAAGTTTCACGAAGTAGCTGGAAATTGTAAAGATAAATCATCAATACATGTACTTATTAAAAATATCAGTTTTACCTACAATTTACAACAGCTCTTTTAATAGCAAAAACATGCTCAAATCGAAGAGGTACAGAGATATTTATTAAATGTAAGAATTAGTAGAACGGTACTCTTTAAAACATGATAATCAAGTTCTTAAAACTTACCTAACGTTCTTATATTCACAGTAGTCAACATGGTCAGGACATACGAGATCATTTCTAGGAGGGCCGTATATCGCGGCCACTAAACCTTCGATTCCATAGCGGAGGAACGAGCAAGCCCTTGCTAGTCTCCATACAATGGGGAGAGGGTCGTCACCACTGCCGATGCCGTACACCGCAAGAAGCATCAGGGGAACACTCATTGCTGGGCCCATGAAGACTGAGTTCTGAAAAGAAAAATATAATTGCTTAGTCTCAATTAGAAGATACAGGACAGAAACTCGCATTGTGATAAAACAAAAATTATAGAAAAACATTTATTATCTAAGTAATAAAGTAGGCAGGTTCACAGGGTATCAGCAGGTTAAAACGACAAGAAGCACTTAAAATACTACCTACAGCAAGGTACAATATGGTACCTATTTGTCAGTGAGCCCCAATCTGTACCTATAGTTTAGCCCCGAAACTATCTAATTGTATCGTTCTGTGTAGTATCTTGGGGCTTTTTATTGTTTGGGGTGGGAAGTGGAGGCATCGGTCTTCGTGGACCCCGTCACAATGTGCTGACATCTCTTTGAGGCGGCCATGAAATACGACGCGACGTCGACTCGGGCCTGGTCCCTACCGGGCGGCGAGTTGCCCACTGTTCACCGCCAGTATCGTGGGGCTTGATATGAATTCCAAAGTGGAGACAAGGGAGATAATTTCAAATATGATATGGTACGTGTGTATGTGTGTACTGTTTATATATTGAAGGAGAATGTAGGTGTGTGTGTAAATTCTACCAATATTATAAATGCGAAAATTTGAGAGGAAGTATGTATGGGTTTGTAACTCTTCCATGCAAAAACTACTGAACGCATCCAAATGAAATTGGGCGCCGATATTGTTTATAACCAGCTCATAGAATATTTTATCCCAATACCTTTACAGGATCGAATCTTACGGGGGTGAAACCAAAGAGGCGTAGCTAGTATATTCTAAGGAAGAAAGAATTTATGTGTTACTTACAACCACATTCAACGTAGACGAAATGACAGTTCCCATAGATTCCGATATGAGAGCTATCAGAATACACGTAGAGCTGAACTTTAATATCCTATCCAGCTCCATCGGCTGCGAGGTGATGGGATACGTGATGATCAGGTAAATAAGGCTGAAGAAGATCGTGGCGGGAGTCCGTGAGATGACCAGAGCGGCGTAGTAGGGCTTAAGGCCGTACCAGCGATTAAAGTACTCTCGCTTGACAAGCTGAATTTCAGTTGGAACTAAAATGAGAAAGAGAATAGTTGAAACTACATTATTACTGTAATAAAAGGAGTGGATGATCCATTTAACATAGCCGTTGTCCTCTGTTTAAGCAGCCATGTTTATTTTAACGTCTAATGTTCAAGGCATCAAAATAATTATAAGTAGGTATGATTTATTATATTTGGTTAAACACTTCTTATTCAAATTTAATGATAAGAAATTGACTGAATGCCACTTGCTGGTTCAATGTAATAAAGAAAAAATCTGTTTAGTTAATTATAATGTAATACATGCGTGTTTATTCAAGTCAAATATATAATTTTTGCTTTTGAATTATGTAGGTATTCATATAAAAATGTATTTAACTCGCGACTCAATAAATCTAAATAATACTTTAAAATTTCAAAAAAGAAAATATGGTTCACGAAGCGAGTTATAAAATGCCAATATCAAAGAATGAAAAAGAAAGTCAATAAATAGTAATAATATTGAAAACGACAGATAATAAAATCATTGTACTTACAGGCAAGTAAAACAGGCATCATCGGAATGTAGAGCATAGCAATGGTACAAGCGTAACAGTAACCGAAATTGAAGATGGTCTTTGATGCATCGTAGCCCATTTTGTTGAATAAAAGGGCAATGATGAAGCCAACGAACAAGTGCATACCGACCCGCAGCCATAGGTAACTCTGAAAAAAAAATTATTCAGTCAATCAGAAATCATTTAATGTTGGTATTCCTTAACAGGCTGTCTTTTTTGTTTTTTATGATTCTTCATAGTCGATTTACAGCTTTCCTCGATAGCTCTTTTAATTTTCCCATAATATGACTCTACGTCGTCATTGTCTTCGAGTTTGAAGTTTGAACAGTATAATCCTAAGGCTTCTCTCAAGTGTTGCTCTTCGTCTACGGTGGTCAGGTTGCACTTTTTGGCTTTGTATTTGGCTCTAGATTTTTTTATATTTGTTAGTGTAATCGTGCCTCTTACAAGTCTATGGTCACTTGGGAAAGAAAACTTATGTAATACTTCAATGTTCATGAATTTCTGCTTTATGCTCGATAAGATGTAGTCTATCTGGCTTTTCTTGTTCATAGGTGATATCCACGTCCATAAATTCTCTGCCTTTTTGTGGAATAAACTATTGATTACAAACAAATTATTTTCCCAGCAGAACTCTAGTAAAGTTTCACCTCTTTTATCTCTATTTCCGAAGCATGAATCGCCAAGTATTCTGTCTTCGCCTTTTAACTTGCCACCGACTCTGGCATTGAAATCGCCTGCAATAATAACATTTTTACTACATTTTAAAAGGCATTCTTGCAATTGGCTATAGAAAACCTTTATTTCAGGTTCTTTTGCATCCGACGTAGGGGCGTAAACTTGAATAATAGATAAGCTTGTTTTTTCGAAATTCAGGTGTAAAACACAGATCCTTTCAGAGACTGCAATGAAGCTTTCTATATTTTCTTTGAGGCATTTTTTTATAAGGAAGCCTACACCATAAAGCCCTTTTGTCTCACCAAAGCAACAGAATATGTGGTCTTCGTCTTCCTCTATAATATATCCTGTTCGTCTGATCTCTGCCAAACCAATTATATCATATTTAATAGTGAGTAAAGCTTGTTTAAATTCCAGTAGTCTCTCGTCTGATAATAAGGATCGTGCATTATATGTGCATATGTGTAGGGAGTGGAGTGGAGGGTTGTGGTCTTTTGCCCCCTCGGTGACCGGCCGTGTTGGGGGAAGCAGAGAGGTGGCTGGCTCATGTCAAATACTGGATGTTGAAGGACCTTTATCTTTTTGCAAAGGAGATCTGGTTGTTTTATCGACATCCTTATTTTTTGTTAGGTAATGATTAATTTTATTTTTCTTCGTCGGGTTTTTCGGCAACTTTTCTTGTCTATCATCACTGCAGTTTACTGTTCCCGGTGACTGTGATAAAACTCTCTTTTGTCGGTCTTGATGTATTATTTGTTGTTCATTATTTTCTTTTTCTGACAGAATTATTAATTTGTTATATTTTATGTATCCTTTCTTTCCCCGTTCTTTTTCTTTTTGTAACTGCGCATTTAATTTTTTTCTTTCTTCCAGTACTTCAGGCGGATAGTCCTGTTTAATATAGTAAGAAGTTGTATCTTGAAGTATTTTTTTGTTCTTGAGTATTTCAATCTTCTTACTCATTGAAGTGAAGGTGACAATAATTGGCCTAGTTTTATCTGACTTCCTTCCCATTCTGGTGACATATTCAATATCTCCTATGTGACAGTCCACTTTCATGTTGTGTACTATAATATGTAAAATTTCATTTTGTAAGCTGTAATATGAGTTTTCAGTTTCTTCAACGCCGAAAAATAACAAATTCTTTCTTCTTATTATATTTTCAAGTCTCTGGATTTTCAAAAACAAAAAAGACAACCCATTATTTCAGAAAACACAAGAATGCTCATAAACAGAAGAAACGAATTAACAAGCAAAAAACAACTAACATTTGAAGAAAAGAAAGAGAAAAGTTATTTATACAAAAACGTTCATAAAATTATCAAGAAAGAATATCAAGATTTTAGACTAACAATTATTGAAAGATATTTAAACGAGGCAGGTAGTATGAAGAAAGGTAAAAAAGAATTGAGAATGTCTAAACAATGGATCCCCTGCTTACAGAAGAACTCTACAAAAAATACAAAAACATTCTCCAGGTCAGAAATAATAAAAATAGCAACCGATTTTTATAAAGATCTTTACTCATTCAAGGACTCGGCACATAGCGAGCCTCTACAGCAAAAGGTGAACACCACCACACTACAAAGGTTCATATGTCAAGAAATCTTTACAAAAATAAAATCTTTGAAAAATGGCAAGAGCAGCGGACCAGATGGCATATCAAACGAGGCAATAAAAATTGGAAACAATGTTTTAGTACACCCTTTAACCACATTATTCAACAAGATATTAGATGAAAAAAAGATTCCTGCCGACTGGGCAAAGTCAGACATAGTACTTCTGTATAAAAAAGGAAACCCTGCTGATATAGGTAACTACAGACCAATTAGCTTACAACCTAACATCTATAAGTTATTTGCTTCTTGTGTGGAGGAACGTCTCGCGAACTATACTGAAAAGGAGCAACCGGTAGAGCAGGCAGGTTTCAGAAGAAATTACTCCACAATAGACCACATACACTCTCTAGATCTTGTTATAGAGAAGTACGAAGAAATGAACCGCCCGCTCTACCTAGCGTTTATAGACTACGCCAAAGCATTCGACTCTATTTCACACAATAGTATATGGAGAGCCTTGAAAGAATGTGATGTACCCTCAGAAACCATTGAACTTATACAGGATATATATAAAAAGAGTAAAAGTAAAGTTATACTAGATAAGTCGGGATCTGAAATAGACATTTGTAGAGGTGTCCGGCAAGGTGACCCCCTATCACCCAGAATATTTATAACCGTGCTTCAAAATATTATGAAGAATTTGAAATGGAAAAATAAAGGTATACACATAAAGGGCAAATACTTGAGCAACCTCAGGTTCGCAGATGATATAGTTCTGTTTGCGGAAAGTGCATCACAACTAAAATCTATGATAGAAGATATAAAAAATGTCAGCCTTGAAATCGGTTTAGAACTAAACACTACTAAAACTAAAATAATGACAAATAGTAGAATTATCCCCATTATCGTTGACAATTCTCCAATAGAATATGTTCAAGAATATATATATCTGGGCAAACAAATATCATTTAAAAAGACTAGGCACAGAAATGAACTAAACAGGCGAGTAAACATGGCTTGGAACAAATTCTGGAGTCTTAAAGAAGTTCTCAAGTCAAATATACCAATGAGACTAAAGAAAAAAGTCCTAGATTCTTGTATTCTACCTACTCTCTCTTACGCATCACAAACATGGATATTCAACAAATTTACCTGTAACAAAATATTAACAACCCAAAGAGCCATGGAACGGAGCACTCTGAAAATAAAACTTAAACATAAAAGAAGAAATACGGATATTAGAAATACTACAAAAGTAATTGATGCTTTACAACACTGCACGAAGCTAAAATGGCAGTGGGCCGGCCATGTTGCTCGCATGGATGGTGAAAGATGGACAAACAAGATAACATTATGGAAAGGACCATCAGGTAAGAGAAGTAGAGGAAGACCAATGGAGAGATGGGTCGATGAAATTCTGAAAACAGCGGGGAGAAACTGGATGGAAAAGGCAAAAGATAGAGTAAAATGGAGAAAAATGGAGGAGGCCTTCACACAGTAGAGAGGTCCTTAGTAACATAAGTGTTAAGTGCATGCAAAATAAGTATCATTTAATAGTTTTTAAGTATTAGAAAAATGTATAATGTAACCGAACACCTTAAGTGTAAGTTTAATCATATGTAAAAATTTTTTTGATTCTAAGGAATAAACAAGGCTTTATTATTATTATTATTATTATATTCCTTAACAGGCGTGTAAGTGGATTATCTTACTGCTGCTGAGAAAATGTATTATTTACATTGAATTACTACAAGGAAACATGAATAAGCAACTGAATCGATTCCATCATTTTTTACACCATGTTATATTTTTCCCCAAATACATTTAGAAATTGTTGCAGCGTGGTTACTGAGCGCACACAGCTGAAGGTAGATCATAGTACTATGAGAACAGTGAGACAGGCCTCCCTCGCGCCGCGCCGCTTTAGGCGCGGGTGGGCGAGTGGTAAGTAAGATAACAAGTTCATAACTTTGTGGTTTTTCATGATATCTCTTTGAAATTTGGTACGTAGATTCTTTACTTAAAAATATTGGACACGTGTTTCGGGTTTCGCATTCGAGGTGCATTGGGGACCCACCACCATCTTTGGGACTCAAGTCAACCCCACCTGCCAGATGGTGCATCTGCTGATGTAAGGACGGGGCCCTGACCCTGACGCCGGCTTCTCCATCGGGGTTGAGTGGTCAGACGGCAGTCGCACTCGTAAAAACCAAACAAATTGCCAAACATGAAAAGGAACAGTAGAAAGGCACGTGTTACGGTAAGGGCGCCGCCGCAAAACGGCGCGCGGGACCCCGCCCGACTCCTGTGACCTGTGGGCTAGGGCTACCGTGTCAGGAGCGGTGGAAAAGCAGCAGATCCCGGGTTATTGGGAATGGCTACAAGCTGATCTACATGGGTGCACCTAGTGGGAGAAATGGGGTCGCCGTGATGTTGTCTAAAGAGCTCCAGGATAGCGTCTTGGAGGTTAATCGCATCAGTGATCGGATGATGTCGGTGCGGGTGCTTGTCAATGGGGTTATAACCCACTTGATGAGTGCCTATGCTCCGCAGGCCGGGTGCCGTGACGCCGAAAGGACCAGCTCTAGTCCTGGAGCCAGCTCGAAGGATTGCTTCGCGGGATCCCGTTATCCCAGGGAATCGTTCTGGGTGGTGATTTGAACGGTCATGTGGGTGAGAAGTGAGCGTGTTCACGAAGGCTTTGGGTATGGTAGCCGCAACACGGAAAGGGACAACATTCTCCGAACGTGTGCTGCCGCCGACCTGGCAATTGTGAACACCTATTTCAAAAAGAAACCGGAGCACCTTGGTACCTACCGGAGCGGGCGAAGCGCTACCCAGATCAACTTCCTACTCACTAGGAGACACCACATCGGCAAAGTAGCCAACTGCAAAGTCATACCCTGTGAGAGCCTCACTGCACAATACCGTCTCCATGTCATGGACCTCTGCGTCAAGGCCCAACGTAGACGTGCAGAGCACTGCCGGCGCCAGATCCGGTGGTGGCTGCTGGATGGAAATAAGTCCCGGGAGTTCGCGTCGGTTAAAGACGACAAGTGAGTTGGTACCGACGGCGAAACTGTACAAGAACACTGGGACAGGATCAACTACTACTGCACTACTACATACGTTGAACGCATCGCGATGGACTTCAGCGGCGAGGTCGGTAGTTCGGTCTTTTATGTATTGTGCTAGTGGCCCTATTGGCCTGTTGGAGTAGGGTTATGGGGTCATCGGGATCTGTGCGAAGCTTGGAGATGGTGGAGGGGTATAGTTAGCAGACGTTGCTATCAGGGGATTGCGGTGCTTGGCAGCAGTGTGAAAGAAGCGTTTGGAAAGACGTTTCATGAACTGCTGGATGATGGGGATTTTGAGATCAAGGTGGAGGATCTCATTTCGGACGAATCAAGGGGCATTTGCAAGGGGCGTTTGTGGCTTTACGGAAGAAACGGTTTTGGACTACTTGCTTCCTATGGATATGACGCGGCTTGGCATGTGCGAAGACTGGACGGGATGTCATAATTGGGCGTCAGCATGCTGTGTAGAAGCGCAATTAGCACTTGAGCGACAGTTTGCTACGCGGGTTGAGGACGGGGTAGAGTCGACCCAGAGCGAAGGCGGCGCGTGAGCAGACCGTCTTAATGTGCTCTGAGAAGTTGAGGTTGCGGTCGAGAATCACACCTAGGAGTTTGGCTTGCTTCTCCCAAGGGATCGGCTTGCCTGACATGGTGATGGGTCGTGGAGGGGGGACATTGCGTCGCGGTCTCGAGTGAAGAACCGCTTGGCTTGTATGAAGGTTGACTTCGATCCTCCATTTCTTGAACCAGTCAGCCAGTTTGTTGACCGCGGTTTGGAGATGGAAGCGAATTCGGACAGGACTGAGTCCCGAGCAGTAGATGGCTGTGTCGTTTGCGAACAGAGCGGGTTGAGTCTTACTGCTTTTCGGGATATCGCTAGAATACAGCGTGAAAATGAGGGGGGCTAGTACAGAGCCCTGGGGAACACCTGCACGGATGGGGTGGGGGGAGGAGAGCTCCTCTTCGATTTTATAGCGAAAGGTGCGGTTTGACAAAATGTCCCGTAAGATGAGGACAAGACGGTCAGGCACTCCGAGTTGGTACAGCTTATAGATTAAGCCGTTGTGCCAGACTTTGTCCAACGCTTTCGCTATGTCGAAGTAAACTACGCCTGTATACATACCACGTAGGAACCCTGCGTGTATATGGTCAGTTATTCGTAGTATCTTTTGCAGACAGGAGTGTTGGGTACGGAACCCGAATTGTTCGTTGGGGATAAGGCCCTTGTTCTCGGCGTAGGCTTTGAGACGCTTATATATAAGCCTCTCATAAATCTTACCGAGAACTTTGAGTAGGCTGATGGGACGTTAGTTGGTAGGTTCGGCTTTGGGCTTACAGGGCTTGGGAATGCCTATAATAGTGGCTTCTTTCCACATTTGTGGGAAAATGTTGTTCCCCGTTGCACCATTGAAGATGGTGGTCAAGAGGATGACCAGATAGGCTGGGAAGAGACGGACCACTTTGTTAGCGATGCCATCAGAGCCGGGCGCTTTCCTAGGTTGAAGACCTTTTAATCCTGCACTTCATCTGGAGTGATGGCAGGCAGAGGATCCTCAGGGTCGTCAACGGGCGGGAGGGAAGTTCTACGTTCGACTTCAGTGTCGACTTCAAGAAGATGAGCTTGATCTACTGGTTGAAGGCTGCGGGAGCAAAAAATAACGTTGTATATTTCGTGTTAATATATAAAACTGCTAATTTCGGTAGACTTGGCTTATTACTAGCATAGTTCCAGTTAATTTGCATTCAACGTGAGCAAAGCTATATATACTTTTTTCGAATGTGGAAATAATTGCTGATAATTTTATTCACGCTAGTTTCTATTTTCATACACAAACGGGCTTTGGTCCATCGAAATTCATATAAAAAATGAATTACCATATTTATTTTGTCCGGTTGGAATTTGCATAAAACGTAATGAACATAGTGACCTTTTATTCTATATACTTGACCATCGATTATATTGATCAGTATGGTAGTTACGTAACACACTAACAAGAGAAATGAGTTTCATTTTGACACTTCAATAAACAAGTAAACTATATTTAATTTAAGTGCTTTTTTTTCTACATCATTAAGAAAAGGATAGAAGATAATATTTTAGTATAATCCTGTCAAATTAAGATATTCCGTAGACAGTTTAGATGCGATTATAAACCAGATTATAGAACGAAAATACATTAATTTATGTCAGGACTGAGTGGAGTGACTAATTTGACAGGTCTCAACTGACATGTTATGTTCTGTCCTTTCTTAATAAAATAGAAAGGAGAAGATGTGTTGAACTTAAATTATTTTAGTTTGTGAGCAAGAGAATCGGGGCCATTGTGGTATTTTACCTTGTTGAGACACATTTTCGAATATATGGAGCAATAAATTAGCAAAATACCCCTTATTCATAAACGCTGCTTAAAGTTAACTAGTGATTAGGGATTGTTTAAACATATTTAGCGCGTAGGGCGTGTTGTGTAATTAAAACGCGATTAGATTGAACGTTGTATATTGCACGTAAGTCTAGAGTACAATGTATGCTATGAACTACCTAATTACAAGAGGAGAGACGCGACTAAGTTACTACAGAATGTAAAATGTCTGATAATATCTGATAATAATGTGTATCTTACAAGCTATGCACAAGCTTAAATACTAAAAATAATACAGCTATCTCTAAACCGGAGTGGGGCTGACTGATCGGGCGTTCTTGATGCTGATTTGTTGATCATGGGAGAACGTGCCGTCTGATTGGCCGGTGGACAGGGCCCGCGCCTTCAGTCCACGTGCAAGGCGGTTCGATATTGTCCGCGCGCTTTCTCCGGCGCACAATGGGTTAACAGAATCGCGTTGTCCGCGGCGCTTTCTCCAACGCACAATGGGTTAACTAACAGATGTGCGACACCCTCGCTGAGGCGGTAAGAACCCACGCGCTTTGTCTTACATACGCGCTTTGTCTTCCAAGATCCTTGTTTGACACTGGTATGATTTATGTGCACCCTTTCGCGGAAAGTCATCAATCGACGTCACTAGTTGGGACGTCAATAGTTGGACAATCCCTTGTGTTATTTGTATTGTAGCGACTGCGACCATTGCTACATATATGTTAGACGTTTGTACTTAACATTGATCATCGTTTATGAATAAACCCCTTAAACACTGTGGTGTTTATGAATAAGAGGGAATCTTCAAAATTATTCCAATAGGGATGTATCCTGATACCCCTGATCCCTGATAGGGATGGATGGTATGAAAATTAAAAAAAAAAAATATTAGTCCGTCTTATAGATATTATAAAAAATTAAGACCCGTATTTTTTATTTTGTCGTAATTACCAAAAACTACTGAGATATAGCATATTAAAGTTACGGAGAGTGGGGGCTAATTACGTGTGTGCGTGACGCCACGGCGTGACGCCGTGCGACATTTCAAATCAATATATCTTCCTAAATATTTAAATGAAAAAAAAAAAAAATACGTGTTCAATATTCTTCGCTCTTCCTAGCCACTTCCCATTATTTGGGGTCGGCTCTCCTCATTCTTTTGCGCCAGGATGATCTGTCCTGGGTTGTCGAGATGTTCAGTTGGGCACGCTATATGTCCTTGGCCACTGTGGACCACCAGGTGGTTAGTGGGCGTCCTCTACCTTTTTTGTTATCTGGCAGTGCTAGGGCCCGTTTCACGACATGATCTTCGGGGCGTCTCATGACATGACCGAACCATCGTAGGCGGCAACAAAAAATACCTGTTCAATTTTTTTTATAAATCTATCTGATGGACATTAAATTATTTTTTAGGACACAACCCAATTGATAGTAATACTGTATTACGCAATTAGGGTGAATATTGTCAAAAATATATGTATGGAATATATTACCTTATTTCTCAGAGTCTGGAGCAACATCCTCTTGAGCAGTACTGTGAACTGTTGGCAAGGAGTACATCCATGCTTATAATTATGCTTCTCAACTCCACCAGCGTTGAGTTGTTCTATCTCCATCTCCTCAAACTGCTCGCCCGGCTGGACCTCATCAATGGCATAGTTTCTCCATTGTTGGTTCTTACCATTTTCAATTGCTGATACCATTCTCTCCACGTGAGATCCGTATTCACCACTGGAAACTTCGATTACTGTGAAATAATAATTTTGCTTTAGTTTTATTATGAAAATTATTTTATGTCTCTCTATTTTTCTATTCTATTCACTTAATGACTTAAAGATAGAGATAACTATCTAAATAATTTTGCATTGTGTTTGTGTTAGATTATATAATTATAATAAAATGTCATAGTTACAACGGTCAAAGCTGCAAATTTTTTTTCAGTATTCTCTAATCTAATCAATCAATATTATTTTAAGCCTATCTATACTAATATATAAAGCTGAAGAGTTTGTTAGTTTGTTTGTTTCTTTGTGCGCGCTAATCTCAGGAACTACTGGTCCGATTTGAAAAATTCTTTTAGCGTTGGATAGCCCATTAATCCAGGAAGGCTTTAGGCTATATAACATCCCGCTATGACCAATAGGAGCAGAGCAGTAACAAAAAATGTTGCGAAAACGGGAGCTAATGCAGACGTACGTATTGCTTCCATTATTTTAACAGGCGCTTATTTTATATCAATAACACCACGCTGCGACCAATTGGAGCGGAGCATAACTAATTCCACGCGAGCGAAGTCGCTGGCGGCCGCTAGTATAAAATATGGTTCAAAATAAGGTAAAGGTTCTGATCACCTTTACTTCAAATATATGTATGTGTAGTAGTTGCTATATAAACTAAGTATATAAACGTTATGCAATGGTTTTAAAATATGTTCTAGTATTCAGGTGAATCCGGTTCTACTATGGGCCGACCTCAGTTTGGTAAAGGCTAGACAGGTGATGATAATGTTATGGTTGTCTTATACTTCCTTGTATGTGGAAAAAAACTGGTTTTTTATAATTTAAAATAAGGTTCAAAATAAGGTGAAGGTTGTATATGAAAAAAAAAACTGGTTTTATAATCTATACTAATATCTAAAGCTGAAGAGTTTGTTTGTTTGTTTGAACGCGCTAATCTCAGGAAGTACTGGTCCGATTTGAAAAATTCTTGCGTTGGATCGTACCTACATTAATCCAGAAAGGCTTTAGGCCATATAACAACACGCTGCGACCAATAGGAGCGAAACATAACTAACTCCACGCGAACGAAGCTGGCGGCCGCTAGTTTAAAATAAGGTTCAAAATAAGGTAAAGGTTCTAATCACCTTTACTTCAAATATATGTATGTGTAGTATATTCAATATCAAGTCTTATAAGAGTAATTTTCAGACGACATAAAGTCTCCCACATCTTTTTTTTTTTTTTCAAAAAATTAAGGTAATTATCGTCTAATGATTTAAAATTATACAGCACTAGCTTTCCGCCCGCGGTTTCGCCCGCGTGGAATTCGGTTATATTGCGCTTTTTAGATTTCCGTCGGGAATATGATTTTTTTTTTCAATAAAAGGTAGCCTATGTCCTTTGTCAGGGTCTAAAGATTGTCTGTGCCAAATTTTATCAAAATCGGTTAGAGGTTTAAGCGGGAAAGCGTAACAGACAGAGTTACTTTTGCATTTATAATATTAGTATGGATGGATTTAGTAAAACCGGTTTTTTCAGGACAGTTGTTGGTTTTATCTCTATCAATATGTTGATACGTGTCTATAACAGGTACGTATTTACCAAATTATAATCATAAAGATTCGGTACTACATCTTTCTAAGTTATTTTTGTACCACGAGAACAAAGATAGTCTGTGACCTTATATGTATGTACAGCTACAGACGACGGCAAATCGAGCTACTACTATCTGTCAAATTTCTTTATTAGATTTTCAACTATATCGTTAAAGCATTAAAGTTCAAGGTTATTTGAGAAATATTCGGGTAGCTTGACCTGTTATCTAAATAAAATAAATGAGAAAAAAGAGAGGCTCTGATCTGTCAATGGTCAAATAATTGACTATTGGTTGGCTAACGTGGATAATTTAGTTTTAATTAAGAGTTAAGCTCAAATATGTAGTATTTAAAAATAGTATAGCCTATGCATTTCATGAGCGCGCGCCAATCGTTCTAATTTAAACCTTATCTCAATGATCATAGAAATCACATGACGCGCGCTCGTGACTTGCGACAACTATAACTAATTGTAACTGTCATTTAGTTATTGGAACAAAACATTTCCACCAATGTGACGTCATGTATACTCACTGAAATCTGCAGGATTGTATGTCATAGGACAGGGTAGCTGCAGCTCATTAAGGAAGGGCACGACTCCAGACGACGTTCCTTGGTAAGTACAGCGACCACCGGCCACCACATACACGTGGTCGAACTCCGCAAATAAACGGGCAGATGGAGTATGCAGCGAGCAGATGACAGTGCGACCACCACGAGCCACCCGCTTCAGCAAGGAGACGCATGTTGAGGAAGCTACGTCATCAAGTCCGCTGAAAATGGTATTGATGTTAAGAAACGAAGTGATAGAGAAGAGTGCTAAATGGCAGACAATGGAGTTAACAGCGTAAGTCAGTAATATAGGAAAGGAGACGCATATTGAGGTGGCTGCATTACTGATATCAGTAGACGAATTGTCATTTATTAACCATTAAAATTGATGGAATAAGTATTGGAGTGATTGCTTTCTTATAGTAATATCCACACGACGACGGTTTTGTTAGTCATTATGAGTATTATTAAACAATATCTATTCATTGTGGTGCTGACAATACGATAATAAATTAAACATCGTGTACCTCAACACATTCTCAGTCTAGCCTTAAAAAATCGTATAAATATGTCCATTAGTTTAGTCACAGGAAACTGTTTTCCTTTCTTCGCATTTTTTACATGATGTACATGTTGATAAGGAAGCGCTTACATGTTAATGACCGCCGCATCTAGCGGTACTAAACTTTAATAATAATGGCGCGAAAAAACAAGTCGATACAGGATCGCGCTGTCGCCCGCTGATCGGAGTTTATTTAACTAGTATTTTAAAGGATGTTCTATTCCGTCTGCTATTTTATGCGATTTAGTTTGTTTCAAATTTTCATTTTTTTTTTTTTATTTTTGGTGTTAGGTTTTTTTCTATGGTTTATTCATATGAACCAGCATTGTTCGTGTTTTCATTTATTGTCGTATTGTCAGCACCACTCTGTATATTGTTAATTTATTTACATTTCATAATGTCGTGTAGGTGTTAAAATTTTGACGACACGATTGGTGCAGTAGCTGAGCAATTGACTCCTGTGCTGCCTGTTGCGGGTTCGATTCCCGCACGGAAAAAATATTTGTATGGCCTACAAATAGTTGTGCCCGGCCTGGCTGTTTGTGTATGTGAATTTAAGTATTTGTAAACGCACCCACGATACAGGAGTAATTCCTAGTGAGCGGCAACGTTTTAAACTAGGTAATAATAATAAAAATAAAAGAAAGATAAACAAAACAAGTATCTTGACTTGGCTCACGAGGTTGTCGACATGTGGGAAGTGGATTCAGCAATCATTGTACCGATAGTCGTGACAGCCAATGGCTTAATAGCCAAAAGCCTCGACCAACGCCTCAGGAGGCACTCGTTAGGCAGCTGGATCAAGGGCTTGATTCAGAAAGCAGTACTGCTGGACACGGCTCGCATCGTCAGGAAGTTCCTTTCTCTGGAGCCCTGACCGACGGTAGCTTGGACCCTGTTCCCGATACCGGTGGGCTACTATTTTTTATATTTTTAAATGTTTTTTATGTAGAAATGCTAATGCTGGTGCTGCTAAGTGTCACGTGGCCGCTTTGGATTCGATGGAGAGGCGTGCGAAGAGGCTGATTGGTGACCGTGATATAACTCGAGATGGTCTCCAAAGCCTAGAGCACAGGCGTAGAGTAGCCAGCCTTTCGGTGTTCTATAGGATGCATTTTGGGTGAGTGTGCGAGGGAATTGCATGATTTAATTCCCACATCTCCATTCCACCATCGGACGTCCCGTCGTACGGCTGGTTTCCACCCTTACGTTGTTAACACCACTACGATCCGGAGGAAGCGTTTCGCCTCCTCCTTTATACCGCGTACATCGAGGGACTGGAACAATTTGCCAGCGGCGGTGTTTCCGTCGGACTACAATTTGAGTGTCTTCAAGGCCAGAGTGAATAGGCTCTTAATAAACTAGTGCGCTTTACCATCAACGATTGCGTCACTGCTTACCATCAGGCAGGATTGCGGTCAAGCGCTAGTTAATAATATGTATATATTAAAAAAAAAATATTTAAAAATGTAATTTATATGTATCAATCAATACATAGTATAAAACAAAGTCGCTTTTGCTGTATGTCCGTATGTATGCTTAGATCTTTAAAACTACGCAACGGATTTTGACGCGGTTTTTTTAATAGATAGAGTGATTCTTAAGGAAGGTTTAGACTACCTTTTATCCCGGAAAAAAATGATATTCCCGAGGGAAATCCAAAAAGCGCGATATAACCGAACTCTACGCGGGCGAAGCCGCGGGCGGAAAGCTAGTATACAATAAAAATAAATTTGGACCCTGTAGGACACAGTAGATCTTGTTTTTACAGTAGGGGTCAAAAGTGCATTACCACTTTTGAACTTTATTGCAATAACAAAAAGTGTCAAAAGTGGTACTCCACTTTTGACCCTTTACTGTAAGTAAATATAACATGTTATCTTATCGAGATCAGTCTATTATATGTAGTAACAACAACATTATTTTTTGATTATGCGAAACCCGAAACACGTGTCCAGTATTTTTTAAGTAAAGAATCTATGTACAAAATTTCTAAAAGATATAATAAAAAACCACCAAGTTATGAGCTTGCTAATCGCCTTGGTTGTCGCAAAAAAAAATATGGCCAAAGGTCCGTACGGGAGGGCTAGCGCGGGCGTTGATCTCTGGCGTCAGCTGGGATCTATCGTAACCACTCTGCGGTGTCACTCTAAATGTATTTGGGAAAAAATATAACATGGTGTAAAACTGATTGGAATCGATTGAGTTGCTTATTCTGAAAAAACTATATTCAGGTTTTGGATAAACAAAAAATAACGGTACATAATCGTCTTTCAAACCAATACAGCTATTCTTTTTAGTTTAAGTTTTTAAGTAAATTAACTTTACAATCTTTTTGATCTTGTTTCTTAGAATTTAGTTTGATAAAGTTGGTCATTATAAATTATGTTATAAATATGTAAATTTATTTTATATTTATGGTCATTTAAAATTTAAATAATCTTGTTAACCATGCATGTTATAAATCTAGTTGACCAATAACCTTCTTGCATTTTATTACATCTAAAATCTTTTATTACACATTTTTTTTAGGATTCCATAGTTTCGCCATGTCCGTATGTCGGTCCGTAGCTTGTCTCAGAGATTCTTAAAAAGCTATAATTTGGCATGAATACACAAAGTAGTACCCTGTCTGTTTATATTATGTTTGTACATAAATGGTTACATAAATCTTTTTCTTCATCTTCTTCTTCAGCAAATTGAGGTCCACTGCTGGACAAAGGCCTCTCTCAAGGCTTTCCAAAACGACCAGTCTTGTGCTGCCTGCATCCATAGACTTTCCGCGACTTTCCCTAGGTCATCGGTCCACCTTGTTGAGGGCCTCCCTACGCTGCGTCTTCCGGTACCTGGCCGCCACACCAGATCCTTACTTCCCCATCGTTACATAAATAATAGAATCATGATTTTTTTTCAGTATCTACCTAAACTATATATCTCATCCAGCACGGAGCAGCCCATGGTGTGGGTATCTTTGGAGAGGATTTGGAGAATTTCTTTTAAAAATATTGCGGGTTTGTCAATTCTTCGATTCATCAATCATTATTCTCCTGCACTTATTTCATAATATTTGTGGTAGGCGCAGTGTTTTTTTCTTCCATACTTCTCTATTAGACGTTATCTCCCTAGTCACCCCCTTCTTCATCTTATTATCATTATCACATTCCATCCATCGTTTCTTTGGTCTTCGCCTACCCTTATAGCTATCAACATTCTTACTCAAAACTCTCCTCACATTTTTTGTCATTTCTCCAAAACACACGCCCTTAACATGACAATCAATGTTTGTAAAATTTAAGCTTTAAAGTATAATTTGTTGTCAAGTGTCTGCCTTGCCTTGCTTTGGTTGTTTTGGGATTTGTGGAAGAATCACCGTAATAGTATAATGTTTAACGAAATAAAAACACTAGCCTCTCAAGTTTTAGTGTGCGGGTTTGATTCCAGGTTAGGCAAGTACCAATATAACTTTTCTAAGTTATATATGTACTTTCTAAGTATGTCTTGGACAGAAATGATTGATTACAAGGTGAAGGAAAACATCTTTATGAAACCTGGACTTTAAGTCTGAAATCGCTAACCCGCATTAAGCAAGCATCGTGATTATGCTGAATCTTTCTACGTATGAGAGGATACAAGCAAGGTTCTGGAGTGGCGGCCACGTACTGGAAGACGCAGCGTAGGGAGACCCCCAGCAAGGTGGACCGATGACCTGGTGAAGGTCGCGGGAAGCCGATGGATGCGGGCAGCACAAGACCGGTCGTCGTGGAAAGCCTTGGGGGAGGCCTTTGTCCAGCAGTGGACATCTATAGGCTGAGGAAGAAGAAGAAGATGAGAGGATACCTGTCCCCAGCAGTAGGAAGATAAAAAGGTTGATGATGATGATAACGAAGTTAATAGACCATCACAGTTAAGAAGGCTTTTTAAGTTTACGTATAATAATTTAAGAGGTTCATATCTATAAAACCACTATTATGAAACAGGATGTACAGTTCAATCGTCCTCTTAGAAAAAGGACGATTATGCGACCAGAAAGGAGTTGAATCTGCCGGACACTTGCCCCAACGGTCGTTTGACTGGCAAACTCTACTTATGAAATGCAAGATCTGTGTGACGTCAGTATCTACCGTTGTTTGCATATGGCGATTGTAGATACTGCTAAAATTGTCGAGCCACTTACATTTGCAGTTGAAATCTGTATATGTGTGAACATGGTTTTCTACTACAGTGGTTTTTTCTTGGGAATAATTCATTCCAACTACGTAAGGTAATTGGTGGTAAGCCATAACATCGGCTGCTGGCAGAAGTTACCACCTACCAGACCAAGTCTTGCGGCCAAACGATTCGTAGTATTCTGGAATGATGTCTAGTGAAGCCGTACGGAGGGCGAGTCTGAGCAGTTGTGTTGCGATGTGTGCCGGGTACGATGCGCCACATGTTGTTGTGTCGGGAGTTTGGTCGTGGAGGTCTTCCGATCAATCTCCCTCCGGCGCAACATCGTTGGTTGTGTTGTTGGATTTAATTAAATTTGAAAAGGAATAATTTATTCCAACTACGTAAGGTAATTGGTGGTAAGCCATAACATCGGCTGCTGGCAGAAGTCACCACCTACCAGACCAAGTCTTGCGGCCAAACGATTCGTAGTATTCCGGAATGATGTCTAGTGAAGCCGTACGGAGGGCGAGTCTGAGCAGTTGTGTTGCGATGTGTGCCGGGTACGATACGCCACATGTTGTTGTGTCGGGAGTTTGGTCGTGGAGGTCTTCAGATCAATCTCCCTCCAGCGCAACATCGTTGGTTGTGTTGTTGGATTTAATTAAATTTGAAAAGGAATAATTTATTCCAACTACGTAAGGTAATTGGTGGTAAGCCATAACATCGGTTGCTGGCAAAAGTTACCACCTACCAGACCAAGTCTTGCGGCCAAACGATTCGTAGTATTCCGGAATGATGGCTAGTGAAGCCGTACGGAGGGCGAGTCTGAGCAGTTGTGTTGCGATGTGTGCCGGGTACGATACGCCACATGTTGTTGTGTCGAGAGTTTGGTCGTGGAGGTCTTCCGATCAATCTCCCTCCGGCGCAACATCGTTGGTCGTATTGTTGGATTTAATATTGCATCACCTCGCTTAACTACCGTCTTCTTTCCTACATATTTACACAGTTTCTTTTTATTGAATAGGCTTAATAAACTAACACGATTTACCATCAACGATTGCAGTACCGGGTACGATGCGCCAAATTTTGTTGTGTCGGGGGTTTGGTCGTGGAGGGTCTCCAGATCAATCTATATTTGGCGCAGCATCGTTGGTCATGTTATTGGGTTTACCATTGCATCACCTCACTCAACTGCCGTCTTCCTTCCTCTTCACTAAGTTTTTTAAGTGAATAGGCTTAATAAACTAGCGTGATTTACCATCAACGATTGCATTACTACTTACCATCAGGCGGGATTGCGACCAAGCGCTAGTTTACAATTATTAAAAAAAAGTAAACTAATCATTGCGCATAGTCCGATACTACTCGCGCGAGTTAACTGTGCACCTTACTGGAATGCAGTCCATATGTATCAATGTAATTGCAAAACATCATGAGTAAAATAACCTAGTATTATGACGCTTTATCATCAAAACAATCTTTTATTTATTTATTTATATATTCTTTATTGTACACCAAATATCAAACAAAACAATCAACACAAAAAAAAACATACAATGGGCGGCCTTATCGCTAATGCGACCTCTTCCAGGCAACCTAGGAATGGACAGATTCTTCCGAACCACAAATGGGACTGTCATTGGTGCAAATATTATTATACTAAGATAGATACACAAATACATACATATACATAAATAAATACATAGATACTGAACAGAACAATGTTCTCTTATTATCTAATAATCTTTTATTAACATTAAAAAAAAAAAAATATTTTTAACATGATTCTCATTTTTTACAAACGGTACCGACCGAATGACGTCACAGAGCGAGGCGCGTACTTTTTGACAGTTTTTTGTCAACAATAAACTAGTTTTACTTTATCTGATAATTAATTTACCAAAACCATAAAAACAACTCTTATACATGGCATTAATGATGTCTTGGTAAACATACACGGAAATAACAGAAGCAGTAATCGTCAGAATTTATTATGTTGTATATGGTCGTCGGCTGATAATAATATTCTGAAATTGTTACAAGGAATTCAGGTAACAAACAGGTTTATTTGGTTTTAGCTCCAATGAGTCTAGTTAAAACCTCGCATTATAACATCCAATAACGTTATACATAATCAACCTATAACTCACAATGCTTCTCAGCATAGAGATTGTTGTACACATGCTTTGTGAGAGGTTCTCTTTGTGAGAGGGAATAGGCCGTAACCACGCAGGCTCAGTTAGAAGATGTCACATATCTTCAAGTTTTTAATACTAGGATATGCCGATTTCCTCAAGTTTCTAGACTATTAGGAGTATATTACGATTTTTTTTTAATAATTATAAACTAGTGCTTGACCTCAATCCTGCCTGATGGTAAGCAGTGATGCAATCGTTAATGGTAATGCACGCTAGTTTATTAAGCCTATTCACTTATAAAACTTAGTGAAGAGGAAGGAAGACGGTAGTTGAGCCAGGTGATGCAATGGTAAACCCAACAACATGACCAACGATGCTGCGCCAAATGGAGATTGATCTGGAGACCCTCCACGAACAAACCCCCGACACAACAACATTTAGCGCATCGCTTCACCAGACATCATGCCGAAACACGACGAATCGCTTGACGGAAAGACGATATTTGTGGCTTAAGCATTGATAAAATATTAAACTAAGGTAGATACATAGAATAAAGAGAGGGAAGTAGGTTATCTCCGACCCAATCCGCGATTTAATTGCCTACTGTCTTAGGGTTGTCACGTTTAGCAAAATTTTAATTCAGTGTCTATAAATTGGCAAAGGTCGGAAAGTTGACGACTGTTCACGCTTCGTCGGATTCGGTTGTCACCGAACCCGCTAACAAATATTTATAGACTAAGAGCTTATATTTAAATTATTTGCTTAGTATTTAGTATACATATAGTCATACACAGTTTTTTTGTATTTTTATTTAGTAATTTATTAGTAGTTTTGTACACATAAAGGACCATATTTATTTTTATTTTTAATTAATACAAATATAAATAACACAAACATATCTATTGAATCACACATTTATTACAAAATTACAAATTAGCCACAGAAAAATACTTTCTTCGGTTTCGTTTATTACGAAACGCCTTATTATTAAACTTTAATGTGTAATATATCCGCATCCTTATAAATAACTTTTGCAAATATAATCTCGGAAAGCATGGGCAGGGCGCTGAAAAATGTAAATCTTTTATTTGTTCATAAATAGACATTCCAACTTTGCAGTTTATGTGATCATTTTTAAATACTTTTTGGAACATCTGCTCCATCCTCTTAATATTTTCTACAAAGTCGTCAGGTGGAACCACTAATAAAATTTCTCCTGCGATAATCACACATTGTTCTTTAATTTAGCTACGTAGTATTCTGTAATCTGTGTTATAGCGAATGTGCCGAAAAGCCGTGACGCGCGAACCTCGTTCCGTGCTAGCCGCGACTAGCGCAGTCATAGGCACTCTAATATTGTGTTTAGGTGTGCGTGCGGCGACGCATAGATACTATGGCGCACACATACAAGCCGCGCGCGGTCCGTTTGTATGAAGATAACGTACTTCCCTCTCTTTATTCTATGGTAGATATGTCACTAGCGCACTAAAAATGAAGCGTACAAAAGGAAGTAAGTCCTGTATCTCGCTTTAGTCACTCTCGATACACCCGTAAAAACAAACGACAAACACTAACAGCGCAAACGACAAAACCATCTTTTTCTTCTCTATGCTTTAGATTGTGCCCCATCTCACTCACACTGTACCAATGTATGCCGAATAAAAATATGCATGTGTGCTGCTGCTGTGTTCGGCACATTTTTTTTGGTCAGTTTGTTAGAATATATCGTATCTGTTTAATATTTTATCAATGGGCTTAAGAAATCCATTACACAAGACGCCTACTCCATATACAGTTTAAACGCGATTAAGAACATTGCTACTAAACATACGTCAGGCGCTGACTGATTTATGGGGACTAAACTCATACGTGTATTTATCTTCTGTACTTTTCTTAATGATCAGGTCCGGGAGAATTAGATAAACGCTGTAGTCTGTAAGGTTACAAGTTTGGTGGCAATAAGATGGCTCTTCTTCAGCCTATAGAGGTCAACTGCTAGACAAAGGCCTTGCCCAAGGCTTTCCAAATTGGGGGGTTGGCTATAATCCCCAAGCTTTGCAGGCGGGTTGGGGATGCTTCTTGCCCGCTTTCCTGGTGAGAGTTCCCTTAGTCCCCTCTTACGACACCCACGGGAGGATATGGGATGTTACTATTCTAAGCCCGGTACTACACGGGGCTCGGTACCATAAGATGGCTTTCAAATGACTTCTCCCACTCTGGGCGGCGTGTCAGACTTTTATTGACTAAAACCCATCCGTGTTCCTTCACTTGCCTATAGGCCAAGCCCGCAGTTTCTTTTTTAACCAACCCGCAACCCTTTTTTTTTTTTTTTTTTGTTCCGGTTGAAAAATCATCATGGATGGCGACGGGGTCTGTCAGACTCTTACTGACTAAAAACCACCCGGTTGTTCCTTCTCACACCTACACCGGGGGCTGCGAGAACTAATACTGCTTCCGCAACCCCCGATTGGTGCTGGCCCACCACCGTAGGCCTCCTCGGGTCAAGGGGGGGAGTGAGGTGTAGGACTCCCCCCATGACGTATAAGAGTAGCGCGCGTGGAACACTTCGCGCCGCCACCTCGGGTCCTGATGTTTGGGGGGCGACAGATGTCCCCTAGTCTATCGCCCCTGAACCCATTTAGGGGGGCTGGAAGACGGCGTTATCCGCCCTCCGACGACGCCCGGTACGCCTGCTGCGGGTCGGGTGAGAGGACGAGATCTCCCTCTCCCTTTCCGCAGCCTCCTTCCGCGAGACAACTGTTTCACAGAAAGAAACCACCGCATCCCAGGACTCTTCGCTGCCGACCATCGACTTGATTACGGCCGGCAGCGACAAGTCACTGCCTATTTCAGAGATGAGGACACGGCGCGGCTCCTCCCAAGCGGCACACTCTGACAGCGTATGCTGCACCGTATCCTCCCGGCAGTCAACACAGTGGTGACACCGGGCGTCCGGCTCCCTGTTTATGCGACACAGGTACTTTCCGAAGCAACCATGCCCCGAGAGCACTTGTGTCACCCGAAACGTCAGGGAGCCATGCCTTCTCCCGAGCCAGTCCGCCAGTACCGGCCGGATGGCCTCGATGGTGGTGAGGCCGGCGGTAGGACGTGAAAGCCTGTCCCGCCATTCCGCCACCAGGACCTCGCTGAGCTGCGACCGACGCTGCTCAAGCTGACGCTGCATCGGCCGTTCGCCCCGTTCTCGCGCCTGCTCACGCCACCGGTACAGAGACGCGAGGACCCGCGCCTCCAGGTCCCAGGGCGAGGTTCCAGCCAGTAGGCAGGCCGCCTCATAGGAGATCGTGCGATACCCATGTATGACTCTGACGGCCATCACTCTCTGCGGTATTCGCAGTACAGCAATGCTGCCGGCCGTCAGGTCAAAAGCCCACACCGGGGCCCCATACAGGGCCATCGATCGCACGATTCCCATGTAGAGCCGCCTGCAAGCGGCGCTCGGTCCCCCCAGGTTGGGAAGCAACGTTGAAAGCGCCCTAGCCACCCCCAACAACAACCCGCAACCCTTACCCAACCATAAGATGGCTCACTTCTGTTTAACCAGTTGGGGAATAAAGGCATAATGTTTTACGTATTATATTATAACTTACGTGGTTGGTTCGTCCAAGAAAATAACTGGTGGATTGTTGAGCAGCTCCAAAGCGATTGATATTCTTTTTCTTTCGCCGCCTGATAGTCGTTCTGTTGCTGTGTTCCTAGCTTTCTGAAGCCTTAATAGTTGAATGATTTCTTCTACCTGTCAACACAACAATATTTTGCAGACTGTACAAGGCTTGAAGAAAGGTCAAAATGATCATTATTCTCTGATTTAACACAGTGCTGAGCATAGGTGAAAAAGGTAGTAACAAGAAGTCTTAAAACAAAAAGTGGAAATTTCAATAAACTCCATCATCATTATCTCAGCGTTAATATGGGGTCCGCTTTACCAGTCTAACTGTTGATTTTGGCTAAACTTCGATTTTTTCCGTGAAGCGACTGCCGTCTGACCTCCATAACCCGAAGGCGATATCTAAGCATTGCAATTAGACCAACTGTTAGACTTTTGAGGGCTCCAAGAACCCGTAACGACTGCCACTAGATGTTCGTATGGCAACCGGGACCAACGGCTTAGCGTGCTTTCCGAGGCACGGCCAGACCAGTGCAAATACTCATATTCATGCATACAAATATTTGCACTGTGTGGGGATCGAACCCGGCCGCGTTCGCTACCGCTACGCCACGGAGGCTGTCGTCGAATTTCAATAAACTATCCTGTTATAACAGATAATGAGATACAGTAGGTTGAACAGAACCTTTTAATAAGGTACTGGGACTACTGGGAGTGCAATGGTCCCTAAAAACGATTATCATAGTATTTTTAATGATTGATTTTTAATGATTAATTTTATTTGGCCTCGCGTATCATATTTCATTTGACCTTGGTATAATTTTTTTTCTCAGATAACATAATTATGTTTGCTTTCAAAACGCGAGCCCTGATAATAATCAACTATAATTTAAGTACCCTATTACCGACATCCGCTTGTTATATGTATATCTTGATACTATGATTATCCTTATAATACATACAATAACACCCTTCTTCTCCTTCGACATGCCAGTTCCAAGCTTCAAGTCAGCAGCAATCAACATGGCTTCCTCTACCGTGATGTAGGGCTGCAGCAAATCTTCCTGCATGATGTAACGAGACAGCTTCCTGAACTGGCGAAGGTCTCTCTGCTCGCCATTGGTGGAAATGACTCCTGAGGCGCCTGTTACCCTGAAAAAAGTGATTGGCTTATTGAATTGATAGATTTTGGGTGGGATTGGTAGAACTGCATCAGTAGGCTGTAGCGAAAATCTAAGAAATAAATTAGTCGGATGCATATTAAAACGATCCAAAACCAATTTAGATTTTTTTAAGAAGATTTTGGTGTTGATATAGACCAACGCCTAGCTCCTTAAAGAATAGAGGTAAACATTAATTTAGAGTTATCACAACTCACGTTTTACAAAACTCCTGTCATTTACATGATTATGATTATCGACTTTTACATGCTAACATTTATTAACAATCCCTATTGCAGCACGTTTCACAGTGTTGTTGTCGTACGGATTTTCGAAATTAGTATTTCGAAAATCCGTTAAAAAGTCTACATAAATTTTATATTTTGTGTGATAGCCCTACAAAAAAAGAAAAATGAATGAAATCCAGTTATTCAACACATTTTGTGGAATTCAACTAATGAATAAAGTTGAGGCATTTGTCAATACAATTTTGCGTCTTTTAATTACTTTCAAATCAACTGCATAACACATGCATTGTAATACTTTAAAGTATGGACTAAGTATAATATTATATGGAACAAAAAAAATTAACCTATTAGGAAATTAGCTTACATGCGTGTCATATTTCATTCAAATCGGTTATGCGTTCTATGCAAATCATAAATATCTAAACATAAATAAAATGTTTACATTAGTAGGAACTAGGATTACTTATTACTTTTTTGAAAATCATCTATGTAGAAAAGGTTGTTAACATCTGTTTTTTTTTTGGCAAATGTTAACAACCTTCCAACCACCTGTAAACTACTCGTTGCCTAGCAACCGTTTATTTACTCTATTCTTTATCGAATTTGCCTCAAATATAACATATTAATCGGAGGTTTTTGGCGGGAAGTTAAGATGAGTGCCACGCTCATTTTTCATTGGACTTTGAAATTATTTATAGTGTCGTTTACTAAATAAAAACGCGTGATTTATGTAGTAAAAAGTGCATTCAGTGAATAATTCATAAAGAACAGTGAAATATTGTAGCATAGTGGGCATAGTGGCCACATCATGGTTTTGTACCAAATCTTTCTCCTATTGTCCGGTTCGCGCGGCCGTTTTTTTCGACATGATTAATTCATTACGTGACATTGGCTAAATGCACAAACCGTGCGAAGCCATAAGACAAAAAAAGAAGAACTTTTGAAGATTTTTATTTTAATTGAAATCGGCACAAAGTCATAACTAGTGCCACACTACAAAAAAAAAAACATATTATTCGCCACACTGTTACAACAATTCAGCATCTACGTATAAATGTATTTGTGATACATAGTTAGGTATACTCAGACTACATACGCCTCCTCTTAGCTATAGGGGTATTGCACCACGCGGGTCCAGTATAGGTTATTAGATGACACTTATGTCTGAATTTTTTTTATGTTAACCCTAATGTAATAAAAGCCTTGGGAGAGGCCTTTGTCCAGCAGTGGACCTTTATAATAGGCTGAAGAAGAAAAATATTGATAACACTCTTCTTATTGTTAATTAAATGATTATATTTATATTACCATACCATTTACTTATTGTAAAAAAGTTAATAACACATACGGTTTAGCACCTTATAACAACTGCGGTTATCATACATTAAAACAATTAAATTGAACGTTTATATCATCATCATTTCTTATAATCTACTATACATATGTATATGTTTATCTTTACTTAATATAAATGCTGAAGAGTTTGTTTTAATACCCCAATCTCAGGAATGAATTATGAATGTCCGTTGAATAGCCCATTAATATAGGGAGGCTTTAGGTTATTTATAAAATCACGCTGCGACTAATAGGAGAGGAGCATAACAAAAATTTAAAATGTATGCTGTTTAATATGATCTACTAGCTTTCCGCCCGCGGCTTCGCCCGCGTAGAGTTCGGTTATATCGCGCTTTTTGATTTCCCTCGGGAACATCTAATTTTTCCGGGGTAAAAGGTAGCCTATGTTCTTTCCCAGGGTCTAAAGATTGTCTGTGCCAAATTTCATCAAAATCGGTTGAGAGGTTTAAGCGGGAAAGCGTAACAGACAGACAGACAGACAGACAGAGTTACTTTCGCATTTATAATATTAGTAGGTGGATTATGATCTAGAAGTGTAATAATGTATGTATCAGTGGCGAAGGGTGAAATTTTGACAAAGGGAAGCCGGTCCAAAAAAATAAACACTTAAACACTTACCTACTGCAGGATATCTTGGAGGAGGTCTTCAGATAAGAATAGTATTAAAAGCCCCACCTTCACCATACAAAAAAGGACTGATGATTTGATAACAGTGTCTTTCAAGTATGATAAAAGCGGCAGCAAAAGAAAAAAAAAGCCTTTTTCGACGTGCATCTCCATACCACACATGCATGCTTGTTAGTAAGTACTAAGTTAAGTACCTATTGTTAGGGAATAAGAGTCAAGAAAAAATAAAATAAAAAATTACAAAAATAATAGTGTTAAAAACCGAACCACACAAACACCGATCCAAAACCAACAAAAATATTAAGCAAAAATAAAGCAAATTATACACAATCACAACGTTATTTATATTGTAATGCAATGCGTCTGTTTTTTTTTAACAAAATGAGCTAAAATGATGTTATAAAAATTCGGATTACTTTTCATTTTATTAAGCAAATTTTTTTAATTGACATGATAGCCAAATCGGACAATCTCTGCTCTTTTTGGCAGTTTCGCACATATGTGTGAATGCGTTTTAAAGCAGAAAATGACCGCTCAGCTGAAGCTACTGAAATGGGGAGGGTCAGAATTAAACTGCAAAGAGTCGAAACTTGAGAAAATGCGTCTTTCAAAGACGTATTCTGGAGCTGTAAAAAAAGCTCATAGGTGTCCAATTTATTTAACGACGCTGACGTAAGACTTTAAGTTCATTCAGCAGGTAGTCAGTTGAGCAGCACTCTATATGAATTAAAGCCATAATAACAAACAAAATACACAGTATTTAACCAAATCTGCGATTAAATTACGTTACAGAATCAGTCACAGTTTAAATACCACAAATATTAAAATATAACAAACGAAAAACACGAAAAACGAACACATGTCACATACTAACAATAATTTATTTTCAACCAAACGAAATGGAACACGAAAATATGCCAAAATAAAAAGAATATGACTTGCGAAGGATTTCATTATAACGTTTCTTTGTCTCATTCTAATAGAGGAGAGGAGAGAACTGCAAGCCGGTCGGCAGTAGCCTATCTTTTCTCAAAAATTACGGACGGTTAGCGATCATTAGAAAGAGATGTCTGACACGCTCTGTCTCTTTTCGCCTCATAGTAAAACGTTGGCCGAGATAAGCTGTAATTCGTCGAGTTACCTTTAATGTAATTTAGGTACGAAAAATTTAAGCGCTGATTAATTTACGACTATAAAATGAAATGTGATACTTAGGGTATTGCTAAGAATTACTATTGCTATTGTAAATCGCGCAGGCATTTGATTAATAATACTTTGTTAATGAAATAGAATGTAAATACTTTTGTATGAATATGGAACTGATTTTTGAAAGGTAACCCGGTGGGAATCGGCTTGTATGGACTCTTCGCCACTGGTATGTATAGAAATTGAATCTTTTGGAGGTAAAATAAAATGATTGCGACTAATTGCGATCGTTTGGACCGAACGGACCGTTGGGCGGTTCGAACGATCCCAACTGATGCCAACTAGTCGCAATAATTTGACAAAAATGTGCTCGCCGATTAGGTTATCCGTTATAGGGTATCCCCATTGGGCCCGCGTGGTACATTTTAACAACTTCCTCTCGAAGGAAGTGTGTCTTCATGTGTTCTAGCAGTGACAACACTATAGGCTCCTCAGGATAGGGTTCTCAGGTTTTTAGCAAAAGTTAATGTTTGTTTTAATGACTTAATTCCGCTAATTCCGTTTCATTATCGGACGACATCAATACACAATTTGCCTGTGGCGGTGTGTGGTGGTGTGCGGCTTTTTTTTTGTTTGGATGGGCGTGTCAGAGTTTTACTGACTAAAACCCACCCGTGTTTCTACACTTGCCTATGCGCCAGGGCCAAGGTTTCTTTTTTAACCAAGCCGCAACCCTGACACTGGAGGCATCGGTCTTCGTGGACCCCGTCACAATGTGCTGACATCTCTTAGAAGCGCGCGTGAAACACAACGCGCCATCGACTCGGGCCTGGTCCTTGCGGCGAGCTGCCCACTGCTCACCGCCCGCAGGCCCGCGCCTTTGGTGGGTAGTGGCGTGCGGGCGCAGGGATTCCCGCTGCCTCACGCGCTCCGCCTCCTTCTTTGCTAGCATTACTGCTTTGCGGTCGGAGGTGATGGCCTGCCATGCACTCTCTCTCCAGACCATGGCCCGGACACGGCGGTGCTCTACCCAAGCCGGGCAGACCTCCACCGTGTATGGGCGTCCCAACCTACGTTTACAAATTCGCGGTCTCCACTCAACAACACTCTACTCCCAAGGTCATCGGTTCTACGGCTGATATGGTCGGCCCATTGCTAGATTGCTACTTCGTTTTATTAGTTGACAGAGTAAGTGCATAGTTGTCGACAACTTTGGTTCTCTATAAGATCGCCTGGTTTTGGATGAGAGTTGACGAAAATCGGGTTGAATGGCGTGAAATAGGAGAGGCCTATGTCCAGCAGTGGACTGTTTTATAACCTATGCTCTTGGTGATAATGACGAGGATGATACGTATGTAAAATATTTGCATTTTCAATACCTATACTGAGTGTGTCCTGTCTTAATGCAGCTCATTTATCTCCGGTCACGCGACTCTACTAGGCTAAACAAATATGTTAGCAATTAACTCAGGCCTCGAACGCATGGATACAAGACCTGCTATTAATGTTCTATGACCTTAGTAGTTATCTATCTATACTTAATATATAAAGCTGAAGAGTTTGTTTGTTTGTGCGCTCTAATCTCAGGAACTATTCGTCCGATTTGAAAAATTCTTTTTGCGTTGGATAGCCTATTAATCCAGGAAGGCTTTAGGCTATATAACATCCCGCTATGATCAATAGGAGCAGAGCAGTAACAAAAAATGTTGCGAAAACGGGAGCTAACGCAGGCGTACATATTGCTTCCATTATTTTAACAGGCGCTTATTTTATATCAACTCCGCTCTTTTTAATTTTTATCGGAACGGGACGAACTGCGCACTCAGTAACCATTGAACTTAGCTCATGAGGAAATGCAATATTAGTAAAGGCAGTGAACGCGGAAGAATGTTACAGCAGTGTAAGTTGTTAGTTTGGGATGAATGCGATGATATTCCACCATAGGGCAATTGAAGCATTAGATCGCACAATGGATCCCCCATTGTGCGATCTAATGCTTCAATTGTGTGTAAATCAAGTTGTGGATAGCTCAGATGATCTATTAAATAATTCTATTCGGATCTTCACACAAATATGGCCAACCGAGAATGGCTATGCGAAAGGGCAATTTTGGCGCCGACTAATGAAATAGTAAAATAAATGAACAAATCATGTTAAACGTTCAGGGAAATATTATCGAATACCTCTCAGTGGACAATATTACGGACACTGAACAAGTTACATCATACCCTATAGAATTTTTCAACTCTTTAGAATTATCAGGAGTGCCACCCCATAAGTTGATACTAAAAGTTGATGTTCCAGTCCTATTAATGAGGAATCTTGACGCTCCAAAGCTGTGTAATGGTACTCGGTTACAAATAACACATTTGGGTCACAACATTGTAAAGGCTACAATAATGGCTGGAATGGCAATAGGTCAAAATGTCTTGATTCCCCGTATTCCCATCAGCCCGACTGATTTGCCATTTCAATTTAAAAGAGTACAGTTCCTTCTGAAAGCATTTGCTATAATAATAAAAAAGCCGACAGACGCTTAAAGTTACCGGAGGTAATTTAGAAACCACATGTTTTTCTCATGGGCAACTCTATGTGGCATGCTAACGTGAATCAAATCCAGAAAACCTTTATGTTTTGGCAAAGGACAGCAAAACAAAAAAGTTGTTTGTAAAACGACACATGAAGAGATGCAATATAGAACTCTCTGGATGGGAGCGTTTGGCAGCAAAGCGGTCAGAATGGCGCAGAATGGTGTACGGACAAGTACGCGAGTTCGAGGAGCAGCGCAAAGCTGACCTCGATGCCAAACGCGACCAATTAAAGGCCCGCCCACCTGCTGCCATCACATACAACTACTTCGACGGCGTGATTACGTGCCCTCGGTGTGTACAAGTTTCGCCGCCACGATAGGCTACATAAGCCATCTTCGAGCGCATGAGCGCCAAATCATCGGCTAGGAGTCGAAGTGGTCGCCGTGGCCGAAATCGGTCGGGAACATCATCATCATTTTATCAAGCGTAATAATTTTAACCCTTATTTCACAATATCCTAAGTATATCCAAAACACTAACCAACGCAAAATAATTAGAAGTACGATACTTGATGTTTCTTTCCTTTGCTAAACCTTTAAACCCGATAAAATTAACGTCACTATAGTTCTTATGTATCTTTATAATGCTACTAATAATATAAACGCGAAAATGTGTGAGGATGTTTGAAACCTTGCAGTAGGTAATGTAGGCATTTATCTTGGCATTCCCCCGCAAACGGGAATCACCGCGCGCTGTAAACTGAAGTCTACGCGGACGAAGTCGCGGGCAACAGCTAGTGCCAAAGTGTGTGTTAGTGTTAGTGTTAGTTATCCAATATACGTAAAACCTGATGACTTGAAGCAAAACAGAGCAAAAATATATAATAAAAATAGAACTAAGGTGGTCTAGTAATATCGGCGGCGAGTTACGAATTATAGGTATTTAATCACGACTGCTCTCAAAACTGTGAAGGAAAACATCATGAAGAGACCGGCTGACTGCCCTACAAACAAAACTTCAAAGACATGTGACATCTACCAACTCGCACTGAGCCCGTGGAGTAAATTACGGCCTACTCCCCTGTCACTGAGAGGAGGCCTGTGTCCCAGAAGTTATAGGCTGTTTATCTACTAATAATAATAAATTGTTTATTTCTCAGATTTGTACATAATTTTTACAATAATTTTCTTAATTCTAAATAGCACTGATGTATAATTTGCTTGAACTAGGTTCAACCTGTCATCATCATCATCAACCTTTTTATCGTCCCACTGCTGGGCACAGGTCTCCTCTCATACAGAGAAGGATTGAGCGTAATCACCACGCTTGCTCAATGCGGGTTGGCGATTTCAGACTTAAAGTCTAGGTTTCCTCAAGATGTTTTCCTTCACCTTCAGTCATTGGTGTCCAAGATATACTTAGAAAGTACATATAACTTTAGAAAAGTTACATTGGTACTTGCCTGACCTGGAATCGAACCCACGCACTCATACTTGAGAGGCTGGTGTTTTAACCACTAGGCCACCACGACTCTACGGTTCAACCTGTGCTTCAGGAGTAAAAGTGCATATTATAATTTTTTATTTTGCAATGAATTAACAATAAAAGTAATACGTAAAAATATAGGACACAAAGGAAGTATACACCATACAGTATTATTATTAGTATCCTATTGCTTACATAGTAATATTAGATAATGCAATGATTATTTCTTTTATTTACATACTGTAAGTAGGTTTTCAGTCTGCTCATATTATGATAAACTTTGTCGATAATTAGAAACAACATTCTTACAGCTAAAATAATTCAAATTATAAATATTTAATACTCTATTTAATCTATTGTATAAAAAGGGCCCTAAGAACGTATAGAATTTGTGTGTAAATGCATATTTAATTGTTAAAAAAATATCTGTTATGTGTATGAAGCAAAATAGTGCTGGAATAAAGTATTTTACTACGACCATTTGGTAATTTGCTTAATACATACCGATAAGTCATATCTCAATAGTACTCATTCCTCCCAAATCGTGTTACAATGACCATTTCCACACGGGTAAACCATACTACAATGAAACTTTTTTTTATGGATATGGCATCAAAAAATCAACAGATGATTATACCAAAAAAGCGCGCCTATTTGCGTCACAACTAAACATCGCATGTTATTAGACTGTATGGATGAATTGCCTATGCCATTCATTTGTGGGATTATAACAAGAAAAAAACACACGCGCGACGCGCCATTGTAACTCTTATCTGCATTTATAAATAAAATTGTTTTGAAAATGAGTGATATCAGTGATAATAGTGAAATGGACAATATCTTAACTCAGCTTCTCTCTTCACTCAGCTTCGCTTCGTGGCACAAACTATCACTTGTATTACAATAGCTATCATTGCTTGAGTGGCATAAATAACTAATAAAGCACTAGTACCTGTATCCAGCTAGTATGTTGAGAAGGGTGCTCTTGCCCGCTCCAGAAGGACCCAAGATGGCCGTCAGCTGGCCCGAGCGAAAGTCACCATTGATGCTGCGCAGGATTATCTTAGAACCTGGAAATAGTAATTTTCCTATAGTACTATTTTTTATCCAATAAAACACAAGTATTGAGAGAGATTCTATTGTGATTGTTTCTTCCTAAATAGATTTTATTTTAGAAAATGGTAAATGAAATAAACTGGCTGTTGTCATTATTAAAAAATCGTGAATAATAGGAATTTTAGGTTTTTGGCACAAAAATCTGCATTTGATCCTTTCTCCTGCTCAAGCATTTCTCGTGTGTGAGTAACTAACGGATATTTATATTAAGGATGATACTTGTTTTTACTGTTATATGCACTCGGATGACGTTGACCGATGGCATCGCCGTTACTTAAATAATAAAAGCAAGTTGGGTGCATTAGTTCCAATTTTAGCCACACGCCATAAGATGCCTTTGTCGGTGTACCTGTCTGTATCAATATCGACCTATAGGCCCAACCTACCCGACCCGACCCACCTACCGCCCGACCCGACCTATACCTATCTGTATAGTGTCGTCTGTATTTTACTTAGGTATGGAAGACAGCAGGTTAAGCAGGTTAAGCTACCCGAAACTGTCAAATATTCCTACTCAATGTTCAGCTTAAATGCTGAAATAAAGTTGAAAATTAAATAAAAAAACTTGACCGATTGTAGTCTCTTGATGTACTGTCGTCTGTAAAATTAACACTCCCTGTGTAACAGGTAGTGTTAATCGACGACACTTCATGTTAACAAACATCATTATTAACAGGAAAAAACACTATTTTCCTCATTGTTCCACTACTTAAGTTATAGTACATTACGATATTAGTGCGTAATGATGGTTATAACATGCGAGGCGGAATTTCAGCCCGAGCCGAAGGCGAGGGTGTAATTGAGCCGAGCATGTTATAACCAATACGCACGTATATCGTACGACATTTTTTAACACACTTGCGAGGAAACAGAAAAAAAGATATTCAGAATACAAGTACAAAGAAAAGAAAATTTGAGAAAAATGGCGCGAGGTTTATTTTCTGCCGTAGCTGCGTGAAAATGTTGGCAAAGATGCTAGAGCATGCAGTCAAGTTTTTAAATTACCGAATAAACTGTTTTTTTTTACAAATACTCATTTAAATACAAACAAATACAAATTTGTTTATTTCAAATAGGACATCAGTTATTTTAAATAAACTCAATCTGTGAATGCTCACTGTTGCTTTCCCGCCATTAGTATTATTATTTGCCATTTCAAATATGGAACAGCGCGCTGCTCGCTGGCTGGAGCCGTGCGGCGGCGATCAGTTCCATAATTATTTGAAAAGACAAATAATGCTGTTATGGAATTTTTATGGACTATAACTTAACTATTTGCTTTGATAACACACGCGTTTGTTATGGCCCGCTTTACATATTTAAAACCGGTGGGATTACGTCAGCTTTACGAGCAAGGGTGTTAAAAATTAATTATCAGTACCTTTTGTTCCACGAGCATGAGTCGTTCAACTTAGATTATTTATCCATATACCAGTCAATTAACTATTACTGAATGTTTATTTAACTGTCTGTAATATCAAGTAGGATTTTTAAAAATTTATTGTTTACATTAAGAAGTTCAACAACATATTTTATAATAACTATATATACTATACTAGCTGTGTCTCGCGGTTTCACCTGCGTAGGTTTCGATAATTTTTTTTATATGCTCCGCTCCTATTGGTGGCAGCGTGATGTTATATAGCCTAAAGCCTGCCTGGACTAATGGGCTATCCAACGCAAAAATATTTTTTCAAATCGCACGAGTTATTCCTGAGATTAGCGCGTTCAAACCAACAAACAATCTCTTCAGCTATAGACTAGTATAAATATATAGTATAGATATAGACTAGTATAAATATTTTTTTCCCGATAGGAAATTCTCAAATGACTTCTCCCGCTTCGGGCGGAGCGGAAAGGCGTGTCAAACTTTGAATGACTAAAACCCACACGTTCTCTCTTGAACAACCCGCAGCCCTATCACTCAAATTTTCTATTGATACAAAAAATATAGGTCTATCAAATATTAGCTCGGCTTTTAAGAAAACCATAAGGAGCCGATCATACAAAAAAACCATTAAGCATTAACCACTAAAGAAAACCACAGAAAAAGTTCACGCGAACGAAGTCGTGGCCTAAAACTAAATCATCATATTTGTTACAAGCGCGAAATGAAACCTGACACTGGCTAAAAAAAAAACGAATTATGATGGTGCTGTGACAAACTGAAGTCCATTAGACGAACGTCATGCGACGATAAAGCGTGAGACTTTATACTTTTTTGTTAGTAGAGAACCAACAAAAACATAAAAAAAAAATAGATTCGCAAAAATAGATAGAAAATTACCCTGTTGTTTTACACTTGGTAATTAAGCTGTACCTTGAAGTTAGAAATAAGCTCCTAAAAACTGGTCTTAAATGTTTAAACGACAGTTAATGGCCATTCTAGTGACCAAAAATGGACATAAAAGGTTGTTTTTTGTTTATTTTATTGTCTTGCGTTGTGTTTTTCACGCATAAATTGATGTTTGTTATTATACCAGTAACGTAGTTTTATTTTATAAGAACGTCGTTTTAAAGAAAATTGCGAATATAATCCAAGTATATAAAATAAAGGGTAATAAACCAAAGGGCATAAAAAATAAGATAGATATCGCTGTCAATAGGAAATACGCCTAAAATGCTGGCAGCATTGCCATGTTATATGGCAGTAATAAAAAAGTGGAATGTCAAGATAGATAAATCACACACACGCAACAGCCATTTTTTTATAATTATAAACTAGCGCTTGACCGCAAACCCCCGTGATGGTAAGCAGTGATGCAATCGTTAAGTTATTAAGAGCCTATTCACTAAAAAAAAATAGTAAATAGGAAGGAAGACGGCAGTTGAGCGAGGTGGTGCAATGTTAAACCCAACAACACGACTAACGATGTTGCGCCAGAGGGAGATTGATCTGGAGACCAAACTCCCGACACAACAACATTTGGCGCATCATACCCGGCACACATCGCAACAGTACCTACTGTTCAGTGTGGCTACTATCATACGCATCGACCTCGTTTGGCGCTCTCATTGGTCAAGAGTTCTTATAACTTTGAAGCGGGCCAATCAATGAACCAGACGCGGTCGATATCGATGATCGAGCCTTCGTAATGAAAACTCATAGTAGTCACGCGGACCTGTCCTCCGTACGGCTTCACCAGACATCATGTCGGAACACGACGCATCGCTTGACGTTAAGACTTTGTCTGGTGGGTAGTAACTTTTGCCGACAGTCAAAGTTATGGCATAAAGTCAAAATGACGATAGGTAATTGCGTAATTTTTTGTGAGAAGAATGCATAACTGTGTTAAATAAATCCTACTAATATTAAAAACGTGAGAATTTGTATGTAGGTATGCTTGTTACCGTTTCACACAAAAACTACTAAACGGATTTGAATGAAATTTAACAAACAGTTGGTTTATAACCAGAATTCATATACAGTATTTTTTAAATTTTTATCCGGATATTACCAAGAGTTGGAAACATGTGCGGGGGTACCTTTAACCTTTTTTTTTATTGTCCCACTGCTGGACAGGAGTGTCATGCAGAGAAGGATTGAGCGTAATCACCACGCTTGCTCAATGCTTGTTGGCGATTTCAGACTTAAAGTCTAGGCTTCCTCAAGTTGTTTTCCTTCACCTTGTAATCAGTCATTGGTGTCCTTAAAAGGACATATAACTTAGAAAAGTTACATTGGAGCGCAGTTGCAAATACCACTACTTATTATAAAACAAAGTCGCTTTCTCCTTCCCTATGTCCCTTTGTATGATTAAATCTTTAAAACTACGGAACGGATTTTTATGTATTTTTTTTAATAGACAGAGTGACAGAAGATGAAGGTTCATATGTATAATAATATCCATATAATAGTGGAGAAATATTATTATTTTTGATGTTTCTGATGTGATGTCGTAAAATTTTTTTTTGCGTTTGCCGTGAACCGCAGTTTGAACCCTAAGAGATTTATCAAAATGATGTACTGATTATTGTAAACATTGAAAAGGTCTACAGAAAAGTCCGCGATGTTAGTTCTCTTATGGATATCCTACAGTAACACTTTTTTGTCATTTACTTTTTACGAGAAATACTGGCTAATTTTCGAAGCGATTTTAACCAATACAGCATTAATCCTTATTCAATTCAATACCTCAAATACATTGTTGATTTAATATAGACCTATATCGGCCTTTACAGCATATGATTTAAATGAATATTTTCGAAGATATTACAGATTTAAAAATGCGTTGCGTCGCGTTTGCGGGGCGGGGCCGGGCAGCAGGAGCTGCAGGCCGCTATAGTTTTTATATTCACAGCATTCACAGTTTTTCTGTAGTGTATTTAGTATCAGCATTGCACCCGTGCGAAGGCGGGGCGGGTCGCTAGTTGTTTATATAGTCTAACTAGCTGTAAGTTGCCCGCGACTTTGTCCGCGTAGACTTCAGTTTACAGCGCGCGGTGGTTCCCGTTTCCGGGGGAATGCCAAGATAAATGCCTACATTACTGCAAGGTTTCAAACATCCTCACACATTTTCGCGTTTATATTATTAGCAGGATTATAAAGATACATAAGGTCTATAGCAACGTTAATTTTACCGAGTTTAAAGGTTTAGCAAAGGAAAGAAACATCAAATATCATACTTCTAATTATTTTGCGTTGGTTGGTGTTTTGGATATGCTTAGGATATTATGAAATAAGGGTTATAAGGAAATAAGGGGAAATAAGGTAAATATGAGCACATTTCAGTAAGTACGGTTTTATGAACAACTTTTTTTTTGTTTTGCTGTCTTTTGCCAAAACATAAAGGTTTTCTGGATGCTCACGTGTACAAACACGTGAGCATGCCACATAGGGTTGCTCATGAGAAAAAAATGTTGTTTCTAAATGAAATCCGGCAACTTTAATCGTCTGTCGGCTTTGTTATTGTTATAGCAAATGCTGATTTCCGAAGGAACTCTTTAAAATTGAAATGGCAAATCTGTCAAGATGATGGGAATACGGGGAATCAAGACATTTTGTCCTATTGCCATTCCAGTCATGATTGTAGCCTTTACAATGTTGTGAGCCAAATGTGTTATTTGTAACCGAGTACTATTACACAGCTTTGGAGCGTCAAGATTCCTCATTAATAGGACTGGAACACCAATATTTAGTATCAACTTATGGGGTGGCACTTCTGATTATTCAAAGAGTTGATAAATTCTATAGGGTATGATGTAACTTGTTCAGTGTCCGTAATATTGTCCACTGAGAGGTATTCGATAACATTTCCCTGACGGTTTAACATGATTTGTTCATTTATTTTACTATTTCATTAGTCGGCGCCAAAATTGCCCTTTCGCATAGCCATTCTCTGTTGGCCATATTTGTGTGAAGATCCGGATAGAATTATTTAATAGATCATCTAAGCTATCCATATCTTGACAGAAGTCACGACTCACTCTAATCATGCCATTACATTATTGGCCTTGACAGCCTCCGTGGCGTAGCGGTAGCGGAAGCGGCCGCTGCGCAAGGTGGCGCGGGTTCGATCCCCGCACAGTGCAAGTATTTGTATGCATGAATATGAATATTTGTACTGGTCTGGTCGTGCCTCGGAAAGCACGTTAAGCCGTTGGTCCCGGTTGCCCTACGAACATCTAGTGGCAGTCGTTACGGGTTGTTGGAGCCCTCAAAAGTCCTACAATAATTGGTCTAACTGCAGTGCTTCGATGTCGCCTTCGGGTTGTGAGGGTCAGACGGCAGTCGCTTCATGGAAAATGTCGAAGTTTAGCCATATCAGCAGTTGGACTGGTAAAGCGGACCCCAGACTCCAAAGCTGAAAAGGCTTCGGATGCGACTGGGATTAACACTGGGATGATGATGATGATTCTCTGTTGGCCATATTTGTTTGAAGATCCGGATAGAATTATTTAATAGGTCATCTAAGCTATCCACAACTTGACAGAACTCACGACTCACTCTAATGATGCCGTTACTGTCAGTTGGCATGCGATTTACTCCGATTTTTAAAAGAGTAGCTGCATATTGCATATACCCGGCTTGAGAATCGTGATGAAGTTGCCCTCGCATATTCGTGGTGAGACAATACTTTTTCACGCGAACCCATAATACAGATGCTTTCAAAGAGGAATTATTTCATCTGCCGGTGGCATACCCCTAGTAATCACCGGAAGGGTCTGCCTAAAGTCACCAGCTAAAGGTACCACCGTCCCTCCCATGATATATTGGTTGCCTTTGATGTCCCCCATTGTGCGATCTAGTGCTTCAATTGCCCTTTTGTGGAATATCATCACATTCATCCCAAACTAACAACTTACACTGCTGTAACATTCTTCCGCGCTCACTGCTTTTACTAATATTGCATTTCCTCATGAGCTAAGTTCAATGGTAACTGAGTGCGCTGTTCGTCCCGTTCCGAAAAAAAATAAAAAGAGCTGAGTTGATATAAAATAAGCCCCTGTTAAAACAATAGAAGCAATAGTATGTACGCCTGCGTTAGCTCCCGTTTTCGCAACATTTTTGTTACTGTTCTGCTCCTATTCATCATAACGGGATGTTATATAGCCTAAAGCCTTCCTGGTTTAATAGGCTATCCAACGCAAAAATAATTTTTCAAATCGGACCAGTAGTTCCTGAGATTAGCGCGCACAAACAAACAAACTCCTCAGCTTTATATATTAGTATAGATAGTATAGATTTTATATTTATATTTTATATGTGATATGATAGTATTGTTTATAGTCATGTGGTTTTTAGATGAACAGACCGCTGTACTGCTGGGGAGTTTATTCCGCTACTTCTTGTTCCCAGCGAAAGCACTAGGAAGTGTCGATGGATGGGTGGGCGTTTTGGGGGACTGTCTTATGTAATATTTTTTTTATATACCCCGCTCCTATTGGTCGCAGCGTGATGTTAAATAGCCTAAAACCTTCCCGGATTAATGCGCTATCCAATGCAAAAAGATTTTTTCAAATCGGACCAGTAGTTCCTGAGATTAGCGCGCACAAACAAACAAACAAACTCTTCAGCTTTATATATTAGTATAGATATGTATAAATATTGGCTTCATCCGTTCGGATTAAGATAAAAATAAATAAATAATCATAGTGACCATAATTGCCAGAATAAGGTGCAGTTTATAAAACAGAGTCACCTTCGTTCGTTTCAAAGGTCAGTTAAGCGAAAAGGTCAATCATAGCTTAAAGTTAACTAGTGATTAGCGATTGTTTAACCATACATTTTTGACGTTTTGACGTCACTTAAGTTTAATCATTGTTTACGAATAAACACTATAGTCATTAGGGGGTGCATACATCCATCCTTACAAACTTTCACATTTATTATGTTTGTAGAAATTGGGATTTATCTATTAACAGGGTTATTTTTTAAATACCAGCCAAATTTAAGAGACTGGTCCGGCCCATCAATTCTAATCTATGGGACCAGGATCTCAGTGACCTTAAATAAAAAATCAACCGCTCCACACCTTTAGGTCGAATATATAATTATAGAAGTTTTCTATGGGACAGACGTCCCAGAACAAAATAATCGTACTCGTACTGAACCCGTGCGGTGAATTACGGCCCTCTCTCACCTAGAGAAGGCCTGTGTCTCAGAAGTGGCTGATCATAGATAGTAAGCAACACCCTTAAGGTATAAATAAATAAATATAAATATGTACGGACAAATCACACAGATTGAGCTAGCCCCAAAGTAAGCTCGAGACTTGTGTTATGGGATACTAACTCAACGATACTATATTTATAATAGATACATATATAGATAAACATCCAAGACCCATGCCAATCAGGAAAAGATCGTTTTCCATCATGACCTGACCGGGGATCGAACCCGGGGCCTCCACGTCGCAGGCAGGCGTGTTGACCGCTGCGCCACGGAGGTCGTCAACGAGTCACGTCAACGTCACGGAGGTATTATAAGTATTGTTTTTAAACAACCCAAAATTTGGTGAATTAGAATTGACCAATCTTTGTTCAGGAATATCAGAATTCCGTCTTCTCCGTTCCATCATCGGACAACCCGTCGTACGGCGAGTTACCACCCTCACGTTGTTGACACCACAACGATCCGAACGAAATGTTTCGCCTTTTCTTTTATACCACGTACATGGAGGGACTGGTACAACTTGCTAGCGGCGGTGTTTCCGTCGGACTACAATTAAAGTGTCTTCAAGGCTAGAGTCAATAGGCTCTTAATATCTTAATAAACTAGCGCGTTTTTCCATCAACGATTGCATCACTGCTTACCATCAGGCGGGATTGCGGCCAAGCACTAGTTTTTAATTTATATACAAAAAAGTAGTGACTGGTAGTGGCTGACGGAGAACCGCTCAGGATCGAGCTTGTTGGCGTGCCATGGAGGAGGCCTATGTCCAGCAGTGGACGAGTAGAGGCTGATGATGATGATGATGATAAAAAAAAAAAAAGATTGGTATAAAAATTATAAACTGAAAATTTTTAGACGGAACGCTAAAATATAGTTTCAATGGTGTCAAAACAGTTCAACTGTAATGATGATTAATTATTATGATACTTTCTGCAATAGTTTACACACAAGATGGAGTACAATCATGCATTTTGCAACATACGCCTGCGCTACAGCTTCACTGTAGACGTCATAGTTTTGAGCAATATTGAGATCAAGATCAACACACACCTTTGCAATGTAGATGTTGCATTAAAAAAAAACTGGTGTCGTAAGAAATTAGGATTGCATTTAGTGCAAAAGTTTACTTATGCTACGATCGAGTAGACTTTAGGTTGGATCTACTGCATAAACCCCTTTATTACAAAACGAAATCTAACTTTAGTTCCAGACTTAACCTTTGGGTCAGTATTTCAATTTAGAAATACCTATACTAGTATTTGTGTTTTTAATACAAAAGTGACAACTTAGTACCGAACTAAGTTGTCATTTTTATAAAAAGAATTCCTATAATGGCTAGGTCCATAATTCAATAACCATTTAGGTGGTTTAAACCTAATCTAAATAAACTCCATGTTATTTAATAAGGAGGTAAGTCCTTAAAACGCCGGTATGATTTAAATAATTTATTTTTTGGGGTAAAATTTGATGCTTTGACTCCTTTCACAAGCCTCCGAAACTGTACTTTAAAATTTAAATTATTTTTATTTTGTACGGACGACCCTAGATCAAGCTACCCGTTTCTGTCAAATATTCCCAATCAACCTCAACCTTAAAGCTTTAACAATAAAGTTGAAAATATAAGAAAGGAGTTTGACAGATTGTAATAGCTTGATGTGCTGTCGTCTGTATATTACAGAAAAAGCCATAAATCAAGAGAAACGATATTTAAAATCACAGCCGTAGAAACAAGAGGTTAATCTAGCATTACAAAATCTCAAAATTCAAGGCTTGTGTAGAGAGGTTGTCGGTGTCTATGATAAAATGGGGCCCAAGGATACGAGAATCGCCATTGATTGTCGTGTTACGTGTTTTTGGCTCATTAGTCAATTCGTATTCGATTACTCACCCGAAACGGGCGAATCGTCATCTTTAATATCTTACTTTTATTTTCTTCAAACGATTCACAAAAATTTACACGTTTAGTTGTCAATTTAATGTTTTCTATGCCACTATTAAGTTTAGAAAAAAAAGACATTAGAGCACAAAACAAGAAGCAGTATTACATAAAGTTGAAATACCTACTTTTTTCTAAACTTCAAACCAACTTTGTTACTACAGTGTGGTTAACACATTAATTGAAACCATTCTGTAGTTTTTGCATAAAAAAGTGACAATCATCCATCCATACCCACCTCATAAACGTTCGCATTTATAATATTATAAGTAGGAAGTAGGGTTCTAGTCGTAGGGTCCTTTTTCGTAATAGTGCTTAGCGATATTAAAAAACTTTTGATTATTAGGTAAATATACCATAAACTTTGTATTCAATTTTTGATACCATCGTCGTGTCTCTTATTAACCCTATCTATAATTTTGTACCAAATTGTACGGTGTTCATTTTACTGGTAAAATTCAGTTTTCTATTTTTATTAGAATAAAATTGTATATTTTTTTATTTCAAGAGACTGCCAACGTCTTACGAAAATCTAATCGCCACACTGTATAATATAACTGTGACTTGAAAAAAGGTTTTTCTATCACTGTAATTTAAAATGAGTCAAGAGTGAGTCGCTTATAGAAAAACTAATATCACTTAAAACTAACAATTCGCCCGTTTCGGGCGAGCAAATTGGTGCAGATCGAACTCTAAGCCTTGTTATATTGAAGTTATCACATGACTTATGAAGTCTTAGCTATGTTTGGTATGGGTTTCCTTGGAAGCATATTTTAGATTATCTTCCAAATATAATATTTTTAAAATAAATGACTCGTTTCATTCGTTATTTTTAGTCTACTAGCTGAACTTCAGATCAAAAGATAATTCAGACAACAATCTACATGATGTTCATGTGAGTTGGCCGCAATCATGTTTGGAATCTGGCTGGCTCAGGATCGAGCTTGTTAGCGTGCCATGAAGGAGGCCTATGTCCAGCAGTGGACGAGTAGGGGCTGATGATGATGATGATCATGTCTGGACTTTAATAGAGACAGTGACCTCTACTGAGGTTGTTTCTGCCTAGCCTGTGAAGTCAAATCATGTAAAAATAAAATCTTACTGCGAAGATTTTTTTTTAAATGGCTTATCTATTTAAAAAACACCATGATTAAAAATTCGACTTCCGCCTAGTTGTTATTCAATGTTTTTATCTCCCTATACATATGTGTTCATTATAATTACAAATTATTTAACATTAAAACGTAGTTCACACGTAAATGTTTAGTAGCAAAAAATAAAAATAAAGGCACCGTTTCATTTTAATTCAACATAATTTATATCAGAAATATATACCTAGTCATAGTTAAGGGTTCTAGTAATTTAAATAGAATCTTTCCAGGCCATTGTATGGCGCCAGCACCAGCGTCCATCAGATCTTGTATCGTGAAGCTGACAGGACACGTTATTAAGTATCCCATAGTTTGTGGTACAGCAAAACGATCGCCTACGCTGGTACGGTCACGTCTTACGAAAACCGGCATGTTACGTGGGTAACAAACGTCGTTGTTTGACATAACTGCCATGGCGCCTCCGGCCGGAACAAGCGGAGTAGACCAAAGAAGTGCTGGCTTGACGTTGTGAGAGATGACATGCGTGCCAACAATCTTAACAATGGAGAAGTATATGTAGGAAAGCAGACCCTGGGCTCCAATACGAAAGTCGCAGATGCAACCGGGATTATACGCTGAGATGATGATCAACAATGAGTTTGTGGAACAGCAAACTATCCACTCCAACAGAGGTAGTGTGTGTAGCAGACATGGTGCAGACTATCCATATGAACCATTCCACCATGAAGTCAACATTGTAGTTACGACAGCAGATAACACCTCGTAAGACTAATTATCAGACTTTCGGACTAGTGAAGACCGTCTGGATTTTTTTAATTAAAAAAAACAACCCGTAATGGTTGTCAACGATCCACGAGCCAGCCCCAACCGTTAACCTGAACAAGTACGCTTGTCAAAAGAAATACAATACCTACTCAATGACAACAATGGGCTTTGTGGGGTCACGTAGGTCAGCAGTCAACGATTGTAGACGTTAATTCCTTAGAACCACACATTAGATGTAAATATCTGCAAATAACTATAATTTATTACTGACCTTTGTCATGAACTGTGTGTTTTTGCAGTACATCTACGAATGAGATCTAATAATTTTTTCTTGGAAAATTGTTACTGGCAACTGTTATGTAACTAGCTGAATACATTACTGGTCATTATAAAAACTCATTTAAAAAAAATATGAGACAGCTCTGTCCAAAATTATGCGTAAGCCACACATAAAAAACACATACGCGTCGGCTTGAGGACCTCTTCTGTTTTTTTTTTCGTTTCATAAAAAATATGGTTAATAGTTATCTTTATAAATTCAAATTACCTACAAATGCGAATCTGTCTGTTAAGGGTTGTTCTCGTAATTTTAAGGAGGCATTCCACGAAGCACAGCCAAACGAAGCGCAGCTAGAGGAAGCGCATCTAACGTATTCCACTAAGCACACCCGTAGCTGGGCTTCAAATAATAATATTAAAATTATTAATTTTCTATTCCACGAAGCGCACCTATGAAATATCACTCGCATAGTGCGGGGACAATGAAATAAAATATCGATAGAAGAAAATATTTATTATTTAAAAGACGAACTTAAATTTCTAACATCATTCAGTTTCGTTATAATAATGTGTGGTGTATGTGTGTGTGTGTGTGTGTGTGTGTGTGTGTGTGTTATTTGTGTGTGTGTGTGTGTGTGGTCATATTGACATTCTTACTATTTAAAATCACAGATTGTTTCACCATTCTCTATCTATAATAAATAATCATTATTTCAAAAAAAAAAAAAAATTTTTATTGTTTGTCAATTACTGTCCTCTTTTGGGCTCTGAATAAAATCGCAGATTTTTTCATAATTATGCAGTAAAAACTTGGTCAATCTTCATTGTTTTAAACTTTATTGCACAATGCCGTCCTCTCGGATTCACCCATAATATTACATTTTTCTCGGACTAGTTCCATGACTTGATTAATATTCAAGCTTATATTTTTCTTCGATAAATAACATTTCACAGCTGCCCATGCTATTTCTATTGGATTCAAGTCTGGGTGATAAGGTGGAAGCCGTAATACCGTATGTCCACTCTCTCTTAAAATCCTGTTAATATGTACATGTAGTAAACAATCTGTGATTTTTTTATGTTAAAGTAGAGTATTTTTATTATTCATTAATAGGTAGTTTTAAGAAATTTTCAACATAGATCTCTATGTAAAACAATATTTAAAATGTTTTTGATATTTTTCCAACTTTTTATTGAAATTAGGAAACAATCTGTGATTTTAAATAGTAAGAATGTCAATATGACACACACACACACACAAATACACACACACACACACACACACACACACACACACACACACACACATACACCACACATTATTATAACGAAACTGAATGATGTTAGAAATTTAAGTTCGTCTTTTAAATAATAAATATTTTCTTCTATCGATATTTTATTTCATTGTCCCCGCACTATGCGAGTGATATTTCATAGGTGCGCTTCGTGGAATAGAAAATTAATAATTTTAATATTATTATTTGAAGCCCAGCTACGGGTGTGCTTAGTGGAATACGTTAGATGCGCTTCCTCTAGCTGCGCTTCGTTTGGCTGTGCTTCGTGGAATGCCTCATTTTAAGAACGTTCTCAGTCTGATCCTTTTTTTTTTTTGTTGTGATGGGAAATCATTAAATGACTTCTCCGTATCAGCATGCAGTAAAGAATCCAGTATTATTTAATTGTTTAATTATATTTAATTAAATCGGTACAACATCAATTAACATATGAATGTAAAATAATGATTACTTGTTGATTCCTTGTTGAGTTGTTACTGTTGTTTGTTATTTTAGTATGCATTATATTATATTACATCTATACTAATATATGAAGCTGAAGAGTTTGTTTGTTTGTTTGTTTGAAAGCGTTAATCTTGGGAACTACTGGTCCGATTTGAAAAACTCTTTATGCGTTGGATAGGCAATCCAGGAAGGGTTTAGGCTATATAACATCACGTTGCCACCAATAGGAGCGGAGCATATAAACAAAATATCGAAACCTACGCGGATGAAACCGCGGCGCGCAGCTAGTAAAAGATAAAAAACCGGCCAAGTGTATGAAAGATTACGCGGTAATAAGCGGTTTACGATTTACGAGGTATTAAAAAAACTACTTTCTAGATCTCGTTGAAAACAATTTTCGTTGGTACCTAGTTTTTACCCGACTACGGCAAAGCAAAAGGAGGGTTATGATTTTGACAGGCTATGTATGTATGTATGTATGTATGTATGTATGTATGTATGTATGTATGTATGTATGTATGTATGTATGTATGTATGTATGTATGTTCATCTGTTCCCTCGTAACTTCTAAACTACTTATTCGAATTCGATAAATGATATATCATTAGAAGCGTCTTAATTGTCTGCTGGTTATAGGCTATATGGAGTTTCACAAAATCTAACGTGGCGCCCTCTAGCGGACAAAATATACAGAGTAAAAAAAAAAGTTAAGATAAATATGCCGTGTTTGGTATCATTTGAAAGGGCTTAACTTGTACATTTTAAATATGTATATATTACTAGCATTTGCTTGTGACTTTACCTGTATTCATGGGCTGATTGCATATAATTCACATCTTTTCGTTCAATAGATAGCTTCTTTACTACTTATCAGAATAAGACCACTGCAGAACCATTAGAAGGGCCTTGATATTCTGTTGGTTATGAGCTATAAAGCTTGTCACCAAATTTAGTATTACGCCCTCTAGCGGACAAAAAGTTCTATGTTAATACAAAATTAAAATAAATATACCGTATTTGGTATCATCTGAAAGAGCTTCACGAGTACTTTATGTTTGTACATAATCCCTAGTAATGCTTCGTAGAAATTTGAATGTAAACCAGGGTTTGGTAAACGGAGCGATGGGAGTGGTGAAGGCCTTCGAATGGCCTGCTCTTCGGCGCGATCAGTTGGAACAGGAGAACAGCCAAGCGCTGTTCTCATACAATTTGACGACGCATCCATAAAAGCAGATACTAACGGACTTATCAAAATCGAGCCTTGCCTCACTGAATTTGACGGCTTGAGGGGTTCTGGGCAAATTCAGCGTAAAATGCTCCCGCTGATTCTTTCTTGGGGTTGTACTGTACATAAATTACAAGGTTGTACTCTAGATAAAAAAGTTACAGATCTAGGAAAGTCATTGTTTGCTAAAGGACAGGCCTATGTCGCTCTCAGTAGAGTTAAAACCATAGAGGGATTATTTATAAGTGCCTTGGATCATAATAAATTACTTAAAAATCCACATGACAGTCGATCGTTAGCAGAATTAGATAGATTAAGAAATCTTCCCAGGTCCTCTTAATATAAGTTTTTTTTTTTAATAATTATAAACTAGCGCTTGACTGCAATCCCGCCTGATGGTAAGCAGTGACGCAATCCTTGATGCCTGCGCACTAGTTTATTAAGCCTATTCACTTAAAAAACTTAGGAATAGCAAAGATGACGGCCGTTGAGCCAGGTGATGCAATGTTAAATCCAAGAGCAACACGACCAACCATGCTGCGCCAGAGGGAGATTGATCTGGAGACTCTCCACGACCAAACTCCCGACACAACAACATTTGGCGCATCATACTCGCCACACAATGCAACACAAAGTGCTCAGATGCGTCCTCCGTACGGCTTCACCAGACATCATGCTGGAACACGACGAATCGCTTGGCGGCAAGACTTTGTCTGGTGGGTGGTAACTTCTGCCGGCAGCCGATGTTATGGCCTACCACCGTTAGAAAAACATCCAATCTATTTATACTAACGGCCTCATCCACTAATTCATGACCCATTCGGTGCCATCGACGCAAATGTGCGTCGCTACTACGAAAAACCGGGAGCTTCATACGGTGAAACCGTTGCTATACGCGCTACGCTTCAAGCGCTACGAAATAGTAAAATAGGACATCTCTACATATTACTATACGCCGATACATAAGTCAAAAGAGATGTCGTATGTTAACTACCTAGTTTTTAGTTCGTCAATTTAACTTTTATTAATATTATGCGCCACAAATACACTTTAACACCAAAATAGTACAAATAATAAAAAGTTAAAAAACTAAAACCCAACTACGACAAAAAACGACGCTGAAAAAGTATAAAACAAGATTTTCAGAATACTGAACTGAACAAAGTTGCAAAGTTGCTAATAGATATGCCTTCGTTGTAAATTGACAATAATGTCTTACGATACTATTCTGAAGTATGCAATATTCACTATTTAGAGATAAATTTTCATGTTTGGAAAGGCGTAGTCACACGTTACATATACCTACCGTAGCACTTTCATAACGTGTGACTGCGGTTTTCCAAACATGAAAATTTATCTCTAAATAGTGAATATTGCATACTTCAGAATAGTATCGTAAGACATTATTGTCAATTTACAACGAAGGCATCTTGGTAGAGTCTACTGTGTCCATTTACTTGCAACTATATTAGCAACTTTGTTCAGTTCAGTATTCTGAAAATCTTGTTTTATACTTTTTCAGCGTCGTTTTTTGTCGTAGTTGGGTTTTAGTTTTTTAACTTTTTATTATTATAGTAATAGTACATCAATTTTTTTTTTAGATATTCATTTTCTTATTTTAGAAGTTAGAGCGGGGGGACAAACTTTTTTTTCACTTTGGAGGCGTCTGTCACGCAAAGTATTTGGTTTGGAAAAAAATATTTTAGAAACCTCGATATCATTTTTGAAGACCAAAATGATAAATATCCCACACGGATTTGTTTAAAGAAAAAAAAAACGAGTTTCAGTTCTAAGTAGGTATGGGGAGCCCCCAATATTTATTATTATTTTTGAATCAAAATCTTAATGCGGTTCACAGAATACATCTACCTACCAAGTTTCAACAGTATAGCTCTTACAGTTTCGGAAAAAAATGGCTGTGACATACGGACGGACAGACAGACAAGACGAATCTATAAGGGTTCCGTTTTTTGCCATTTGGCTACGGAACCTTAAAAAGAATTGTTCCCAGGCTATACATGATATTCTACGATATTTTGTAGACAAAGGCTAAGGTGCTGCTAAATAAGTTATAATAGCTATAATAATAAGTTATGTGCCTTGACATACAAGCCCTTCGCTAACTTTCACCAAACCCTTAAAAACGTGCACTGTATATTACACAGCTAATAAATTCTATGACCATCTCAGATTTCCACATCAGTATGGAAGTAGATACCGCCATAAAAGCTGTAGGTAGGCTAAATCATCAAATGACTTCTCCTGCTCTGAGCGGAGCGGAAGGGCGTCACAGACTTTTGCTGACTAAAACCCACCCGTGTTTCTTTGCTTGCCTGTGCGACGGCCAGGGCCACAGTTTCTTGTTTAACCAACGCGCAACCCTGACCCAGGAGGCCTCGGTCTTCGTGGACCCCGTCACGATGTGCTGACATCTCTTTGAGGCGCGCGTGAAACACGACGCGCCGTCGACTCGGGCCTGATCCTTACCGGGCGGCGAGTTGCCTGCTGCTCACGCTCACCGCCAAGTCATCAAGTCTAATATTTTATAAGTCAACTGTCCGTAACGAGTTTTAAATACGAATATGGCATTCGGTAAAAAAAGCAAACATAGGAATTATTTCAATAAAATTAAACGTGAAAACACTAAATAAGCTATGGTTTTCCACATCCTATATTCAAGTCCATCTATTTGCATATACATGTGAAAACACACAATTGCATTTTAACAGCATCTTTCGCAACGTTAGGTATACGTTTCGCAAACAAAGTGCAGTGACACAATTTTAGTTTCCATAGGTCTCCTTACGTCCATTTACTTCGAAATAATGATGCCTTTCAAAATGTGTGACGCCAGTTCATATTACTTTATTCTCATTCACTCGATATACAGTATGTTAACTAACAGAGGGCGTTCCCGTTAACCCGAAATAGTATAGCATACATACATGCCGAAAAAAATATTTCCATTCGAAAACAAAATGTTTAATTTTTTCCAATATGAAAATATTCAATAAAAATTTTAAATTGACATGTAAAAGAAACACACTGTACACGCGAACATGAAAGACGGCAACGTCGCAATTTATTTATACATGACGACTACTATTTTGATTTAAAACAGGAGGTTTCAAATTTATTTCCAATTAAATTTTTTTTTATTCGGATTTTTTTATGCTTATTTTTCTATGCTGATATTTTTATTTTAATCTATTAATGATATATATTAACGAGTTTAAGGGAACGCCCTCTGTTATTTAACATACTGTAGGTGCTTAGCTTCCAATTGGTTTTGAAATAACTAAGAAGCCGTACTTTACATAATTTTAATGTGTGTATGTGTGGACAGGGTTTTCTTTACATATTGTATTATGAATGATTCTGAAAGTTTTTTTTCCAATCAACTGCTCCATATTTTCTAAAAAAATCTACCCAAACAACTTATATGACGCAATGTTGTTGAACTGTCAAAATTAAAGCTTTTGGTACTGATAGGATTGTGAGATATTAATATTATTTCGTTTTACAACTAGTTTTATTTTGGTCGATTTTGACAATTCCTCTTATGTATTATGAATGTCGATGGCTATAGGGGATGAACAAATCAAGTATTAATGGGGTGAATAAATGTTGCCCGTGTGGTACCGGGCTCAGAATAGTACCAACCTCCCGTGGGTGTCGTAAGAGGCGAGTAAGGGAACTCTCACCAGGGAAGCGGACAGCAGCGCTTCTCCTGTGGTATATGAAATTACTGCAATCCCCAACCCGCCTACCAAGCATCGGGATTATGGCAAACCCCCCAATGTGATGAAAGCCTTGGGGGAGCCACGGCTTTCATCCGCCTTTGTCTAGCAGTGGACTTCTATAGGTTGAAGAAGGAGAAGAGTAAATGATGAATGGGTAGAATGAGGATGACGACTAATACTAACGTACCTACTAATATTATAGATGCGAAATTTTCTGAGAATGTTTGGATGGATGTTTGTTACTGTTTCACGCAAAAACTCCTCAACGAAATTTGGATGAAATTTGGCACTGAAATGGGTTATGAATAGGAATAACAGATATGATACCATTTGTCCTTATATTCCTGCGGGATCGAAACTTACGCGGGTAAAACCACGGGGCAAAGCTAGTAGAGAAATTTGGAAGAAAAATATATTTTGCACCGAGAATAATGAACAAACACGACAGGAAATAAATAGTGTATGTCTCGGTTATTCGTATTATCCTGCTTGTAAAAGAGCGATAAAAACCAATTACAATTAAAAAAAAAAAGACGAGCAATTCTTGTAAACTAGAAACAACTAAGGTTGTATAGTTAATTAAGATAAGCATGTTTATTACTTCGTTAAAATCCAATAGGTATGATCAGCATTTGTTGTCCTCCGTGGCGCAGCAGTCAACACGCCTGCCTGCGACGTGGAGGCCCAGGGTTCGATCCCTGGCCAGGTCATGCTGGAAAACGATCTTTTCCTGATTGGCCTGGGTCTTGGATGTTTATCTATATATGTACCTATTACAAATACAGAACTTTGGGGCTAGCTCAATCTGTGTGATTAGTCCCTACATATTTATTTATTTATCATCAACAAAATTCATTAAAAACATTTTTTTTATTGATGTTATTAGAATTAGGGAGAGAGAGAGAATCAGAGAGCTTTTCTTTAATTAAATTTTGCTTCGGTTTGTGTTTTTATGAAATATTTCGCTCAGTAATTAAGGTTGCAAAAACTAAATTGCAAATCGACTTTTGTTGCTTATTGTACATAGCATTTAGACCACTACATTTTCACTAACCAATATATTGTAAAAACGCAATTTTATTGTACTCTACAGTTATTAAGTTACCCGAGCGACAACCCATATACAATAAAAGATTTCATTCAATCTTAAACCTTATAATCGAAATATCATTAAGAAACGGGAACGAAACACTGAAAATTGGATCATATCGTAGGTGAAACGACTAGACAAATCTTCCCGCCAAGTGTCGTCGTGTTCCGGCATGATGTCTGGCGAAACCGTACGGAGGACGGGTCTGAGCAGTTAGGATGAGATGTGTGCCGGGTACGATGCGCCAAATGTTGTTGAGTCGGGAGTTTGGTCGTGGAACGTCTCCAGATCAAACTCTCTCTGGCGCTGTATCGTTGGACGTGTCGTTGGGTTTAACATTGCATCACCTCGCTCAACTACCGTCTTCCTTTCTATTCACTCAGTTTTTTTCTTAGCTAAACTAGCGCGCTTTACCATCAACGATTGCATCACTGCTTACCATCAGGAGGGATTGCGGTCAAGGACTAGTTTATATTTATAAAAAAAGACCTATTTGCGTATTGTTTACGCCTGAAACAAAATGTGAAGACAAAACTTGAAGTTTGAAGTTTTAGTTTTACTTCATTATAATGGGTGTATCTGACGTCGACGCACAAACGAGTACCATGGATCCAGTACATGATTCTGAACCCCCCAGTGGTGGAATATTTCGTCGGCCTTTTCATGATTTATAAAAAAATGTATGTAGTTTTTTTCACTTTAGACCGTTCATAATTGCTATAATTTTATAACCCAATAAAATTTTAAAGTAAAAATTAATTAATTCGCTAATTACACAAAAAGCGCAATGATAACAAAACTCGAAAAACTATCTTATCAGCTGATTTAATAGAGTTCACATCAGGGATCAACGTTATGCCTACAAACCTGCACGGCGGCACGCTTACAACGTTCAAATGCCGAGCCGACACTTTTTTTATACACTGTGAATTCTGTAACCGTTCATTAACGACATAAATGACTATCATAATTTTATTAGTGACATGCGGTCTAGCCTTTTCGCGAAGTTTGCCTTACGATGTCAGCCCTGTATTTATTGGAGTTAGAAAAATAATGATTATTCCCCAAACGAACCTATCCCAACACTAACTGCAATGTTTACCAATATATTGCAACAATCTAATAGTACTACTAACCTCGTTACGTAAGCGAGCTTGGATACATTAGTGAATTCTATCGGATTTTCTCATCAGCGAACACGTGCGTCGACGCATACCGCCTACTCTCATTTAGGTTACAGGACAGTCACGTGTAAAGGTTTAGTGAAGCGAAATAGTCGATACCTAAACGTGTTTGGCAGGATTCGAAACCGAATAAACAAAATTAGCGTAGTGGTGAGTCAGTGAGTGGCATTTGTATTTTTCCTATACAGCATACAAAGGAAAAATCCAAATGGTAGTTGAACTAAACGCCTTAGCAAGTTACAATCGCTTATAAAGCGTTTCATAGTACTACAGCAACTTTCAATAAGCTTAAGCCAGTCCTTGATAACATCACTCTAATTGCAAAAAACACTCAGAATTATCAAACTGTATCAGTTTGTAGAATATTGCTAATCCATGGATATGTTCAAAAAATGTGTCTGCTTCATAACGTAAACAAAGCATTGAATATTGGTGAACTGTCAAAGTGAAAATTATTGCCATTGACCGTGTTACGCATTACTCCCCAACTTTATATCTATCTTTCTATCTTTATCTTATGTCAATCCATTTCGACTTTTCTATTATGTCTATCAATGATAAATTGTCACATCATCTAAAGTCTACACCCGTCTACACGCTCCGTCTTGCCTGCGCAGTCCAGGCCTGTGCAGTCATGACTGTACAAAAATACGGAACATTTGGGACTGCGCGCGCTACCGTCTTGCTGTCCACACACACGCGCTTACCTGAGCAAACTGCTTTGCACAGGCATGCTCGCAGGTAAGACGGAACGTGTAGACGGGCATAAGACTGATTTTAAATAAGGATTTGCTTCTTATTTTAAACTTTTTTAAATTAGCATAATGTTATCAAGAAACCCTGTGAAGGCCGCAAGAAAACCGCTGCCTGCGAAAAGCACAAATTCCGTTAAGGTCAGCATCCTAATAGCGTAAAACGCAAACCTACTATTATTTTAAATCATACTGCTCATCCATTTCACCATATGTTCGAAAAATGTATCTACTCAACAACGTAAATAACGCAATAAATGTTATTGAACTGTCAAAATGAAACCCATTATATATACCTAGTGTTATACGCAATTATCCGCTGTTTAAAGGCCTATGTCCAACAGTGGACCTCTTGCAGCTGCTATGATGAAAATAATGATGAAAAGTTAAAAAATTCGTTCTACAACATCGATGTGCGAATTCTCGCGCGCTTCACTATAATAGTCGGTCACGTGCAGCTTTCTAAAGATTGACCAATGTTCTCTGAGCAACAGTAATTATATACACCGGTGCAACTGCACCGTGCACTTTGCTAGCGTTTCGTATCTTTTTAGAGAGTTAGTGGGAGAATTCACGTGACGCGGTCATTATGTCAACAATTTTCTCATAGATCTTATAATATCGATTGATAATGGCGCCGATTCTGTTGTTCACAAATTAAACTAATTTTATATTATGTGCGTCTTACTCTTTCTTTTAATATATATATAATATTAAGAAAAGGATAGAAGATGACATTTTAATGTAATCCTGTCAAATTAAGATACTCCATAGACAATTTAGCCACAATTATAAACATGCCAACTAAAAATACGCCAGTTTACGTCAGGAACGCACCAATTTTGTAACTGATATAAATATTGTGGCTGATATATATACAAATAGCGACCTCTGTTGTCGACTGGAGGTGATAGCATCAATGAACGAATTTACACATAATATCAATAACTGTTTGCCTTTCGACACCAGAGGCGCTGTTTTAAGAATGAACTGTTTGTAAAATTTTAAGTGGGAACTGTAGTATCACTTTTGGATGCTAGAGGCGCTGTTTTTATCAATGAATCACTGTTATTTATGAATGAAAATTGTAGTTGACCGCCTCTCAGCACTAGAGGCAGCAGGGTAGACACAGTTCGAATGTTCTAGAAACTCTCAGACCCGGAAGTTGATTTAAAATATCGAGTTTCTTCCGCCCACATTTTTGTTGTAACGTTCTGTTCGCTTTCAGACGCCGAGAGTGCAGGTGCATTAGTGTTAGTCTCGTAAAATGTCTCGCGTTTAGATAGAAATATTGTACCGTAGCTATTCTTGCCCGAATTCAAGGATTGTAATAGTTTCAAACCTGTGGAATACCGACAATAAATGTGGTAGTAGTGTCCGCATGTTTTTCATTACTATTGGAGAAGTCCACTGTCCTCAACAAATTTGACAGGTCTAAATTGACATTTTATCTTCTGTCCTTTTCTTAATGAAATGGAAAGGAAAATATGCACTTAACCTAAAATTAGTTTGTGAACCACAGAATCGGCGTCAATGTCTGTTCCAAAAGTGTACGGCTAAAATATAAACAATCTCAAAGGGAATTCATTCATTTGTGCGTTTCGTATCTCTTTAGCGCCTTAGTGGGAGTAAATCACGTGCTTTTGCAATTCTGTTAATATCGATTGCGAATGTCTGTTCCAAAAGTGTACAGCTAAAATATAAACAATTTCAAAGGGAATTCATTCATTTGTGCGTTTCGTATCTCTTTAGCGCCTTAGTGGGAGTAAATCACGTGCTTTTGCAATTCTGTTAATATCGATTGCGAATGTCTGTTCCAAAAGTGTACAGCTAAAATATAAACAATTTCAAAGGGAATTCATTCATTTGTGCGTTTCGTATCTCTTTAGCGACTTAGTGGGAGTAAATCACGTGCTTTTGCAATTCTGTTAATATCGATTGCGAATGTCTGTTCCAAAAGTGTACAGCTAAAATATAAACAATTTCAAAGGGAATTCATTCATTTGTGCGTTTCGTATCTCTTTAGCGACTTAGTGGGAGTAAATCACGTGCTTTTGCAATTCTGTTAATATCGATTGCGAATGTCTGTTCCAGTGTATGGTTAAAATGTAAACAAACTCAAAGAGAATTATCTATCTGCGGTCATTTTTGCGACAATTTTCATTTACCTGTATCTTATAATATCGATTATTGATATCTGTATCAAAATTAAATAACGAAAATGTAAACAATCCTAATTCCGATATCATTCATCTATATTCAAAAAGTTTTAACTTCACATCTAGCCACTTTTTCCAAATAATATTTGATTCAAAATCAAAAGTCATTTATTCAAATTAGGCTGAGAATCAGCACTTTTTGAACGTCAATATTAGAAAAGGCAGTCCTTTTCTCCAATTCCTAGTGCTTTCGCTGGGAAGAAATGGCGGAACAAACTCTTCAGCAGAACAGTTGCCTGTTCATTTAAAAAACACATGACTTCATACGATACCGTGCATAGTAACTAAAACATGAAAAGACAGGTCATTAAATCAAGTTAATTACCAAATACTAGCAGGACACGTCAGTGAAGTGGGTAAAGCAAATGACCAGTAAAGCAAAAAAAAAAATACTGGAAATATAGATAAATAAAAACTTAGTTCTTTTATTACTTAGCTCAAGTATGTATGTATTGTAAAAAAATAGACAAATACATAGGTATATGAACTCATGTAACTTGTCAGTAAGCTAATTCTGGAGAAAGAATTAGTTGGATTTAATTAAATTAACCTTAATTATAATTATATGCGCCTGACGTAAATTGTCGTATTTCATGTAACTGTGTTCCTTTTTAATGAGGTATCATTTGCCCATGCCTTTTGTTTCTTTCTTATAACTATAAACTAGTGATTGACCGCAATCCCGCCTGATGGTAAGTAGTGATGTAACGTTGATGGTAAAGCGCCTATTCACTCTAGCCTTGAAGATAATTAAATTGCAGTCAAACGGAAACACCGCCACTGGCAATTTGTTCCAGTTCCTCAATGTATGCGGTATAGGTAAAAGAACTTCGTCCGAATCGTATTGGTATATGATCGTGGTGGTATATTATTCATGATTATTAATAACCAAATTAAACAAACAAGGAATCATCATCATCATCAGCCTCTACTCATGGACGAGTAGGACATAGTAGCTGGACATAGGCCTCTTCCATGGTACGCCAACAAGCTCGATCCTCGCTCGATGTTCTCCACCAGCCACTATCAGCTACCTCTTGGATTCGAGGACTCAAGGAATAGGGATATTTTATTTTCAATACACGTTGCCCCACACAAGGAATTTCTCCTATGTCGTGGCTGCGCTTATAAATATTTGAACTCACACAAACAGCCAGACCCGGAACAACGAATCTCCGATATGCTGCGCAGCAGGCGATCGCTCAACTACTGCACCATCCGTGTCGTTATTTTTTAATCCATACTAATATTATAAATGCAAAAGTAACTCTGTCTGTCTTTCTGTTACGCTTTCCCGCTTAAACCTTTCAACCGATTTTGATGAAATTTGGCACAGACAATCTTTAGACCCTGAGAAAGGACTTAAACTACCTTTTATTGAAAAAAATATATATTCCCGAGGGAAATCTAAAAAGCGCGATATAACCAAATTCCACGCGGACGAAGCCGCGGGCGGAAAGCTAGTATAATATAATACGTGTATTTTGAAAAAAAATTGTATCTTTGTTTTATTACTGATATTCAGCTGCACCTGGTTGGACTGGAAGCTGTCACCAACATAGTAGGCAAAAAGCCGACGATGATCTCAGTTTTATAAAATCAAATCAAATCGTTTATTATGCAACTAGGATCACTGTTCACTTTTCTACGTCATATTTTTTTAAACTAGCGACAGCCTCCGTGGCATATCAGTAGCGAACGCGGCCGCTACGTAAGCAGGCGCGGGTTCGATCCCCGCGCGGTGCAAATATTTGTATACTTACATAATATGAATATTTGCACTAGTCTGGTCAAAAGTCCAACAATTAGTCTAACTGCAATGCTTCGATATCGCCTTCGGGTTGTGGAGGTCAGACGGCAGTCACTTCACGGAAAATATCGAAGTTTAGCCAAAATCAGCAGTTAGACTGGTAAAGCGGACCCCAGACTCCAAAACTGAAAAAGTTTCGGATGCGACTGGGATTAACGCTGAGATGATGATGATGATGATTGTTTTAAACTAGATGGAGCTGGCATTTCCTAACTGACTACCTCTGAGAAGAAAAGTCGAAACAAACTCAGGGATTATCGTCTTTTTTCAGGTCCAGACATTAAAAAAAGCATAGGTATTTTATTATTTTAAAACACACTAGGTAAATATACTATTACGTATATATGTTTAAGCTAATTAAATATATGGACATGAAATATGCATTATCAAACCAAAATGGCGTCGAAAAATTCCATTCATCCTGCATCGTTATCGACAGGTACAATTAGTAACAAAAGTAGATTAACATTTTTGTTTTAGAAATTTAAATTGGTAAGCAAAATATTTTACTCAAACCAAAATCAATGTGACCTATATATGAAGAACAGCACTCTAATTCTTCCGGTAGAATGAAAGAACAAGAAAACCGGAAAGGAAGACACCGTAGCATAGGGAGGCCCCCAACAAAGTTGACCAATGACCAGAGGGGTAATTCTACTAATTTTAAGAACGGTCAGTCTATCTCACATCATCAACCTTTTATCGTCCCACTGCTGGGCACAGGTCTCCTCTCATACAGAGAAGGATTGAGCGTAATCACCACGCTTGCTCAATGCGGGTTGGCGATTTCAGACTTTAGTCCAGGTTTCCTCAAGATGTTTTCCTTCACCTTCAGTCATTGGTGTCCAAGATATACTTAGAAAGTACATATAACTTTAGAAAAGTTACATTGGTACTTGCCTGACCTGGAATCGAACCCGCGCACTCATACTTGAGAGGCTGGTGTTTTAACCACTAGGCCACCACGACTTCACTATCGAGTCTATCTCAAGTCAAATAATACTTCAAATTTCTCTACATTTTGGCAAGTTTTTGACATTTGTGTTTTTTAAATCAGGGGAATTTGCAGGTCGCAGGAAACCGATGGATGCAGGCAGCACAAGACCGGTCATAGTGTAAAGTCTCGGGGGAGGCCTTTATCCAACAGTGGTTGAGAATGAAAATAACTCTGATTTTCTCTTTCTCTTCTCTAACTTTTAACTTCTAGAATATCATGTCAATAATCATATTAATATTGCCAGGGCGCCATATGATAATGCTTAACCTCAGCTTGTAGTATTTTGCATCGTCTGCAAATGCACGTTTAATAAACTAGTTAGGTTATTTTTGTTTTATTTTAAGAAAAGGCTGATGTTTTTATCGACTGAAAACTTTAATCCACGTTAACAAACATGGATGAAAGATGCGTAAGCATTGTTTAGTTCGTCATATTTGTCGGTTTGTTTTTAGTATCAGCTTGTCAGCCATTAATATCTTTGAAATCAAGTTTCCAAATTACCTCATATTGACCATTTATGAACATAAAAACAAAACTGGCATTGAAACAAAAATGAATAACTTAGCAACAAATTATTGTAATTATTATTAGGATTAGACGGTTTTCTCGGTGACGCTCACAATGGGCCTCATACGAAGGCTCAGAGTCACACAAAGGGCAATGGAAAGAGGTATGCTCGGAGTTTCTCTGCGTGATCAAATCAGAAATTAGGAGATCCGCAGAAGAAACAAATTCACCGACATGGCTCTGCGAGTCGCTAAATTTACGTGGCAGTGGGCAGGGCACATTGCTCGTAGAACCGATGGCCGATGGGGCAGTAAGGTTCTGAAGTGGCGGCCACGTACTGGAAGACGCAGCGTAGGGAGGCTCCCAACAAGATGGATCGATGACCTGGTGAAGGTCGCGGGAAGCGCGGTATGCGAAACCTGAATATAGTTTGTTCAGAATAAGCAACTGAATCTATTCCAATAAAAGAAAGAAAAAAAAATAATATATTTAGACATTGTTGCAGAGTAGTTACCGAGCGCGATACGCAGCTTGCGGTAGATTATCGCCCGCGCAACAGCTGACGCCAGAGGTCAATGCACCACTGGCCCGGCCGTCCGGAGCGTTGACCATATTTTTATTGGAACAGCCAAGTAGGATAAAAAGCTCATAACTTTGTGGTGTTTCATGATATCTTTTTGAAATTTTTTACATACATTTACTTAAAAATGCTGGATCCGTGTTTCGGGTTTTGCATAAATAAAAAATAATAATGTATACATTAAAAAGATTAATAAAAGTCGATAAATTAGCGACTGTACTACTCCATTAGCTTTGTGAGGGATCAGATGTGTCACGTTATAGTAGAATACACACTTTCAAATTTATAAATTTAAAAGAATAATAAACATAGATAAATTCTCATAACGGTATATATACAGTATGTTAACTAACAGAGGGCGTTCCCGTTAACCCGAATTAATGGAAATATTTTTTTTAGCATGTATGTATGCTATATACATACATGCTAAAAAAATATTTCCATTCGAAAACAAAATGTTTTAAAATTTTTTCAATATGAAAATATTCAATAATAATTATAAATTGACATGTAAAAGAAACACACTGTACACGCGAACATGAAAGACGGCAACGTCGCATTTTTTTTTTATGAATGACGAGACGCGTATGCGGCGGCGATCTAAGATCTAATTGATTGATGTGTGTTGGGCAATGCAACGTTAGGTAGATACTATTCCGCGCTACTATTTTGATTTAAAACAGGAGGTTTCAAATTTAATTTCAATTATAATTTCTTTTTATTCGGATTATTTTATGCTTATTTTTCTATGCTGATATTTTTATTTTAATCTATTAATGATATATATTAACGAGTTTAAGGGAACGCCCTCTGTTATTTAACATACTGTATACTGGTGTTCTTTCATTAAAACAACCTTACAATTATCGATGAGATGAGATGGCTAGATGTTGAATAATTTTTTAATTTTACTACTATTTACTACTACTTATTACTATCAATTTAGATCTTTTTGAAGCAAATTGTGTGTCTTCTCAGCAATGAATGTTGTTGTACTATCAACAGCAAACCCATTGCTACTGAAGGTGTCTTACGCAATTGTAGACCATTGCAAACCATTGCAATGTAAACCAGAACACTTGTGAACACTGCAACGGAAATTCCCCGACCCAATTGCTGTCTTGATTAAAATGTCACATCTGTTCTCTATTAACCTATTAATTTTTATAACCGCTATCAACATTTTTTATTATATTATAATTGTTTTATAATGATCTGTTTTGATGTAATAGGAAACGGCCAACGGCCTAATGGAAAGTACCCTAAAAGCAGCAGTGAAGAGTAGTAAGTCTGTCTGTCATGTTTTTTTTGGGGCTGGTAAATCATCAGGTGACCTATCCCGCTCTGGGCGGAGCGGCAGGGTGTGTCAGACCTTTACTGACTAAAACCCACCGTGTCTCTTCACTTGCCTCTGCGCCAGAGCCACGATTTCTTTTTAATCTACCCGTAACCCTGACTTAGGAGGCATCGGTCTTCGTGGACCCCGTCACGATGTGCTGTCCTGTCTTTAAAAAGTATTCTACTTTAAAAGAAAAAAGGGGTCCCTTTTTTGGCGTCAGTTCTCAAAAATTCAGAAAAAAAAACATAACACGAAAGCTATAAAAAATCACGGCACAGACATCGGGGTGATACGGGTACCCCAATAGATGTTAAATCTCTAGCCTTCCTCTTGATACTTTTTTTGGGACATAAAACAGAACTAGTCCACGTGTCTTGTTTATTTATTTTGCCGGGCAGCTGTAAAGCAGGGTCTTCGTATATAAAGAAATATTCAACTTACTCTTCCCATTCTGCACAGTATAGCTCAGGTCTTGGAAGGTGAGGTTGACGGGAGGCCGTTGGGGCAGATGAGAGAGGTGAGCGTGGCCGAGAGCCCGCGAGGTCACCTCCACTGTGGTCGCCATTGTTGATCACACTGGCATCCCAAGTACAAAACCTGGAAACAAAGAGGAAAAAATGTCAAAATAATCCTACAGATGTAATTAAATAAGCAGTATTGGCCCAGTGGAATGGTTTCGACGTACGATTGGTAAATCGTGGGCTCGACACCAATCGGGTGCTTTACTTAACAATCGAAGAAGTTGTGACATCTAAGTACCAACCCAATAATAGCCTCACTTCTTCCTTCTGACAGGGAAGCGGTGAATGCTTATGCGAATTCAATACTCCCAACCATAGGCAGTGGTGGTAGTTTTAGCTTGTACGAGTCCTAGATAGAGAGATCGCCCATCAAAAAATTACTTAGGATATTTTTTTTTTTGGATCAATGCACCCCTCGCCCGGCCGTCCGGAGCGTTGACCATATTTTTGTTGGGACAGCCAAATAGGATAAAAAGCTCATAACTTAGCCGCCTGTAGATTGTCTATCTACTTGACATCTAGCGGTATCTATAAACGCCACATGCGAACAACGCGCCATACTGACGTCACACGAATTCTATATCTCGCAAGCGGAGTTTACCATGCAACTAGCATATATATAACTTCCCATCATCAACCTTTGAGCAAGTGCCTGCCAGACATAACACCCATCTGGTCGGAGGATCCTCCTTTTTCTATTTTTCTATGGAGCAGGAGTGTACTTTACTCTCTGTTCCTCATGCCCCCCCACAATTATTTATAATTCTAAAGTATGGATGAAATCATATAAAAAATGATAATGAATTATATTTTCAGACATACGTTTCCGAGGCTATCTAAGTAAACAAGTAAAGAAATCCCTTCATGACGATGAAGGGATTTCTTTACTTGTTTACTCATTTTAGCCCGAAATCACCCACTACTGGGGACATACCTCTTCTTTCTTCCGCCAGGATCACACTCACAGAAGACAGCTATAAGTCGAGAGATAAACAAAAGAAGTCAGACATTAATTTTAAACATAGAATAAGTATATCTGACCAAGATAATGCCTGGACTTTAACCTCTGCAGAGACTGTAACCTCTGAGTTTGTTTCGGCTCTTCTCTTCAGAGTAGTCAAACAGGAAAAAAAAGAGTTGACTTGTAAAAGTGTTTAGTGCGAACATACTACAGAAAATAAAAAAAAAGTAAAAAAACTAAAACCCAACTACGACAAAAAACGATGTTGAAAAAGTATAAAACAAGATTTTCAGAATACTGAACTGAACAAAGTTGCTAATGTAGTTGTAAGTAAATGGACACAGTAGAGTCTACCAAGATGCCTTCGTTGTAAATTGACAATAATGTCATACAATACTATTCTGAAGTATGCAATATTCACTATGTAGAGATAAATTTTCATGTTTGGAAAACCGCAGTCACACGTTATCAAAGTGCTACGGTAGGTAGATATATGTAACGTGTGACTACGCCTTTCCAAACATGAAAATTTAACTATTTCAGCGTCACTACTTATCTCGTATACTTTTTCAGCGTCGTTTTTTGTCGTAGTTGGGTTTTAGTTTTTTTACTTTTTATTATTTGTACTATTTTGGTGTTAAAGTGTATTTGTGGCGCATAATGTTAACAAAAGTTAAATTGACGAACTAAAAACTAGGTAGTTAACATACGACATCTCTTTTGACTTATGTATCGGCGTATAGTAATATGTAGAGAATGTAGAGATGTCCTATTTTACTACTTCGTAGCGCGTGGATCGTAGCGCGTATAGCAACGGTTTCCCCGTATGAAGCTCCCGGTTTTTCGTAGTAGCGACGCACATTTGCGTCGATGGCAGCGAAGGGGTCATGAATTAGTGGATGAGATCGTTAGTATAAATAGATTGAATGTTTTTCTAACGGTGGTAGGCCATAACATCGGCTGCCGGCAGAAGTTACCACCCACCAGACAAAGTCTTGCCGCCAAGCGATTCGTCGTGTTCCGGTATGATGTCTGGTGAAGCCGTACGGAGGACGGTTCTGAGCGTGGCGGGTACGATGCGCCAAATGTTGTTGTGTCGGGAGTTTGGTCGTGGAGAGTCTCCAGATCAATCTCCCTCTAGCGCAGCATCGTTTGGTCGGGTTGGTCTTGGGGTTAACATTGCATCACCTTTTTTTTTTAAGGCTGTGGTAATGTATTTACGCACCGTACCCCGAAGGGCGTGTGTGGTCGCCCAGCCGAAGCCGGGAATACCCACTAAACCCACAGCGGCACAACGACATCGCCTGAGTGGCGGGGTCATGGGAAAATGGCACAGCCTAACTACCAATCCCCCGCCGGCGATTCCCGCCTAGGGCAGGCCCACAGTGGTCCCTCCACTCCACAGGGAGGGGCCGGGCTGGGTACGTCTTTTTGTGCGAGAAGACGCAGCAGCCAAGGGTTTTTTAGCCAGGTGTCCTTCCTCTTAGCCCCACTCGTTTGCCCGGAGGCAAACGGGGCCCCCAGCTCCTCTCAATGAGGAGACCGGGTTGCCCGACGGTGACCCGGAGTTCGGGTCACGTCAGCCACCTCGAGTGGTGGCCGACCCGCCGCACGTGTGACCGCAGAAGCGGTCCCCGCATCTGGTTTTGGTCCGCGCCGGTAAACCGGTAACCCCCATATCTGGGGGCCGTTCCCCTATCCGCCACCTGGGGACGCGTCCGATGGCAGGCCAGAAACTGCGCACTTCACCTGGCTCAACTGCCGTCATCTTTCCTGTTCCTAAGTTTTTTAAGTGAATAGGCTTAATAAACTAGTGCGCTTTACCATCAACGATTGCGTCACTGCTTACCATCAGGCGGGATTGCAGTCAAGCACTAGTTTATAATTTTTTAAAAAAAAAGAGGACCTGGGAAGATTTCTTAATCTAACTAATTCTGCTAACGATCGACTGTCATGTGGATTTTTAAGTAATTTATTATGATCCAAGGTACTTATAAATAATCCCTCTATGGTTTTGACTCTACTGAGAGCGACATAGGCCTATCCTTTAGCAAACAATGACTTTCCTAGATCGATAACTTTTTTATCTAGAGTACAACCTTGTAATTTATGTACAGTACAACCCCAAGAAAGAATCAGCGGGAGCATTTTACGCTGAATTTGCCCAGACCCCCTCAAGCCGTCAAATTCAGTGAGGCAAGGCTCGATTTTGATAAGTCCGTTAATATCTGATTTTATGGATGCATCGTCAAATTGTATGAGAACAGCGCTTGGCTGTTCTCCTGTTCCAACTGATCGCGCCGAAGAGCAGGCCATTCGAAGGCCTTCACCACTTCCATCGCTCCGTTTACCAGACCCTCGTTTACATTCAAATTTCTACGAAGTATTACTCGGGATTATGTACAAACATAAAGTACTCGTGAAGCTCTTTCAAATGATACCAAATTCGGTATATTTATTTTAATTTTATATTAACATAGAACTTTTTGTCCGCTAGAGGGTGTAATACTAAATTTGGTGACAAGCTTTATAGCTCATAACCAACAAAATATCAAGGCCCTTCTAATGGTTCTGCAGTGGTCTTATTCTGATAAGTAGTAAAGAAGCTATCTATGAACGAAAAGATGTGAATTATATGCAATCAGCCCATGAATACAGGTAAAGTCGCGAGCAAATGCTAGTAATATATATATATTCAAAATGTACAAGTAAAGCCCTTTCAAATGATACCAAACATGGCATATTTATCTTAACTTTATTTTTTTACTCTGTATATTTTGTCTGCTAGAGGGCGCCACATTAGATTTTGTGAAACTTCATATAGCCTATAACCAGCGGACAATTAAGACGCTTCTAATGATATGTCATTTGTCGAATTCAAATAAGTAGTTTAGAAGTTACGAGGGAACAGATGAACATACATACATACATACATACATACATACATACATACATACATACATACATACATACATACATACATACATACATACATACATAGCCTGTCAAAATCATAACCCTCCTTTTGCTTTGCCGTAGTCGGGTAATAAATCATTTCTATACAAATAATTTCACAATCAGCAAAATCGTAATAGCCAACCTACTATCCAGAATCATTCAAGGTCACGCGAGACTGACATTGTCTATTGCTGCAACGAAAACGCCTAACTCAACAAAAAGATTGCCACTAAAAAATATATTACGTAAGTAAACAACAAACTCGACATTGACACACAAACGGGTCAAGTTTGTCTGTTTCGTATGTTTGATTTCATATAGTAACTAAATTTCATTATTTCTGTAAGCCCTCGTATAGTTTGACATAGTTTTGCAATGAGGTTCAGGGGCGAGGGACATGGGGAAGTCCCCGCCCCCTATTCGATGGACCCCGAGGCGGAGGCGCGCGCGAATGTCGGCGCGCGCCTCTGAGGCGATGCACGGGGTAGTTTGACACCCCACTACCCCGTGCAGGAGAGGAAGCCCGGACAGACCGGGCCAGCACGAGGGTGTTGGGCCGTGGAAGAATTTAGACTCCCGCGGCCCTACGCGCGCTCGTGATAGAAGAGACACCGGGGTGGTTTTAGTAAGTAAGAGTCGGACAGACCCCGTCGCCCACTCCAGGGCGGCGGACATCCGTAGAGGATTTCCACACCGGAAAAAAAAAGTTTTGCAATGAATTAAGAACATAATAACTTTGGATGCTATTCGTTGGTATATCTACAATATTATCGGTGGTAGGCTTTAACATCGGCTGCCGGCAGAATTTACAACCCACTAGACAAAGTCTTGCCGCCAAGCGATTCGTCGTGTTCCGGCATGATGTCTGGTGAAGCCGTAAGGAGGACGGTAGTATGGATTGTTTACAGCTCTCAGTTTTTTTCAGACCGCATATTGCACGAATGCATCTTTTTTGACATTTAAAGATCTTCTCCCAGTTTCTAGCATTACCCGAAAAGATGATACCATACTTAAACGAGAAGCCATACTAATATTATAAATACGAAAGTAACTCTGTCTGTCTGTCTGTTACGCTTTTCCGCTTAAACCTCTCAACCGATTTTGATCAAATTTGTCACAGACAATCTTTAGACCCTGAGAAAGGACATAGGCTACCTTTTATTGAAAAAAAAAATTATGTTCCCGAGGGAAATCTGAAAAGCGCGATATAACCGAATTCCACGCGGGCAAAGCCGCGGGCGGAAAGCTAGTAATATTATAAATGCGAAAGTATCTCTGTCTGTCTGTCTATCCGGCTTTCACGCCAAAACTACTTAACGGATTGTAATGAAATATGGTACACAGATAGGCTCTAGCCTGAGAAAGGACATAGGCTATATAACATCCCGCTATGAGCAACAGGAGCAGAGCAGTAACAAAAAATGTTGCGAAAACGAGAGCTAAGGCGGATGTACTCCATATAGCTCTCATTATTTTAACAGGCGCTTATATTATATCAACTGAGCTCTTTTTAATTTACGGGAACCACCGCACGGTTTAAACTGAAGTCCATGCGGTCGGAGTCGCGGGCAACAGCTAGTTTACAATAATTATTAAAAAAACGACTTTTGTTGAAAGTAAATTACTTATACCTGTTATTATTCACTGAGTAATTTTACTAATTTACGGAACAGGTTTTCGCCCATCACCATCGTCAGTAGCGTGCAGTTCCAAATGAATGAATTCCTTTCACTACAGCATTCACGTGTTTGGCCTGGCACGTTCTTATGTAAGCGAAGTTACTCGTGATATGAACCAACCATGTTACTGGTAAAACGTGTTTATTATGGCGGCAGTCAGTACTAAAATGATTTACCAAAAGTTATGGGACAATACCTAATTTGTCAAACGAGGTGCATTCGAAAAATAGTGCCAGCGGCGGTGTTTCCGTTTGACTACAATTTAAGTGTCTTTAAGGCTAGAGGGAATAGGCTCATAATAAACTAGCGCGCCTTACCATCAACGATTGCATCGCTGCTTACCATCAGGCGGGATTGCGGTCAAGCTCTAGTTTATAATTGTATAAAAAATAAAAAAGGCCCGCGCCCTATTTGCGTAATCTTTACTAATCTATAAAGCTGAAGAGTTTGTTTGTTTGTTTGAACACGCTAATCTCAGTCCATTCACTCAAAAAACTGATTGAATAGGAAGGAATACGGCAGTTGAGCGAGGAGATGCAATGTTTAACCCAGAGGGAGATTGATCTGGAGACCCTCCACGACCAAACTCCCGACACAACAACATTTGGCGCATCGTACCCGCCATACATCGCAACACAACTGCTCAGACCCGTCCTCCATACGGCTTCACCAGACATCATGCCGGAACACGACGAATCGCTTGGCGGCAAGACTTTGTCTGATGGGTGGTAACTTCTGCCGGCAGCCGATGATATGGCCTACCACCGAGACAGTAGGGCCAATGATTAACTTTTGTCCACTGAATAACGTCTTAACGCATTTTGGTGAACATAAATACATAATCAGCTTATAATGTTTCTACTTCTGGCCTTCTGGGTACTCCTTCTCTTGGTGAGAAGAACTGGGCCGTAATCTAAAACGCGGGCCTAATGCGGGTGGGTGAAAAAAAAAAAACAAAAAAAAGCAAACTAATTGCTTCATTTTTAGTCATCATAACGACTATTATTATCATCATCAACGTGATTTTATCATCCTACTGCTGGGCACAGGTCTCCTCTCATACAGAGAAAGATTGAGCGTAATCACAATAATAATGCGTGTTGGCGATTTCAGACTTAAAGTCCTCAAGCTGTTTTCCTTCACCTTGTAATCAATCATTGGTGTCCAAGATATACTTAAAAAGTACATATTTTTTTTCGAAGGTGGAAAAATCCTTATGGACTTTCCTCCGCTCGGGGCCGCGGAGGGTGTGGCTCTTACCGGCTAAAAACCACCTAAGCGTTCGTCATTAGCTGCCTTTGCGGGATACCGGGTCCTCCCAATTCTACGGTAGGAATCGAACCCGCACACTCATACTTGAGACTATTATACAGTACCCTAATTGTTTGGAATAGAACATTATATTTCTAAACGAATGTTGGTACACGTCACTGCCGAGCGAAACGTTAGATGTATGGAATTGTCAACGTCATTAACAGATGTCTCGAGAGAAAAATCGAGTCGGAGCGCGTGCGCGTATTTATTACTCGGAATAATAAAAGTGATTGAAATCCACCGCTCCGATTGACAGCCTCCGTGGCGTAGCGGTAGCGAACGCAGCCGCTGCGCAAGGTGGCGCGGGTTCTATCCCCACACAGTGCAAGTATTTGTATGTATGAATATGAATGCACTGGGCTGGTCGTGCCTCGGAAAGCACGTTAAGCCGTTGGTCCCGGTTGCCATACGAACATCTAGTGGCAGCCGTTACGGGTTGTTGGAGCCCTCAAAAGTCCAACAATTGGTCTAACTGCAATGCTTCGATGTCGAATTCGGGTTGTGGAGGTCAGACGGTAGTCGCTTCACGGAAAATGTCGAAGTTTAGCCATATCAGCATTTGGACTGGTAAAAGCGGACCCCAGACTCCAAAGCTGAAAAGGCTTCGGATGCGACTGGGATTAACGCTGTGATGATGATGATAATTGAAATCCACCGCACAAGGCGTTTCGGAAGATATCCGGTTGATCTCTAGGTTATCCAGCGGAATCTCGAGGCTAAATCGTAAGTTTCGAAGACGAGAAACGCACGCGGCGTGACGCGGCGTCATTCGGTTAATTTACACATATCCAAGTATTTAATTGTATTAATTAGTATATTATAGCACATGGCAATATAACATAGAACTCACTACACAACACTTAACATCGCGCTTGGAATTGGGGTGAGCAGCGACTGGTAAGTCCAATTTTATTATCTAAAATGTTGTAGGTACTTAACCGGCTGTTGACATATTTAATTTTCTTCTCACTCTTCTTGACTGGGGCGTTGCAAGGCTTATACGGTAGCTTAGAGCTGATTCATCATCATCATCATTTCAGCCGATAGACGTCCACTGCTGGACATAGGCTTCCCCCAAGGTTCTCCCCGACGACCGGTCTTGCGCCTCCCGTATCCAGCGGTTTCCCGCGACCTTCAGCAGGTCGGGGGGTGAGCAGCGACTGGTAAGTCCAATTTTATTATCTAAAATATTGTAGGTAACCGGCTGTTGACATATCTTATTTTCTTCTTATAGCACACGGCAATATAATATAGAACTCACTACACAACACTTAACATCGCGCTTGGAATTGGGGTGAGCAGCGACTGGTAAGTCCAATTTTATTCTCTAAAATGTTGTAGGTACTTAACCTTCGTAGCGTAGCGGTCGCGGATGCGGTCGCTGCGCTAGGTGGCGCGGGTTCGATCCCCGCACAGTGCAAGTATTTGTATGCATGAATATTAATATTTGCACTGGTCTGGTCGTGCCTCGGAAAGCACGTTAAGCCGTTTGTCCCGGTTGCTATACGAACGTCTAGTGGCAGTCGTTACGGGTTGTTGGAGCCCTCAAAAGTCCAACAATTGGTCTAACTACAATGCTTCGATGTCGCCTTCGGGTTGTGGAGGTCAGACGGCAGTCGCTTCATGGAAAATGTCGAATTTTAGCCATATCAGCAGTTGGACTGGTAAAGCGGACCCCAGACTCCAGGGCTGAAAAAGCTTCGGATGTGACTGGGATTAACGCTGGGATGATGATGATGATGACTTAACCGGCTGTTGACATATTTAATTTTCTCTCACTCTTCTTGACTGGGGCGTTGCAACGCTTATACGGTAGCTTAGAGCTGATTCATCATCATCATCATTTCAGCCGATAGACGTCCACTGCTGGACATAGGCTTCCCCCAAGGTTCTCCCCGACAACCGGTCTTGTGCCTCCCGCATCCAGCGGTTTCCCGCGACCTTCAGCAGGTCGTCGGTCCACATTGTCGGGGGCCTACCCACGCTACGTCTTCCGGTGCGTGGCTGCCACTCGAGAACCCGTCGGCCCCATCGGGCATCGGTCCAGAGCAGATTCTTATACACTAATTGTATAACACTATTACTTACTATCGATTTGAATCATCGCGAAGCAAATTGTTAATCCATTGCTTAATATGTCAGAAAAATGTTTATGATCAACAACTTATATCAAGTAATGAATGTCTTTGAACTGTCAAAATGAAACCCATTGCTACTGATAGTGTACCTACGCAATTAGCGTGCTGGCTATGTTTGTAAGTTTAAATTAAATTAGCTAGCGGAACTCCAAAGACATAATGGATGTTTTTTTTATTTAAATATGATAAATACAAAATGGAAATTATGATTCTTGTTGTGAAATCATCTAACGCTGTTTGTGTATCCATTTGAAATTCATTGAAACACGGTTTTTTGTGTAAACTTCACATTCGTTATTATTATAGATAACAAAACATGATAAAACTAGTTTTTTCATGCTTTGGGTAACAGAACTACCAGAGGTTGACGACCCCTAGAAAAGAAAAATGTACCTACTTATTTTTTGTCTTCTTGTCTACGAAGTTTCGATAGCTAACATATTGTTTACTCAGTAACTGCTCAGTCCTCCTCAGTAAGTACTCAGTAACTGAGTAGAGTTCACAGGTACAAACGCCAACAGGTCAAACTACCCAAAACTGTAAAATTGTCCCAATCAACCTTAACCTTAAAGCTTGTGCAATAAAGTTGAAAATCTATTAAACACATTAGGTATAGTAATTATAGAAGCTTGGTGTACTAGCGTCTATACTAAGCAAAAACATTAGGCCGCTAATTAAAACGGCAATGTGTGACAAATTCAAGTCTGTGAAGGTCGCATACAAAGACATTAAAATTATATTGTCGCATAGATCATCACAATAATTGCGTATTATTCGAAATTTAAATAATTTTAAGGCATATAGCCATTGATAAAATATTAAACAGATACGATATATTCTAACAAACTGACCAAAAAAAAGCAGCACACATGCATATTTTTATTCGGCATACATTGGTACAGTGTGAGTGAGATGGGGCGCAATCTAAAGCATAGAGAAGAAAAAGATGGCTAGTGTTTGTCGTTTGCGCTGTTAGTGTTTGTAGTTTGTTTTTACGAGTGTATCGAGAGTGACTAAAGCGAGATACAGGACTTACTTCCTTTTGTACGCTTCATTTTGAGTGAGCTAGTGACATATCTACCTTAGTTTAATATTTTATCAATGCATATAGCTAATCCATTGCTCCACATCTTCGAAAAATGTGTTTACTCAACATCGTAAACAACGCAATGAATGTTGTTGAACTGTCATAATGAAACCCATTGCTACTGATAGCGTGTTACGCAATTACCCTGCATATGTTGTACACATGGCTGAACAAAGCTACGCATATCCAGTTTTAGCTGAACTCGCATTGTATTGGTTTTTTGTGCAATCAGATGTCAGCTTAAACTATGCATAATTTGGTGATAGCAGTGCGTATAAAATACTTCGGCCATGAACGTTTTGTAGTTCATCGTCCCAGTTTTCCAGGCATTGACTTTATGAGTAAATAAAAATGATAGTAGATATAATACATACTATCTGTCTGTCTGTTACGCTTTACCGCCTAAACCTCTCAACCGATTTTTATAAAATTTGGTATAGACAATCTTTAGACCCTAAGAAAGAACACAGGCTACCTTTTATCCCGGAAAAATTTTATATTCCCGAGGGAAATGTAAAAAGCGCGATATAACCGAACTCCTCGCGGGCGAAGCCGCGGGCGGAAAGCTAGTAATATAATATAACATCATGCATCATTTGCCAGATAGTTGGGCAGATTAGTGTGTATAGAAGTGTGTACTTCACATTAAGATATGCGTTTTTAGTTTTAGCTGAGCATGAATTTTTATTTTATTCATATAGGTACGTATTTTTTTTTCTTTTTATTCATTTTTAATCAACGCAGTTATGCGACCGTTGATGGGAAAGCGCGCTAGTTTATTAAGAGCCTATTCACTCTAGCCTTGAAGACACTCAAATTGTAGTGTGAGGGAAACACCGCCGCTGGCAAATTGTTCCAGTCCCTCGATGTACACGGTATTATGCGGGTTATGTTTTTCTTTTTCAAATACTACTACAATACTATTGTATAATATACAACGATATTTTTTCTTTATACGAAAAGAATATAGTTTCTTCAGAATAAGCAACTGAATCGATTCCAATCATTTTTACACAATGTTATATTTTTTCCCAAATACATTTAGAAATTGTTGCAGTGTGGTTACCGAGCGCACAACACAGCTGACGTTAGATCGTAGTCCTAGGCGCGTGAGACACTCCCCCCTGGGCCTCCTTCATGGCACGCTAACAAGCTCGATCCTGAGCAGTTCTCCGCCAGCCACTACCAGCCACCTTTTTGATGTCGTCGCTCCATCGCGCCCAAGGGCGTCCCACGCTACGTTTGCCGAGACGCGGTCTCCACAGTATTTAATTAGAAAATACATAATATTTGATTCTAAACAGTACTCGATATGTAAAGTAATTAACATGTATAGTACCTAAGTAATGACGACACGGTTAGCGCAGGCGCGATCGATTGTTGTGTTGCGTGTCACGGATTGATTTGATTCCCGCATGGAACAAATATTTGTATGGCCTATTTGTGGCCTATAGTTGTTGTTGTTCCGGGTCTGGCTGTTTGTGTATGTGAGCTTAAATGTTTGTAAACGCACCCACGATAGAGGAAACATTAATTCTAGTGTGGGGCAATGTTTTATTAAATAAAAAGAAACAGTACGATATACAGAATTTTGAGTTGCATTATATCCCAAAAATGTGAAACTGAGTTTATCACTACATATTATAAAACAAAGTCACATTAACTTTCCCTATGGCGCTTTGTGTGATTAAATCTTTAAAACTCCACAACGGATCTTGATGCAGTTTTTATGTATAATAAACTAGCACTTGACCACAATCCTGCCTGATGGTAAGCAGTGACGCAATCGTTGATGGTAAAGCGCACTAGTTTATTAAGAGCCTATTTGTCTAGCCTTGAAGACACTAAAATTGTAGTCCGACGGAAACACCGCCGCTGGCAAATTGTTCCAGTCTTCGATGTACGCGGTATAAAGGAGGAGGCGAAACGCTTCGTCCGGATCGTAGTGGTGTTAACAACGTAATTGTGGAGAAATACTATTATTTTTGAGGTTTCTAATGTGATGTCGTAAATAATTTTTTTCCGCGTTTGCATTGAAACGCGGGCTGAACCCTACGAGATTTATCAATAATGTACTAAACATTGTAGAAATTGAAAAGATCTACAAAAAAGTCGGCGATGGTATATGTATATCATCATCATCATCCCAGTGTTAATCCCAGTCGCATCCGAAGCCTTTTCAGCTTTGGAGTCTGGGGTCCGCTTTACCAGTCCAACTGCTGATATGGCTAAACTTCGACATTTTCCATGAAGCGACTGCCGTCTGACCTCCACAACCCGAAGGCGACATCGAAGCATTGCAGTCAGACCAATTGTAGGACTTTTGAGGGCTCCAACAACCCGTAACGACTGCCACTAGATGTTCGTAGGGCAACCGGGACCAACGGCTTAACGTGCTTTCCGAGGCACGACCAGACCAGTACAAATATTCATATTCATGCATACAAATACTTGCACTGTACGGGGCTCGAACCCGCGCCACCTTGCGCAGCGGCTGCGTCCGCTACCGCTACGCCACGGAGGCTGTCCGGTGGTATATGTATATCTCTTATGGATATCCCACACTAACATTTTCATTTACTTTGTATGACAAACACCGGCTAATTTTCATTTACTTTGTATGACAAACAACGGCTAATTTTCATTTACTTTGTATGACAAACACCGGCTAATTTTCGAAGTGATTTTAACCAATACAGCACTAATCCTTATCCAATTTAATACCTTAAATAAATTATTTATTTAATATAGATCTATATTGCCATTTACCGTATATGATTTAAATGAATATTTTCGAAGATATTAGAGACTAGCGGCCGCCAGCGACTTCGTTCGCATGGAGTTAGTTATGTTCCGCTCCTATTGGTTACAGCATGATGTTATATAGCCTAAAGCCTTCCTGGATTCATTAATCCATTCATTAGCCCATTGGCTATCCAACGCAAAAAGAATTTTCATATCGGACCAGTAGTTCCCGAGATTAGCGCATTCAAACAAACAAACAAACATACAAACAAACAAACTCATCAGCTTTATATATTAGTATAGATTTAAAAATTGCGGGCAGGAGCGACCAGCCAGGGCGGCAGTAGCGTATAGCGGCGGCGGGCCGCTGTTTTTTATACGTTCACAGTTTTTCTGTAGTATATTTAGGTTCAGCATGCACCCTTGCGAAGCCAGGACGGGTCGCTAGATAATAATATTTCTTACCAAATATTTTTAATATTTATTTTTATTAATTTCTTAATATTTATTAGCGTCTATGCTAGACGAGCAATAGGTATCCTTGTGATCTGTAATACTAAACATATTTAAATGATACGTGTTTTTGTAGCTTTGTAAATAAATGAATAAACACACGGATTCACTGGTCTTCTTCTTCCACGCTTTTAGGTTTCAATAGCAAAATGAATTTGTAAAATAAAATAGAGGTTCTTTTATTTCATTATTTGTTGGCGGAGCGGAGGTCAGTTGGTTCGTGCTCTAAAGTGTGTACTTTAGAGCACGAACCAACTGACCTCCGCTCCGCCAACAAATAATGAAATAAAAGAACCTCTATTTTAACTTTAGTGTGACTAAAGTGTGTACTCTAGTCACACTAAAGTTACACCAGAAATAAATGAAATCCCAACGTTTTTGGACCATGCGATTGTTTATAAAATTTACAGTTATGAGAATAAACTGGCTTTGGGTACATCAAATAATGTCAAGGTTATAATTTTGTAATTGTAAATTGAAACAACGTTTTTTAATTTATTATACAGTATGTTAACTAACAGAGGGCGTTCCCGTTAACCCGAAATAGTATAGCATACATACATGCTAAAAAAAATATTTCCATTCGAAAACAAAATGTTTTAAAATTTTTTCCAATAAGAAAATATCCAATAAAAATTTTAAATTGACATGTAAAAGAAACACACTGTACACGCGAACATGAAAGACGGCAACGTCGCAATTTATTTATACATGACGACTACTATTTTGATTTAAAACAGGAGGTTTCAAATTTATTTCCAATTAGAATTTCTTTTTATTCGGACTTTTTTATGCTTATTTTTCTATGCTGATATTTTTATTTTAATCTATTAATGATATACAGTATGTTAAATAACAGAGGGCGTTCCCTTAAACTCGTTTATATATATCATTAATAAATTAAAATAAAAATATCAGCATAGAAAAATAAGCATAAAAAAATCCGAATAAAAAAAAATTCTAATTGGAAATAAATTTGAAACCTCCTGTTTTAAATCAAAATAGTAGTCGTCATGTATAAATAAATTGCGACGTTGCCGTCTTTCATGTTCGCGTGTACAGTGTGTTTCTTTTACATGTCAATTTAAAATTTTTATTGAATATTTTCATATTGGAAAAAATTTTAAAACATTTTGTTTTCGAATGGAAATATTTTTTTTAGCATGTATGTATGCTATACTATTTCGGGTTAACGGGAACGCCCTCTGTTAGTTAACATACTGTATATTAACGAGTTTAAAGGAACGCCCTCTGTTATTTAACATACTGTATATTAAGTTTAGTGCAGCTTTTTCTTTCTATTTAATTAAGAAAAATAACAGACTGTACTGAGGAGGAAAATATCAGACCGCGTAAATACTCCGTTTGAGGTTGAAACACTAGACCCAATGGTATCCGAGGGCCCGCTTATGTTCTTGAAACATCGCCAAGTAGTTTGTCGGCTCTTTACGTGTCCAAAAGATTGTCCCATTCTGCGGCCAAAGAATTGTGGAAATGCTGTCATCATTTTAAACACATTTTGTGACAATGATGCGAAATAATTTTTTGAGAATTTTCTTCGGCCATTTTTATACTTTGACATGTATTTTTTTAAACTATAGGGTTATATTATACAATATGTAATGAAAACCCTGTCCGACCCATAATCCATCATCACAGACAGACATACAAACATACGCACTTTATATTAAAAGTGCGTACCTATGTTTGTATGTCTGTCTGTATGTATGTGCCCGAAGTTGCTCAAAACCCTCACCTCTATAGATAATCATATAGATCTGGATGCGCTGAGTTAAAAAAACACAAAAAAAAACAAAACAAAACAAAAAAATTTGTTTTTGTCTCGGTCCTAGTATAATAAAGGTTAGGTAAACACTTGACCAAATATGATATAAAATTTTACATAATCATCATAGTAACAATAGTAATGAATTTTGAAATAATGCTTTTTTCCCGGGAATTAATTCCAATTTCCCGGAAATTTGGTAATTTTTAAAAAAGTGACAACGCTGGTATTATTATAAGCGCATAGCGACGCGACCACGTCACAGGTGCCGCGTGCCCTGCCCCCCGCCGTCCGCGGAAGGGGTTGCTTACAGCACATGTATTAAGTTACCTCTTTTTGCGAAATAATATTTATTTTTTTAGGGGGATTTTTTTTTTTAAGTTTAGCCTGTGTTTGTGGGCATTAGTAGAATCAGTTATCGACACCTAACAATACCTTCACGGATCGGACAGGGTTTTCTTTACATATTGTAAAGTGAAAACAATACAATATGTCCCATAATTTAAAATCCAGAAATGCTTAGTTTCGAAGATATAAGATTTGTGTCGATGACTAAGTTTCATTGATAAATAAGAATAATTCACTTTCATGTAAACCAATCATCAAACAAAATTCATATTCAAAGCTAGTGAAATAGGACATTGTCATATTTCATGTAAGGGTCTGAAATTATGGGCACGCCACAATAGCGGCTGCGGGCGGACACGGCTCTTTCGGGGGGTTCCTGTTCCGGATAAGGCGGAAGGAAACGCCAGATTGTCACCACTGTTGGCAGGACACGGTGGGGCATACGGTGGAGGTCTGCCCGGCTTGGGTAGAGCACCGCCGTGTCGCATCTGGCCCTGGTCTAGGCGATGGTCCGGAGCGCGAGTGCATGACAGGCTGTGGCCGCTGGTCGAGAAACAACATCGAACTCCCGGCCACCGTAGGCGACCCTTACCGGGTGGCCCGCGTCGAAGGCACGTTGTTGCGCTCAAAGAGCAGCACATCGTGACGGGATCCACGAAGATCGATGCTTCCTGGGACAGGGTTGCGGGTTGGTTAAAAAAGAAACCGTGGCGCTGGCGCACAAGCATGTGAAGAAACAAGATTGGGTTTTAGTCAGTAAAAGTCTGATACGCCGTTCCGCTCCGCCGAGAGCGAGAGTGGTCATTTGATGATTTCCCATCCAGAACAAAAAAAAGGGTCTGTAATTAAATTAATAAAAACAAAAAAAATGTTATTATTAAATATTCATACCCTAGAATTATGAACAGAAATTGATAAATAATTGCGTTGAAGTCAAAGTGCAATATTAAAATTAGTTTTTCAGCGTACAGTGGCCATGAACACAAATTATATATATATAATGGTTCAAAACTTTGTATGACGAGGTCAAAGCTGACAAAATGGATTGGGACATAATAAGGAATTTGTTCATGTGCAAATGTAGACACGCAAATGTTAACTCAAGAATTTAGCAGAAAAAATTTGTATTTTACTTACGAAAATATTAGAAACTTGAAAGTAAACGAGTGAATTGTGGACCTACGTAAGTATTTGTGATCATTATACACTTGAAAAAACAAATATTAGGAAAAGAAAATGGTATTTATATTAAAATCAAAAATATCAGGCTCTAAATTTCAAATTAAAATTAATTCTTTAATGGTATCTATTAAAATTTAAAGTCTCAGGCTCTAAAGTTCAAACTAAAATAAAATTAAAATGGTACCTATTAAAATCAAAAGTCTCGGGCTCTAAAGTTCAAATTAAAATAAAATTTAAATTGGTATCTATTAAAATAAAAAGTCTTGGGCTCTAAAGTTCAAATTAAAATAAAATTTAAAAGAGTACCTATTAAAATCAAAAGTTTCAGGCTCTAAATTTAAAATTAAAACTTATAGGCTTGAAAATCAGTCGATCGATTCTGTAACAATACCACCATCAAAGTTGGGTGAAGTGACTTTAGAGTGCACTGTGAATAGTGTCAATCCCTTAGCATTAAATGGCCGCTCACACTTTTACAGATTTTCACTTCTATGCTTTTTGAACGTAAAAATTACGAATGTCCTGTTCTTCATCGCTCCACACTTGCTGTTTAAATGGTGCGAAAAACTCCAATCCCCATAATCTTTTAAATTATAATTTAACTATAGTTGTTTTTCGTGCACGACGTTACTTAGCAACCAGGCCCAAAGAAGTGGTATGTAGTATGCGTGCCTTAATGGGGGTACGTTGGAACTATCAGCCGGGACAAACGGCTTGAAAAGTGCTGGAACTTTCCAGGGCACCGGCGGGTCTTTGTTTTTGTAGATCACCCATCCTTGAACCAACAGCGGCAAGTGTAGCTTGACTTAATCACACACATGCTGATATTCTATCCATATGGTGTGTATTTGCATATTATTATTTTGCTTAACCTTGATTTGTTATAGCTCTACGCGTTGTTATCAAGTACGAAACGCAAGCTAAAATTACCATACTGTATATAAAAAGTATACGTATAATTGACTGATTACATAGTAATTGAATGTTGCTTATTTTCGCAGTAATAAAAAAATTAAACAAAATTGAATAACCTTGCAAAACATTGTTAGGTTATAATTAAAATGAACTTGCATTCATTTAATAATTCAATTGTTCAATTATTTTTTTGCAATAAATAACCGCAAAGCAATGTGTAAACTTGATTTAAAAATTGATACCAATGCACCATTGTCCATTTTAATTTTAAAGTAACCAAGCTATGCAAGATTATTAAATTTTGACGTCATTATTAAAAGTAAACAAAGTTACCTTACACAACTTTGGAAACATTTGAGGATAAGTCTCGTTCACACAGTGCAAAATAATTTACTTGCAAGTAGGTAAATATCAAGTAAACTTCAGCTTCAGCTTTTGGGAGTTGAGATTACAAAACTTCAATGACAAGCATTAAAGTTTTGTAATACTAGATTGAAGTGTAAAACTTTTCATAAAAAATATATATATGCACCTATTGAGCACCCTAATAAAACATTCTTTTCCACTTTCATTTTAGCACTTTGACGGCGTGATTAATATACATATTATTGGTACCAAATTTCAGTTCTCTAATCCTAATGGTCACTGAGATTATCCGCGGATGGACAGACAGACAGACAGACTTGGCGAAACGAGGTATGAGGTTAATAGTTGACTACAGAACCCTAAAAAGTAGGATTAAAAAGATTTTAACGAATTTCGCGAAATAAAAACAACTGCAAAAGTATAAACAAATCTTTTATTGTAGTTACTAACAATATTCTGGCATTTAAAAAGGCCCCTTTGTTTTGATTTTCGGAAATCAGTTTTTTTTTTAATAATTATAGACTAGTGCTTGACTTCAATCCCGCCTGATGGTAAGCAGTGATGCAATCGTTGATGGTAAAGCGCAATAGCTTATTAACCCTATTCACTTCAGTGAATAGGAAGGAAAATGGCAGTTGAGCGAGGTGATGCAATGTTTAACCCAACAACACGACCAACGATGCTGCGCCAGAGGATGATCTGGAGACCCTCCACGACCAAACTCCCGATACAACAACATTAGGCACATCGTACTCGGCACACATCGCAACACAACTGCTCAGACCCGTCTACCGAATGTTCGAGACTCGCATGTCGTCGACTCTCGCGCACACAGCGATATAGAGGTGCGACACTAGCTACCGCATACGCAGCCGGCGATTCTGTTCTTTGATGCTTTCGATGATTTTATTTTGAAATACCGTCAAAATTAATTAACTAAAAAAAAAACAAGTGCCTATTTTCGGTAGTATTAATTATTGAGGTATCGAAATTCAATTTGATTAATTCATGCCTTAGAATTTGACGAAGATGCAAAACTGCGTCTTGTATTTTTTGAGTATCTTATTCTATGTATTATCACAGAACATTTAATAGTATACGTTTATTACACATAATTTGTAATAGCAACTGCTTTGATAAACATGTAAACAATAAGTTTATGGAAAAATATCTTTAACTTCTATATTAAAAAAAAGAAAAGTACCTACAGTTTACAACTCCAAATGTTTTTTGAATATTTCAACAGTGATTATAATCACTCTGAAATTAACGTAATCACTATTAACACACGGTTGATATTTGTTTAACTTGAAACATTTGGAATAAACTTTACCTTACCTACTAACATTGAGACAATACATTTTAACGTTGATGCACAATTGAAATAAATCAATACTACCTATAACTAAAATTATATGTCATCTAACACTTACTGTCAACTGTTAGCCCCACAGAATTATCTGTTCTGTGGTGAGCCCATTAAGTTATTCTGATTTTGGTATAAATTCATCTTGAGATTTCCTTGAAAAATGTTAAATCCACATTGATAAGACAAATTCACACTTCTCATCTGTTTGCTATTAGCATGTCATTGCTAAGTCTTACTCTCAAGGAATATCAATAAAACTATATTACATTAGCGTCATTATACAACATTGTAATGAAGTTAACGAATAAATTGAGAAACTGACTTAGGCCGCTGCCTCGAATCTTGCGGGCAGCGGGGCGGCAGCGGCAGCGGCGCGGGAGCCGAGCGGGCATCGAAGACCCGTTCTCGAAAGTAGCGTCACTATAGTCGCGTAGTGTAGTGTTCACGATTGTGTCGACGAAATATTAGTTTTTATTCGCGAAAGAAATGTGTGAACAATGGCGGCAACGTCTTTTTGATTCAAATTTATTCCTAACGCTCGATCACTGCTCGCTGCCCGCCCGCTGCCTGCAAGATTCGAGCGCGAGAAGTACAACGCTCGCTGCCCGCCACCGCCCCGCTGCCGCGCCGCTGTTTTAGAGAACCGGTCCGTTTGATTTTACGCATAAGATCCTGCCGCTCACGCGCCGCCGCCGCCGCAGCCACCCCGCTGTCCGCAAGATTCGAGGCAGTGGCCTTAGCGATATTGCTTAGACGTGGGCTGCTCCCTGCCAGATCAGGTTCCTTAATCTGATGTGGTAATAAGCATCATTCATTATACAACATTGTAATTAAGTTTTTTTTTTAATAATTATAAATTAGTGCTTGACTGCAATCCCGCCTGATGGTAAGCAGTGATGCAAACGCTGATGGTAAAGCGCACTAGTTTATTAAGCTTATTCACTTATAAAACTTAGGAATAGGAAGGATGACGGCAGTTGACGACCAAACTCTCGACACAACGACATTTGGCGTATCGTACCCGCCACACAGCGCAACACAACTGCTCAGACCCGTCCTCCGTATGGCTTCTCCAGACATCATGCCGAAACACGACAAATCGAAAGAAAAGAAATCGAAATCGAATCGGAAGAAGTTAACAAATAAATGGAGAAACTGACTTAGCGATATAGCTTACACGTGGGCTGCTCCCTGCCAGATCACGTTCCTTAATCTGATGTGGTAATGAGCATCATTCATTATTCAACATTGTAATGAAGTTAACGAATAAATGGAGAAATTGACTTAGCGATATTGCTTACACGTCGGCTGCTCCCTGCCAGATCAAGTTCCTTAATCTGATGTGGTAATGAGCTAGCCATGTTTGTCAAAGCACTGATGGCAAGTACAGCAGAAGACTTCCGGAGTGGAAGACCACGTTCCGGTAAATGCAGTTTGAGACGCCCCGCTTCATCAGCTAGATGGCCTTAATATTCAAGTTAATTTAAAATATACTTATTGCAAAAAGAGTTAGGAAATCATATGATTTTGGTATGTAACTCTTTGGACATATTACTTCTGTAGAAGTTGTTTTGTCACGTTGTTACCTAGTTTTACTACTAATATTTCAAAACAACTAGATTTTTTAACAGACTTTCAAATAATTATTCTAACTATAGGTATGCCTTTGTCTTCCTTTATTTTAAAATAAAATTAATAGTTAAAATCGCAATAAATAATAGTGGTAAGGAGAGCCCACGGGAATTCCACATGTAAAATAATGAAATCTACATAATGCCGTCTTATTAATACGGTTTGTGATGTTCGAGGTTGCAAAGACTTCAACAAAATTAATCATAAAGATACGCAATCTATTGTTGGACTAATAGAATAGACTTAAAGTGAGCAATCCAAATGTCGAATATAATAGGACATTAGATATTTAATACTGAATAATCGCAGCAGTCTGTAAAGGAATCATCCTTGAGTGAAGGAGCCTGTAAGTTGAGTCTCTAAATGAACTGATGTTCAAATGAACTTTCAGGCTCACTGTGGTCATCCAAAGTGAGAGTCTTCAATGCACGTGTCTTTTAATTGTTATAATCATCAGACTACAACAATTATAAGATAAAACTAAAAACAGATATACCTGCTCCACGTTCTCATACTTCACAAAACAATCACCGTTTCCAGCAATCATTCTTTAACACACGTTTACATTTTAAATAGTAAAATCATTAGGTCAAAAGCCAAGAGGTTAATTAAAAAGCTTTGTATTCTAACCATCCTCGTGGAACAAACATGTACCTATTTCAATTATAAAAATGCAGCTACATTTTTATAATTGAAATACATGTCTGTTTGGTGCTCGGCCATGGTACATTGCGAGATTATTTGCACAAACCTACGAGTACTAAACACTGCAACTTCCTAAATATTACGACCTAGAGATTATTAACAAACAAATTATTACTATTATTACTTATTATAACCACCGATCCGGTCCTACTAAACGCAAGATGCCATTGAGGCAGGTCAAGGCGAAGAAGACACGCCGTATCCTCATCTCAAAAGTGGGTACGATCGAGTTGGCGATCGGCAGCGAAGACTCCAGGGAGGCTGCGGAAAGGAAGAGGGAGATCTATCCACTCACCTTGTACACAGCATGACTGGAGGTGGGAGTTTGCAATATTGGAAATATTGCAGTATAATAAAATGAGCAATCTCATGGTCGTAAATAAAATTTTGCAGTGTCATCACGATGACGCATGCGTAAAAAAAGCAAAAGCAAAGTAGATCTAAAAATAAAAATATTGAAAAGTTCGGGTTATTTAAAGACATTGGCATTGGCCTTGAAAGTAGAATAATAAGTGATTATACATAATTATATTGCCTTCAGTTAAAATGACTCGATGGAAAAAAAAAAGAAGTGATATAGCAAAACTTTCCGCGTAAAAAAGTGTAAAGGTAAAATCCTTGTTGTTATCTCGACGTTTGAATTTGTAATACTTTATAATTACTTGTAAGATATATTAACTTACTTTTACGTTTTACAAAAGACAACTATAAATTCCCTGAAAATTGACTTTTTGAGATCTCTTCACTCTTACGAATGCATCACAAAATCTATAATTTTATCAAGAAATTTCTTTACCTCCAAACTTTTTTGGATGAGAAATCATCATTGACCACTCCCGCTCTTGGCGTAGCGGATGGGCGTGTCGGTAGTTTCAGTCAGTAAAATGACTGAAACCAGCAGTGTTCTTTAAATTTTCTGTGCCACGGCTCAGGGTATCGCTTTTGAAAAACCCACAGCCCTGGCAGGCATCGATCCTACTGGACCCCCTCACAGTGTGCTAACATCTCTTTGAGGCGTGCGTGGAAGCAACGTGACGTCGAGCCGGGCCTAGTCCTTACCGGGCGACGAGAGATCGATGCCGCCGATCGCTATCATGAGGATACGACGGTGCTCCACAAGCGGGGCAGACATCCACAGTATACTCCACATTGTCCTTAAGACCATCCACATAGTGCTTCAACACCCTAGCGTGTCCTCCTGCCTTATCCGCACAAGATACTTCCTGGAGCCGCCGTAACTGGTAAGAACCTGTGTTAGGCGAGAGGCGAGGACACCTTTGTGCCTCTCTAACCACTTCTCAAAGAGGGGTCATATCGCCTGACGCCTACCCGTTTCTAAGACAGATTATGAAACTTTTCCTAATTAATCAATATGTTAGCCTTCATTAAAATAAAGCAAAAACTAGGTTAAGAACATCAAAGTAGATAAAAATATAATCGTGTTGCTCCAATTTGATAACAATTGAATGAATAATAAACAAAATCATGCTTTGACACTTATCACTCTTGATCCGCAGAAATATCGAAGAGATAAACTTATGCCGTCTTATTACAAAACGAAACCTAACTTTAGTTTTAGCCTTAACCTTTGAAAATGTAATACCTGTACCTGTACCTTTGTAATTGTATTTCGATCTTTATTTAGATTTAGGCAAGGTTCTTAATACAAAGTCAAGTCAGTGTCAAATTCACAACTTAGTACCGAACTAAACTGTCATTTTTAGGGTTCCGTAGCCAACTGGCAAAAAACGGAACCAGAATCAGAATCAGAATTATTTATTTGTGAAACATAGGTGGAGAACATATATACATTAATCATACATGTCAAGGTCTTAAATAGATAAGTGTTGCACTATGTTTTGTCATTGTTGACATACAAATATTAAAGTTAGGTTCATCAAAGTTAAAATGTTGTATCAATTTTATACAAATACACTAAAATATTCTATTTAATAATGTCCAACAAAGAAAAACAAAAAACACACACAAGAAGATCATAACATAAATTATTCGTCCGTTACATTGATAATATAAATTAATAAAATTACAGAACTTAATCAAATAGTTATCCAAAATTAAAATAGTCATCCAAGTCAACATTAATAAAATAAATTTATAAAATTACAGAATTTTATCAAATAGTATTATCATTAAAATAGTCATCCAAGGTATAATAACTTTTCTCAACTAATAACTTGTGAAGACACTTTTTGAATTTCTTTAGGGGCATACATTTTATGGCAGCAGGTATTTTATTAAAAATTTTTGGTGCTGTTGCACCAAAAATTTTTCAAAAAAACTCTTTTTCCAAAGAAACTCTTTTTCATTAATGCAGTATTACATTTCAACGTACATAGTTGATCTTCATATTGACTCCGAATGGGGGTCTTCTTAACTGTAGAAAATTTTGTAAACAAATGTGGATTTGATTTTACAAATAATGCAGTTTCTAATATATATATATAGCTGGTAACGTTAATATTTTTAATTTCTTGAACTATGGAACGCAACTATCTGTTGACTTTAAATTAAACATGGATCTTACACACCTTTTTTGCATCCTAAACACCAGTTCCCTATTTGTTGATTGCCCCCAGAAAACAATACCATAACGGAGAATAGAGACTACAAGTCCATGATAGGCTGTTAGCAGCATCTCAGAATTAACTCTCTTAGACAATTGAAACAATAGATACGCAGATTTACTCAGTCGTTTACAAACCACTTCCAGGTGAGGTTTCCAAGTCAACTTATGGTCCACAGTTATGCCTAAGAATTTTGCACTCATAACTTCTTCTATTTTAAACCCATCGTAGGTAATATTAAGGGGTGGATTCTCACTTCGTTGATGAAACTGTATAATTTTAGTTTTATTCAAATTGATCACAAGATTATTATTATTTAGCCAATTAATGATGGTATTTAGCGAGTTATTGATCTCATTTCGATATTCGTTTGGATCAGTGCATTCTATGATAGCCGTACTGTCATCTGCAAAAAGTACCATTTTGTTTCTCAAATTTCTTGGGAGATCATTGATATATATCAAGAAAAGTAGGGGCCCGAGGACAGTGCCCTGAGGCACACCATACCTCACGGATCTCGCTTCAGAGACATATGCAGTCTCTAATTTGTTCATAGGACAAATTCTGGAAATCTCAGTACACTGTGTCCTATCACTTAGGTATGATTCTAGGAGTTTATGAATGTTTCCTCGAATGCCGTACCCGTGTAGCTTTTGTAGCAAGATCTGATGATCTACGAAGTCAAAAGCTTTTGACATATCTGTGAAGATCGAACACACAGGATTTTTTTTATCCACAGAAGTCATTATACTTGATAGCAGGTCAAATAGTGCCATATTAATATTAGTATTTTTCCTAAATCCTTTTTGTTCATTGTAAAATAACTGAAACTTCTCGAAATATGTGTAAATGGAATTATATATTATTTTTTCAATAACTTTTGCAAAAACTGGTATTTTTGCAATAGGCCTGTAATTTTTAACATCAGTCTTGTCATTATTTTTGTAAATGGGTTTAATAACTGCCTTCTTGAGACTAGTAGGGAATACACCATCGGAAATGCAAAGATTAATTATGTGCGATAACGGTGTCGCTATGACCTCCTTAACATCTTTTATTACTCTAGTTGAAATACCGTCGTATCCTACTGTACTAGTATTTTTTAAGCTACTTATCACTTTTATATACATTTTATATACATTTTATATACATTTTTTACAGTATCTGAAACTGGTAGCATGAATAGAGACTGCGAAGTTGAGTTTTCAATAACATTTCTACACGAATTTGTCAATGGGGTATTATTAACGTTTGTTTTTGAATTATTTTCTATAATCTCTATAAAATATTTATTGAATTCATTTGCAATGTCAAGGGGATGTCTAAAAGTTGATTTATCATTTTGTATAGTCAATATTGGTTCTTGCGGCAGACATACTTTGGATTTGTTAATAACTTGCCAAGCAGCTTTTGATTTATTTTAACCCTTATAGATTCGTCATGTCTGTCTGTCCGTCTGTCTGTTCTTATGTCACAGCCATTTTTTTCCGAACCTATAAGAGAATTTTAGATTTTTTTTTTCATCAAGCACATAATCATGTGTATCTATGAATAGGTCTTCCAAAATTATATCGAGGTTTCTAAAGTATTTTTTTCCAAACCGATTTTTTTTTTGTGACAGACGCTTACAAAGTGGAAAAAAGTTGTCCTCTAACTTCTAAAATAAGAAAATGAAAAATCTAAAAAAAATCTAATGATGTACTTACATACATTATAAAAACTACTAACGAAAATTGTTTTGAACGAGTTCTAGTAAGTGTTTTTTTTTTAATACCCCGTAAATCGTAAACCGCTTATTACCGCGTAATCTTTCATACAAATAACTAACTCCTTTAATTTCATAAATCAATGGCACGGAACCCTTTGTGCGTGAGTCCGACACGCACTTGGCCGGTTTTTATATAAAGAACTGCATCTCTATAACAACTAGGTACATAATTCAATAACTATTTAGCTGATTTAAACCAGCCCCTAATCGGCGAACACGTTTTTGTCAATTGATTTGCGACTAGTTGGGATCGTTTGGACCGAATGGACCAATGGGCGGGCCGAACGATCCCAACTAGTCGCAATCATTTGACAAAAATGTGTTCGCCGATTAAGGCTGGTCTGAATAAAATCCTTGTTTTGTAATAGGGGAGTCAGAGTTTTGCATATATTTATATAATCCATACTAATATTATAAATGCGAAAGTAACTCTGTCTGTCTGTCTGTCTGTCTGTCTGTCTGTCTGTTACGCTTTCCCGCTTAAACCTCTCAAGCGATTTTGATGAAATTTGGCACAGACAATCTTTAGACCCTGAGAAAGAACATAGGCTACCTTTTATCTCGGAAAAATTTGATGTTCCCGAGGGAAATCTAAAAAGCGCGATATAAGCGAACTCCACGCGGGCGAAGCCGCAAGCGGAAAGCTAGTTTCACATAAAGCAAAATGATATTGCAAAATAATAATAACACAGAACATACAGTGGACGGCCTTATCGCTTTCTGCGATCTCTCCTGGGCAACGAATAGAGTTTTCATTGTAGTAAAATAATTATAGATACAATGACATTTTATATACATATACAAACACGATATTGTTAGATTTACACATACTAAACATAAAAACAACTATTTTGTAATGTGATATACACGTGTAACATAAAGGGTATATACACTATATACATACCAAGGGCATGGCATCTTTAGATGATATCAAACGACATCGGAAGGGTTTCAACTCAAAATAAAATACTCAAAAAATTGGTACCAAAGTTTTCGGTTTCGTGTGTTTCTTAAGTGGGTGATAGACGTGCGAGTAAGTGCGCGGACTTGTGGCTCGACGACCTTTTTCGCCTGTGTGTCACCTTAAGAACGCGTACTTTAAAATTGCCGAGCAAGTTCGCCGGCGGTTGTTTGAAATCTTACTCGTAGCCCGTCTCGGCTCGTACGCGTGACAGCGATGCGAGCCGGGAGCAGCAAAAGTTCTTCATAGGGCGATTCAGGCATCCATACTAATATTATGAATGCGAAAGTAACTCTATTTGTCTGTCTGTTACGCTTTCCCGCTTAAACCTCTCGACCGATTTTGATGAAATTTGGCACAGACAATCTTTAGACCCTGAGAAAGAACATAGGCTACCTTTTATTAAAAAAAAATTATATTCCCGAGGAAAATCTAAAAAGCACGATTCAACCGAATTACCTGCGGGCGGAAAGCTAGTTCGGAAATAATTATGGAAATCTTCCTTCTCTTCACGTAACTCTCTTACTCATGGGCGTACCCAGCTTCTGGCCTTGGGGCAAGTCAGGCCTAAGGGTGGGCAAGTCAGGCCTAGGGGTGGGCAAGTCAGGTCTAGGGCTGCCACCCCCTGCCCCCCTCGGTAAACCCATGCTCTTACTAAATTTACATGCGATGAACGCTATCTTTTCGTAATGCAGTGCTTTACGCACACTTGTCGATTTCGTCTTTTACTAGATTTTAAAATGTAGTATGATATAATTCCTACATAATACAAAGCTTCTTCTCTTGAGGACATCACGATTCAGTATGAGCAAGCTTCACGTGTGTCACCGACGGCAAGCCGAGTAAGTTCACGATCTTAAAAACCGCGTACTTTAAGTTCGTACGTCTATCACCCACTTTAAAATCAAATCATAACAAACGTGGCACCACACTACGTACGTTAATAACTACTCGTTACCCGTCACGTTACTTGGCAAAATCCGATAAATGTCTTCAATATCTCTGTGCGACTAGTATGATATTAGCCTATCACAGGCGGTGTTTTTCCTCATAACTTCCTAACATAAAGAGATAGGATTAAAAAACCTTTCCAATATCGTTTGATATCATGTAAAGATGCCATGCCTTTGTTATGTATATACCCTTTATGTTACACGTTGTATATTATAATCTCAAATTTAATAAATAACAATGCCCTGGTGAAATGCTGACAATGTAAAGATCCTTGGAATCCATTGACCACAGACACAATTAACAACTGGAACTGCAGGGAAATTGCGTAACACATTATCAGTAGCAATGGGTTTCATTTTGATAGTTCAACAATATTCATTGCGTTGTTTACGTTGTTGAGCAGATACATTTAGAACATAGGGAGCAATGGAATAGCAATAGGCTTCTAAATGATCCCAACTGATAGTAATGGTGTGTTACCCAATTAGGGTGCTGTAGGTGCTGCAATACTTGGGGGCCTTCGTCAAATGATGGTGAATAATGCTTATGATATACAAGGTGTTTCCATAGTCACAATGAGAGCATGTCCAAGAAACAACTAGCATGTGTTTATTTTTTTTAATAATTATAAACTAGTGCATGCTCACAATCCCGCCTGGTGGTAAGCAGTGATGCAATCGTGATGGTAAAGCGCGCTAGTTTAATAAGCCCATTCACTCAAAAACTTTTTTTTTATAAATTAGGTAAACTATCGCTTGACCTTAATCCCGCCTGATGTTAAGCAGTGACCCAATCGATGATGGTATAACGCACTAGTTTATTAAGAGCCTATTCACTCTAGCCTTGAAGACACTCAAATTGTAACTGAGTGAATAGGAAGGAAGACGGCAGTTGAGCGAGGTGATGCAATGTTTAACCCAGAGGGAGATTGATCTGGAGACCCTCCACGATCAAACTTCTGACACTACAACATTTGGCGCATCGTACCCGGCACACATCGCAACACAACTGCTCAGACCCGTCCTCCGTACGACTTCACCAGACATCATGCCGGAACACGACGAATCGCTTGGCGGCAAGACTTTGTCTGGTGGACCGTAGTAACTTCTGCCGGCAGCCGATGTTATGGCCTACTACCGAGAAAATTATTTTCAATTAAAATTATTTTTGTTTTCATTTTTCATACAAAATAAGTTGACGAAGGCACGTTAATCAATTTAAAACACATCGTACTTTATAAGCTTAAGTATGAAACATGGTTTGATGAAATGAAATGAAATCGTTTATTAAGCAAGTAGGATCACTGATCACTTTTACATGTCATATTTTTTTAAACTAGATGGAGCCGGCATTTCCTAACTCCGAAACTCTGAGAAGAAAAAGCCGAAACAAACTCAGGGATCATCGTCTTTTTTGCTGAATCGATGCAAACCAAGCATGAAAATGAACTCGTATTTATCAATGAACCATAGATACCTACACACTTATCTACAAAAGCGAAATTGTGCATTTTTGTCAGGCCTTGGTCTAGAATGGCTATAGTCCTATTCAAACTTTGATTATTCGACTACGAAGTGTATTACCCTATCGAATACGCCGGGGAATGTGGTTGACCTCCTCGTGTCATCGTACTCCGTCTGGTTGCGACAAATAACATACAATATTGACGTTATCAATACGAATATGTGCTAAATAAAATAATGACAGGAATGACTCATTTTATACTGGAATGTATTTATTTTCGAGCGACAGTGGCCTTGTGATATCGGCCGTGACTTGTAACTCGCAACTTGTAAGTTGTAGGTCGTGGGTTCGAACCCTATCAGACGCCTTACCTTGTGTAGACTATTTTAGTACCACTGCTCATAACATGTAACATCGTTAGGAAATCGGCATGTCTTATATTACTATACTAGCTTTCCGCCCGCGGCTTCGCGCGCGTGGAGCTCGGTCATATCGCGCTTTTTAGATTATCCTCGGGAATATCTAATTTTTCCTCGATAAAATGTAGCCTATTATTTAATCCGGACTTCTAATTTTACTTCTGCAAAATTTCAAAGCAATCGGTTCAGTAGTTACGGCGTGAAAGCGGAACATACAAACAAACAAACTTACTTTCCCATTTATAATATTAGTAAAGATTAGGGCCCTTTCTCTCACCCAGGAGTGGGAATATTGTAGGTTGATTATGATGATATTTATTTTTAGTTTATTGCTTCATCATGGCATCTATTATGTATGTTCTAATTTACCGTGTATGCTGGTTTATTGTTTATAATATTAGTAAGGATTAGGGCCCTCTCTCTCACCCAGGAGTGGGAATATAATAGGTTGATTATAATGATAAATATTTATTTTTAGTTTGCTGCTTCATCATGGCATCCAATATGTATGTTCTAATTTACCGTGTATGCTGGTTTATTGTCTTTAACTATTGTATAATTTGATGATAATAACAAGGTTTTTGCTATATCATAGTTCTTTTGTTCTGTTATTATCTACCATATTTTCATCATAATTATAGTTGTTATAATAATCACGTAATTCTTCTAGTCTTAATTGTTTTCCTTTGTCACTAACCCAAACTTTTGTTATAGGGATAATATTTACATTTGTGGCAATCAAAACATCTTGAGGGTCCATCCCCACTTTGTTCGGAGTGTGTGAATCATAATCAGCATATAATGTACCCACTTTTCTGGCACATACCTTGTCTCGTTGATAGGAAGGGGACCGTAATCTACCACGCTGGCTAAGTGCGGGTTGGTAGATTTCACCTATCTTAGATATGTCTTATAAATAAATAAATAAATATATACGGACCAATCAGTGTTAGTGATGAAATAATTTACACACACGGCCCACTCCCTCTCATCAAGAGGAGGCCTGTGTCGCAACAGAGGGAAAGTTATGGGCTGATTTTGTTTGTTATGGAATGTGACCGGAACGCAGACATTACCTTGAAATTGAACGAAATAAGTTTAAAAGATAGGTACTGTATAAAATAGTTCAAAATCAAAGCATTTATTTCAAATAAATCAGTACAGGCACTTTTGAATTGTCAGAAGGTCGGTCAGTCAGTAAGATGAAGCTAGTCGCCCATTCCGAAAAGTAGGTACCTATGGAGAAGAACGGGCAACAAATTCCATGGACACTCTTTTGAAATTATCATTCATGTTGAAAACAACCGTGTGAGAACGGTGCAGAAATATAAAAAAAGCTGAGAGCGTCCATTACGGAAAACACAAAAAAAAAACCAACAATTCAGAAATTAAACTAACCCAACAAATAGCTGCTTTACAGCAAGTGCATTGTGCTCACACGTGTGCCATGCAATTATACAGTACTAAGAAATTGAATCTACACAATGCAATGCAAAGATAGTTTTGTCCAAGGTTCTGCAGCTCCAACACGGCTCGGTTGAGGTTAGCTTATGACAACCGTCAATGGATCAGTGATAAAAGTGATATATACCACACTTTAGGATGTATTTGTACATTTATAATATATTTCATGGTTATGGTCAAAGAGAGCGACAAAGTCAAGTCTCACAAAGCTCTATAAATAAAGATAAAAAAGCTTTTTGACAAAAAAACAACCGACTTCCAAAAACCACTACAAAGTGAAAAATAACTAATTTCGGAAGTCGGTGTCTTTGGTGTTGTATATTCATTTTTGACACCGACTTCCGAAATAAGTTATTTTTCACTTTGTAGTGGTTGATCGAACGTGCCACCTTGCGCTGCGGCCGCGTCCGCTACCGCTACGCCACGGAGGCTGTCAAGACAATCTCTAAGTAGTATTATATGGTAATTGATTGTATTAACAAACAAACAATCGTTTGTTGCCTAAGAATTGGCAGCGTGTCAAGGTAAAACGAAAATATACAACTTAAGCTGGAGTATCCAGAGAATCATAATTGATCGGGCACAGGGAATGATGTTATAAGGACCTACGTAGCTTGTGTCCTCATGTCTGTCTGTCCTGTGTCTTCTTTAAAAGTAAGGAAAGTAAGCTAGTAATAGGCTAGGTTGTTAGATGATGAAGATAATGAGGTTTTGTTTGTTTTTACATGCTTTTTATTAGCTTCACTTGTATGTTTGCTTGCTTGTTTGTTTGTCCATCTCTAACTCTTTGGACTACGAGTGAGCGGCCCATTACTGTAAAATATTCCACCGTTTTCAATAAGTTCGTTGGCCGAGCGGTATTAATTTGTGCAGGCAAAGTATTTAGTTTAGATTTAGATAAAGATTTAGTTACTTGGGTAACGCATCATTACGATGCAATTTTGCAACATGCAAGATGCGATTTCAGCACTTGCTATTCTGTCTGTTGGAGATCAAGAAAAGTTTGGTAAAAACAAATGAGCACCACTTAAGCGTTCGTATTATCCGTATATTATTTAAAAAAAGAATATCGAACTAAAAAGTTGAAAATAAATATATAGTTTAAAAACTAAATAAACATGCTTTTAAAGAATTTCAAAGCTTAATATACCTACAAAAATTATGGCACAGAGCAACTCACGCTTTTTTCTTGTTTATTTATACTGGTATTGTTTATATACTATTGTCATAAATTAAATTTTAAAATTATTTTTTATCTTTTTAATTTGATATACTTTAAAAGCATTTTTTTTTTGCAAACTATATTTATTAGACACTCAAAACCAAAATCCAATATTCATATGTGGTATATTTGTACCCCCAACAAGGTGGACCGATGACCTGGTGAAGGTCGCGGGAAGCCGATGGATGCGGGCAGCACAAGACCGGTCATCGTGGAAAGCCTTGGGGGAGGCCTTTGTCCAGCAGTGGACATCTATAGGCTGAGGAAGGAAGGAAGGATATTTGTAAACCAAAATAAAGTACAAGGTCAAATTAAAAATGTAAGGCAACTTTCAGAGTTTAATCGGTCAATGAGGTAAAATGCTCGGACGGTTCTTATTTCCCTTTGAAGAAACTTCTAGGTAAACATTTACTATTTTTTATATTTTCTCTAAAATACAGTATGTTAAATAACAGAGGGCGTTCCCTTAAACTCGTTAATATATATCATTAGTAGATTAAAATAAAAATATCAGCATAGAAAAATAAGCATAAAAAAATCCGAATAAAAAAAAATTCTAATTGGAAATAAATTTGAAACCTCCTGTTTTAAATCAAAATAGTAGTCGTCATGTATAAATAAATTGCGACGTTGCCGTCTTTCATGTTCGCGTGTACAGTGTGTTTCTTTTACATGTCAATTTAAAATTTTTATTGAATATTTTCATATTGGAAAAAATTTTAAAACATTTTGTTTTCAAATGGAAATATTTTTTTTAGCATGTATGTATGCTATACTATTTCGGGTTAAAGGGAACGCCCTCTGTTAATTAACATACCGTATATTATACCCAAGGTAGGCATTAATAATGATTACGTCAGTATATCACTATTAAAAGAAGAAGCTGCATTTGTCATTGAAAAGTCTCTTCATGAATATAAATGATAATTTTAAAAAAACCGGCATTATTAATGTAGAAGACATTTATTTTTTTATCTGTACACAATCTTAAATATGCTAATTTTATATAAAAAAAAACAACTGACTTATAAAAAACACTAAAAATTAAAAATGACTAATTTCGGAAGTCGGCGTCTTTGCTTTTCGTATATACAACGTGTAACATAAAGGGTATATACATAACAAGGGCATGGCATCTTTAGATGATATCAAACGATATCGGAAGGGTTTCAACTGATAAAATTAATACCAAATTTTCGGTTTCGTGTGTTTCTTAAAATCAAATCATAACGAACGTGGCACCACACTACTACCCGTGCGCGATAAGTTGGGACCTGAGTGCACACTATTTGAATAAAATAGGACCCTAGGTATTTAATTATGTATCACCGAAAGTGTTGACTATGGTTTTGTAATGAATAAAAATACAATGTTTAATTTTCACATTTATTTTTTTATCTATTATTTACATTATCTCATCTCTCAACGTCACCGCCCTCAGGTCCCAACTTATCGCGCACGGGTAGTACATACGTTAATAACTAGGTACTCGTTACACGTCACGTTACTCGCCAAAATCCGATAAATGTCTTCAATAATTCTGTGCGCCTAGTATGGTAGTAGCCTATCACAGGCAGTGTTTTTCCTCATAACTTCCTAACATAAAGAAATAGGATTAAAAAACCCTTCCAATATCGTTTGATACTATGTAAAGATGCCATGCCCTTGTTATGTATATACCCTTTATCTTACACGTTGTATACATTTTCTAGTGTTTTTTCAGAAGTCCTTTGTTTTTTTTTATTTTGTACTAGCTTTCCGCCCGCGGCTCCGTCCACGTGGAGTTTGATTATATCGCGCTTTTTAGATTTACTTCGGGAATATCATTTTTTTTCCGGGATAAAAAGTACCCTATTATTTAATCCGGACTTCTAACTGTACGTCAATAAATAATCGTAAAATTTCAAAGCAATCGGTTCAGTAGTTACGACGTGAAAGCGGAATAAACAAACAAACTCACTTTCCCCCTTTTTTATTTTAAAGCAAAATACAATTTCAATCCTGTAGGTCTGATCCGGTCCGCATTCTAATCTCAGTCACGAACAAGTAGATTGAGACGTACAACAACCCATATCATATATCGTTCGAGTTTTCCTTTTACAAACCTAGCTTTCAAATTACTAAGACATAAAACTGCATATGTTTGACAACATTGCTTTAGCGACGCATTTGCGCAACCACTGTCGATCATTGCGAACTATCTTGAATTACTGGCACGCTAGCTTTATAGGCATTTCACATGGCAATAGCTTGAATAACAACGTGTATTTCGTACACCCTATGTTGACGTAGAAAAATAACAGGTGTGGAAAACGCGGCATCCCTCAAGGCAGAATATTTGGGCCAACTCTTTTCTTACTTTACATGAATGACAATGTATAATATCATACTTCCAATTCAGAAAGAACAGAATATGCAGATATTAGAGCAGTCATATTTCATGGGGGAATTGCAACGTCTTCTATGACGTAAAGGGCTTTTCGTGAAAGTGTAGTTATTTTTGTATATATTACTAAAGTAAAAAAAAAAAAAATAAAAAAAGTTAAAATTCGCTTCTAAAATTATTCCTAAAATCACCTTGTTGATCACATCGTAACAGGAACTGTCACATCTAATCCAGTTATGTGACCTTTTCACAGGAAGTCTGTTATTCTTTCCGCATAAAATAAATATTGTGAATGCCAAATGACATAAATAGATGTGATAAAGATATAAGGTCGAATTTCGAATTAATTTAAATACTTTTAGCAACTTCTCCAACTAAAAAATATGAGCTGACTTTTAACATTGAGACAATTTGTCACTAAGTGCAAGTTCCTACTCATGAATACGACCAACTAACTGTACCCCACGGTTTCATCCGTGTAGGCTTCGATTCCGTTGGAATATCGGAAAAAGTCCTAGTTTTAAACTATTTGTGTGATAAATTTCATTCAAATCCGCTCAGTAGTTTCGGATGGAAGAGTAAGAAACATCCATCCATCCGTAATTACACCTTCACAAACTTTTGTATCTATACTAATATATAAAGCTGAAGAGTTTGTTTGTATGTTTGTTTGTTTGTTTGTTTGTTCGCGCTAATGTCGGGAACTACTGATCCGATTTGAAAAATCTTTTTGCGTTGGATAGCCCATTAATCCAGGAAGGCTTTAGGCTATAAAACATCACGCTACGACCAATAGGAGGGGAGCATAACTAACTACACGCGAACGAAGTCGCTGGCGGCCGCTAGTGTATAATATTAGTAGAAAGTAGAATAGGATAGGATTAGTACTAGGCAACAACTTCAAAAACAGAAAATTCAGCTGTTTCTACTACATTAATGTATTAGTAAGTATAGTATTTTTATAAGAAAACTCAGATTACTAATAATAGTAGTACTCTACAATGCAACCACTGATAAGACAAGGCTCCTGGCTTGTAACTATCTAAGCGCGTCCAGGGCCTGTAGCCAATGTAACATCGCTTCGTAGCGAAGCGAAATCGAATACCAAGCCAACCAATGGCGGGAACGATTGACCACGCGACGCGATAAATCAAGTGGTCAATCGTTCCCGCCATTGGTTAGTTTGGTATTCGATTTCGCTTCGCTACGAAGCGATGTTACATTGGCTACGGGCCCAGTGCGGCTATAGAATTGAAATTGTTTGAGGGAGACTGAAGTCCTTCAAGACATCTTCATGAGTGAAGGTCAAACAAATAAGGGGTGCAGTCGAAGAGCCTCCACGTGGCGCACCCTGGGCAACGCCAGCCCCAACTGCCCACCGCGTTCTGGTGGACTCTTGGGGCTGGCGGCTAATCTTCACACGGGGAAGGGCCATGGTTTCAATCACCGATCATCTATGATGGTCGTTGATGGGAACCTGGCCTATAGGGGTTCGCATGCATCTGCTTCCACTCTGTTAAGCAGAGTCGAAATGGATGCATGCTGGGGTATACCGTAATCCCTTAGGGGACCGGGGGCTGTCGGGGCGTTTGTCCGGGCCACGAGGGGACACCTCTATAAAACGGCCGAACCACGGGCGGCATATCCCGTTTTAGGTTATTGCGGACCTGACAGACTAATAACCGTCGAAAGTGCAATCTAATCCTAAGTTTTGGGGGCGCGGCGAGAGGATGAATGGCTGGAGGATGTCCAGTCGTTAGCGCTCCCCACTGTAGGTACCTGCCGACCCCTACAGTATATAGGCTTATCTGTTGGTACGACGCTCTGCCCAGATGGACGCAAAATCGCTAATACTCGTGGGATTTAGATGGAGAAAAATAACAACACCAAAAAAAACAACACAATGAGGAAGGAGGAGAGTGATGTGGCGTCAGAGTCTGACGCTGCATGTGGCGTGACGGGCTCGTTTAAGAGGCCGGAGCGCGTGGAGGATGGGGCTTCCGGAAAGAAGATCTTCCTAAGGAAGCGATCCAAACCGGGTGATGGCCAATGGTCATCTTCGGATGGCGGGACTGGCAAGGCCCGCAAAAAAATTAGTCGGCGCGAGGCCCAACAGAAGCCGAGCCGAACCAGCTCAGTCGAGCTGGCACGGGAAGGCTCTGAACAGTCGGGAGGTGAGCCGGATGCCGTTGGCCCCAACTCGGAGCCAGCGGCAAAATTTGAAGAAGTCGTGGCTGCCGCGGTCAAGGGTGTGGCTTTGAAGAGGCTTCAGTCCTCTAAAGACAAAGCCATATCCGCAGCCACGGCTTCCATCATTGCGGCAGCGAAGGCCATCCACGTGGCACCCCCAGCGGACGGAGTGGCAGAATTGCGGGCGGAGATCGCCCACTTGACAGCCACCATGGCGCTCCTCCGAAAGGAGAACGAGGAGCTCCGAGCGGATCTGGCCGTGCTCGAGCTGGCAGCCGCCGGGAAGTGCCACAGGAAGGGGCGCCACAAGGGCGGAGTGAGCGCGCGCCGGTCGAGGATCCGGGCCTGGTCCTGGTCCTTAAGGAACTGGCCGCCTTCCGGAGTCGGTTTTCGGCTCTGGAGGCCGTTGTTCTGCGCCCTCCACTCGCGGCGAGCCGGCCCGCCTCAGGCCAAAGGAAAGCGGCAACTTACGCTGCTGCTGCGGCCGCTACTGCCACAGCTGCAGGGAAGGCGAAGGCCAAGAGTGCGTCCGCACAGGCTCCAGCTGCGAAGGCTACAGTTCCTGCGGCAAAAAGGCAAACTCCACCACCTCCTACAACCCCTGCAGCCGATGCCACCTGGCACGTAGCAGGGGAGAAGGAAAAGGCGGCTAAGGCTGCAAGGGCGGCCAGAAAGCAGCAGCGGCGGAAGGAGCGTAGAGTCGCGGCTAGGCTTCGTGCCCCGAAATCCGCAGCTGTAGTGATAACACTACAGCCGGAAGCGGAAAAGAAAGGCACGTCCTACCGCGACGTGCTCAATAAGGCCATGGAAGCGGTGAACCTCCAGGAGATTGGAGTCACCTCGGGTCTAAAAATGAGGATCACCGCGACCGGAGCCCGCATGATCGAGGTTCGTGGTGAGGCTAGTGGTCCGACTGCCGACGCTCTGGCTGAAAAGTTAAGAGCGTCCTTAGATGCGGTCGAGGCCAAAGTGTCCAGGCCCACCAAATGCGCTGACTTGCGTATCTTGGGTCTGGACGATACGGCGACGAAGGAGAAGGTGTTGGCTGCCATCGTCAGGACTGGGGGGTGTTCTGCGGAACAGATTAGGGTGGGCACCCTCCGACCTGACCGCACGGGGTTGCAAACCGCTACGGTGAGCTGCCCCGTGTCGGCGGCCGAGAAAATTGTTGGCGAGGGCCGAAGACTTCTGGTGGGCTGGGTTTCAGCGCAGGTGAAACTGCTAGAACCCAGACCTCTGAGGTGCTACCGCTGCCATGTGGGCCACCACGTGGGAGTGAAATGCACCTCGGAGGTGGACCGCAGCGGTCTCTGCTTCCGCTGCGGTCAGCCCGGTCACAAGGCCGGCTCGTGTGAAGCCGCTCCGCACTGCTCAGTTTGTGCGGCAGCTGGTAAGCCGTCCGAGCACCGGGCTGGGAGTAGGGCCTGCGCCCCATCCACCAGAGGCAAAGCCAAGGGCCGGAGTAGGCCCCCCGCCACCACCGCCGTCGTCGCCGTAGCCGCAGCCTCTGCCGCTGCCGCTTCCAGCAACGCCGTTGCTGTCACCGCTGCCGCCGCAGTCACCGCGGCTGAGCCCTCACAAGGGACTCGGGAGGAGGCTGTTATGGAGTACCAATAAATGGCCCCATTACGCCTCCTCCAGGCGAACATCAACCACTGCGCCTCCGCTCAGGACCTTTTGCTCCAGAGCATGGCGCAGTGGTCGATTAACATTGCCGTGGTCTCTGAGTCGTACTTTGTCCCACCCAGGGATGACTGGGTGGAGGACCTCAACGGCTCAGTGGCCCTAATTTCGTCGGCCGCCGCTGGCACCCCGTCCCTCGAGGCCATCAAGAGAGGACGGGGTTGCGTAGCAGCAAGGTTCGGGGAGATAGTCGTAGTGGGGGTATACTTCTCCCCGAGCCGAACTCTTGCCGAGTTCCACAACTCCCTTGCGGAGTTGAGAGTCGTCGTCGTAGGGTTCCGATCCCTCCCCGTGCTCGTCCTTGGGGACTTCAATGCCAAAAATTTGGCTTGGGGTTCCCGGCTTACAGACACACGGGGCAGGATGGTGGAGGACTGGGCTCTGGAGACCGGCCTGGTCGTCCTAAACCGGGGTTCGGTCCCAACATGTGTGCGGGTGCGGGGTGACTCAGTGGTGGACATATCGTTCGCCAGCCCCGCTCTGTCGCCACATGTCCTTGACTGGCGCGTCATGGAGGAGGTGGAGACCTACTCAGATCACCGGTATATCCGGTTTGACGTCTCCGCCCAGACCTCCAGCGCGCCGGTCCGACCGGCCCCGGGTGGTCCGCGGTGGGCGCTGAAGCAGCTTGACCGGGAGCTCCTTCTGGAAGCTTCGATCGTGCAGGCCTGGGTGTTACCACCGGACAGGCCTGCTGACTCAAACGACGAGGCGGAGTGGTTCCGGGAGGCCATGTCCGAGATATGCGACATGGCAATGCCCCGAGTCAAGCTCGGGCGCGCCCGGCGTCAGGTGTACTGGTGGTCGCCGGAGCTTACCTCTTTGCGCAAGGCGTGCGTGGCTGCGCGACACCGGTACACCAGGCATCGCAGGCTCCGTATTCATCCGCCGAACACGGAGGCCATACAGGCGGAGCTTTACGAGGGATACAGAGCGGCGAAGACCGCCCTCCGAGTGGAGATCCAGCGGGCCAAAGGACTGGCCCGTGAGGAGTTGCTGGGGACTCTGAACAGAGACCCGTGGGGATGCCCCTATAAAATAGTGCGGGATAAACTCCGCCCATGGGCTCCCCCGCTGACGCAGAGTCTCAGGCCTCAGCTCGTGGAGGACGTGGTGAGCGCTCTGTTTCCCTCGAGAGAGGAACATATTCCTCCACCCATGGCTCCGCCTCCTGCGGTGCCTGATACGGACCACACCATCGACGACGACGATGCTCCAGAGGTGACCGAGGTAGAGCTGAGAGCGGCGGTACGTAGGCTGAATGCCAAAAATACCGCCCCAGGACCCGACGGCTTACCTGGAAAAGTCTGGGTTCTGGCCTTAGGGGCTCTCGGGCCTCGACTACGGGGGCTACTAAGCGCATGCTTGGAGAGGGGCCAGTTCCCACTTCGCTGAAAGACGGGGAAACTGGTCCTCATAAAGAAGCCAGGGCGCCCTGCGGACTCGCCGTCCGCTTACAGGCCCATTGTGTTGCTCGACGAGGTGGGCAAGCTCTTCGAAAGAGTCATTGCAGACCGCCTCGTCGGGCACCTCAGGCGAGCGGGCCCGGATTTGGCGGAGAGCCAGTTTGGCTTCCGCAGGGGACGCTCTACGGTGGAGGCCATCATGCGCGTGCGAGCCCTTACGACAGGGGATGCTGTGGCCCGGGGTGGGGTTGTCTTGGCGGTGTCTCTAGACATCGCCAACGCCTTCAACACCCTACCCTTGAGTTGCATCAGGGAGGCATTCCGGTATCGCCGGATGCCGACCTATCTCTGTCGAGTGGTCGAGGCCTATCTGACGGACAGGGCCATAATCTACCCCGGTCACCAAGGAGTGTGGAACCGGCGAGAGATGTCGTGCGGTGTTCCACAGGGATCGGTCCTGGGACCGCATCTGTGGAACATCGGGTACGACTGGGTGCTGCGCGCCGATCTCCCTACCGGCGTCAGCGTAGTTTGTTACGCTGACGACACGCTAGTTCTGGCACAGGGGAGGTCGCACCAGGCGGCGGTTGACGCAGCGACCCTCGGGGTTGCGACAATCGTCAACAGGATCCGGCAATTGGGACTCGAGGTGGCCCTGCAGAAGTCCGAGGCCATGTGCTTTCATGGTCCTCGGAATGCGCCACCGTCGGGTTCCCACATAACGGTAGGAGGGGTTCACATCGGCGTCGGGTCGACGATGAAGTACCTGGGACTCGTCCTCGACAGCCGGTGGAACTTCGAGGAGCACTTCCGACGTTTGGCACCCAGACTGGAACGGGCCGGGGCTGCCCTAAGGCGGCTCCTCCCCAATCTAGGGGGACCAAACGCCTCCTGCCGGAGGCTCTATGCGGGGGCCGTGCGGTCCATGGCCCTTTACGGGGCACCGGTGTGGGCGCGGTCGCTAAGGAAGCGACCAGCCCGGTGCCTGACCGCGTCCCAGAGGGTCATGGTCATGTCTTCTTTCTAACAAAAAAGAATTATCAAAATCGGTTCATAAACGACGAAGTTATGCGCGAACAAACATAAAAAAGAAAAAAAAAACATGTCACCCTTTTTGAAGTCGGTTAAAAAAAAAGAAAAGCACTATATCAATAATTTTACATCAAGATTTTAACAAGGTCTTAATGACTTTAGTTAGAATAAAGGTTAGCTTTGAGTTCATTGGCAGAATAGAATAGAATACTCTCTATTATGTACACCATTAAAATTACAGAACATAAAAATGAAGATTTTAGAAAGGGTGGCACAATGGGCGGTCTTATCGCTAAGAGCAATCTTTTACAGACAACCTTTCTTGCAGTCTGGCCTACTCTCCCTCCAGAGAGGGAGAGTAGTGTCTGTGTCCCAGCAGTGGAAACACTAAATAATAGTAATAATAATAAAACGTGGATTCAGCAATCATTGTACCGATAGTCGTGACAGCCAATGGCTTAATAGCCAAGAGCCTCGACCAACACCTCAGGAGGCTCTCGTTAGGTAGCTGGATCAAGGACTTGATTCAGAAAGCGGTTCTGCTGGACACCGCTCGCATCCGGATCCGGCAATTGGGACTCGAGGTGGCCCTGCAGAAGTCCGAGGCCATGTGCTTTCATGGTCCTCGGAATGCGCCACCGTCGGGTTCCCACATAACGGTAGGAGGGGTTCACATCGGCGTCGGGTCGACGATGAAGTACCTAGGACTCGTCCTCGACAGCCGGTGGAATGGAGGAGCACTTCCGACGTTTGGCACCCAGACTGGAACGGGCCGGGGCTGCCCTAAGGCGGCTCCTCCCCAATCTAGGGGGACCAAACGCCTCCTGCCGGAGGCTCTATGCGGGGGCCGTGCGGTCCATGGCCCTTTACGGGGCACCGGTGTGGGCGCGGTCGCTAAGGAAGCGACCAGCCCGGTGCCTGACCGCGTCCCAGAGGGTCATGGCCGTTCGGCTGATACGGGGATACCGTACGGTCTCCGCTGAGGCGGCGAGCCTTCTTGCCGGATTGGCGCCATGGGATCTGGAGGCCAAAGTCCTCGCCCACATGTGGGAGTGGCGAGAGGAGGCAAAACGCCGGGGCATAACTCCGCTGCCGCGAGATATTACGGTACGGCGGAAAGAGCTCCGGCGGGATCTCATGGCAACATGGAGAGTGCGATTGTCGCAACCCAGTGCTGGGCACGCCACAATAGCGGCGGTAAGTCCCCTCTTTGAGGAGTGGCTAGAGAGGCGCCACGGCGCCCTCACCTTCCGCCTGGCCCAGGTCCTCACCGGACACGGTTGTTTCGGGAGGTTCCTGTTCCGTATAAGGCGGGAGGAAACGCCAGGGTGTCACCATTGTGTGGATCGCCCTGAGGACACGGTGGAGCATACGGTGGAGGTCTGCCCGGCTTGGGTAGAGCACCGCCGTGTCCTCGTAGCGGCGATCGGCGGCGATCTCTCGCGTCCGACCCTGGTCCAGGCCATGGTCCGGAGCGAGAGTGCATGGCAGGCCGTCACCTCCTTCTGCGAAGCAGTAATGCTGGCAAAGGAGGAGGCGGAGCGCGTGAGGCAACGGGAATCCCAGCGCCCTCACGCCACTAGCCACCGCAGGAGACGCCCTGGTCGGGAGATGACACCAAACTCCCAGCCACCGTAGGCGCGGGCCTGCGGGCGGTGAGCAATGGGCAGCTCGCCGCCCGGTAAGGACCAGGCCCGAGTCGACGGCGCGTCGTGTTTCACGCGCGCCTCAAAGAGATGTCAGCACATCGTGACGGGGTCCACGAAGACCGATGCCTCCTGGGTCAGGGTTGCGGGTTGGTTAAACAAGAAACCGTGGCCCTGGCCGTCCCACAGGCAAGTGAAGAAACACGGGTGGGTTTTAGTCAGTAAAAGTCTGACACGCCCTTCCGCTCCGCCCAGAGCGGAAGAAGTCATTTGATGATTTCCCATCCTAACAAAAAAAAAAAGGTCAAACAAATAAAACGAAATTTAAAATCAAGATAATATTACGGTTATACCCGTATAAGCTATACAATATGTTAAGAAAACCCTCGCCGACCCGTAAGGATAGTAAAGGTTAGGTAAACAAATGACCAAATAACGTATGAAATTTTACATAATCATCATAGTAACAATACTAGTGAATTTTGAAATAATCTTTTTTTCCCGCGAATTAATTCCAACTTCCCCAACATTTGGTAATTCATAAAAAGTGATAACATTATTTTTGACGGTATAATTCTGAGTGAATCGCGATGCGACCGCATGCCGCGTGCCCTGCCCCTCTTCGCTCGCGCCTGTATGGCCTACCGCACATGTTTTAAGTCACCTTTTTTTGCGAAATAATATTTATTTTTTTAGGGGGATTTTTTAAAGTTTAGTCCGGCTTTGTATGCATTAGTAGAATCAGTTATCGATACTTAACAATACCTTCACGGATCGGACAGGGTTTTCTTTACATATTGTATACAACGATATTTTTTCCATATACGAAATATGAATATAGTTTGTACAGAATAAGCAAATGAATCGATTTCAATATTTTTTACACCATGTTATATTTTTTCCCAAACATATTTAAAAAGTTTTGCAGTGTGGTTACCTAGCGCACAATACAGTTCACAGCGGATCATAGTGTCCTAGGATCCCTTCGGCGCCGTGCCGTACTACTACGCTACTGTATTTTTGTTGGGACAAGCAGGTAACATAATAAGCACATAACTTTGTGATTTTTCATCATAGCCTTTTGTACATAAATTCTTTGCATAAAAATACTTGAGACTTGTTTCGGGTTATACTAAAGAGCGAACTCCAGTGACCGACCTGACCATCCTTAAAACAAAATACCTAATGGACATTTTGTTATGTTCTGGAAATGTTATTTACAATGTAATAATCGACATCTACTCCGTTGCCAAAGAAAACTTTTATACAAAAAATACAACCGTCTTCTAAAAAACCGCTACAAAGTGAAAAATAACTAATTTCGGAAGTCGGTGTCTTTAGTTTTTTTATATTAGTTTTTGACTTCCGAAATTAGTTATTTTTCACTTTGTAGCGGTTTTTAGAAGTCGGTTGTTTTTTTTTTGTAATAAAGTTTTTATTTTACACTTTTTAGTTGTGAAAAGTAGGTACCTACTATGTATTCAGATTGCAGTTACATCCGGTCAGACGTCGACGGTCGGAAGCTGACGCAAATATAGTTGGGAGACGACATAATTTTTTTTATCCGTAATTTTGAAGAATTCTCTCGACTGCCTATGGTTTTCATCATCAGATTTACTGCAGACCATTATTTTAACCCAATGGGTGCAAAGTTCTCATCAATATAAATGAATTAAAACCAAACACAAAGTAGCTACTGTAAACCGTTGAGGAGTTCCCGGAATTGGCCTTTGTCTTCATCATCAGAGCTCTTATGACAGTCACCATCCATCTAGGTGTAAAGTTCTTATCAATACAAATTAATCAAGCCCAAACAAAACGTAGCTGCTGTGAATTGTTTAGGAGTTCCTTCGACTGTCTCTCGGCTCTATCATCAGATCTACTCTAGACCTTTATCAAATTGTAGTGCTTTAAAATACTTAATGAAAATACTAAGAAATGCACTAGTCGCCCCTACGATTTTTGAAAGTTCTCCTTGATTTCTCTGGTCTTCCATCATCGGACCCTGATGTCCTTATCATGGAACCACCTTGGGAATGTCTTCTTTCTAACAAAAAAGAATTATCAAAATCGGTTCATAAACGACGAAGTTATGCGCGAACAAACATAAAAAAGAAAAAACACATATCACCCTTTTTGAAGTCGGTTAAAAAAAAAGAAAAGCACTATATCAATAATTTTACATAAGGATTTTAACAAGATCTTAATGACTTTAGTTAGAATAAAGGTTAGCTTTGAGTTCATTGGCAGAATAGAATAGAATACTCTCTATTATGTACACCATTAAAATTACAGAACATAAAAATGAAGATTTTAGAAAGGGTGGCACAATGGGCGGTCTTATCGCTAAGAGCAATCTTTTACAGACAACCTTTCATGCACTCTGGCCTACTCTCCCTCCAGAGAGGGAGAGTAGTGTCTGTGTCCCAGCAGTGGAAACACTAAATAATAGTAATAATAATAAAACGTGGATTCAGCAATCATTGTACCGATAGTCGTGACAGCCAATGGCTTAATAGCCAAGAGCCTCGACCAACACCAGGAAAGGAAGTTCCTCTTTCTGGAGCCCTGACCGCCGGTAGCTTGGACCCTGTTCCCGATACCGGTGGGCTACTATTTTATATATTTTTAAATGTTTTTATGTGTTTATATAAACATTTAAAAATTTAAATTATATGTATGTTAAGTAAATAAACGAAATAATAATAATAATTTATTTCGGACAGTAGGTATCCATAAAGACTGAAATATGTTATGTAATATATAATCATCCAATATATTATTAATCTATTGTTCTTAAATCCATCTTCTCTACATTTTGAAAAAACCACCCTGATTGTGTAACCCAATATCTCTCTCAATTCCAATCATTTTGAAGCTTATTGCTAATCCATTCTGCTTCCATGCTTCACACGTTGGAATGATTTGTCTGCTCAATAACGTAAGTAACACAAAGAATCTTGTTGATTTGTCAAACCGATTCCTTCTAATAGTGTATTGCGCAATAATTACTCTGTAGGAGTCAAAAACTTAAGCTAGAAAGTACATGCTAGGCGACTTAGGCATAATGCTGGCTTTTAAACCTTTTGATTCCATGGTATAACCCGCGCAGATAAAGAAAAGATCTGTAAATGGCGTCCGCTCGCATGCGTTCTCACTCACTCTCTATCGCTGTCTATACTCACACAGTGAAGTAAGCGCTGCAAAAAAAAAATGATAAATCAAGAATTCAGGATTCGCTTACCAAACTACTGAAGCTACTTTGACGCACTCCGAGTTATCGTTAATTTCGTTCCGCTAAAGTCTCTGTTATTTTGTTGCTTTTGTTGATATTGTTGTTTTTGTTGAGTGTAATTGTTCAACAATAAAAACAAACAACAATAAACAAGTAAAATGTCAAATTTACGTTGTATATAACAATATTTACAACGTGAATTTGGCATTTTACTATCTTAGCTTTTGGTTTGTCATTGAACAAGGGCATGTTTTGTCAACCGTACCATAAGTATTCCCTGCCATTTTCAGATCTTTTCTTTATCTGCGCCAGTTATAATATAATTGTGTATATGTGCTTCTATCAGTTGTAATCCTGTAGGCAATAAAGATAAACGAATATTCTATTTAATTAGCTTCACTTTGGATTCACCGTTACAGTTTCATCACAGAAATAGATCCCAGAATTTAACCCAAAGTAACATGTAAAAAACGCATGTTAATTATTACATAGAGTGATTTAATAACATGCAAGTCAACACGTGTGTGTTATATTTCAAAACACTCAGATGCAAAAATATTCCTGTTCTTGTAATAAAGAACAATAATGTTTTGGCACCTGATTGACATTGACAAGTGTGAACGAAATTGTGTTGGCAAAACAAGATGGTTACGTTAGTTCCAAATTTGACCACGCATCTAAAGAAACTCGTGGCATGGTAGTACCAACAGGAATAGAGGCAGTGAAGCTAAACATGTTTTGTGCTAGCAACAATCATGTACGTAACCGACAGGATGGAAACGTAAGTTAGCCGTCGATTATATCTTTCATAACAAGAATACTAGATTCTTTATTGCATTCCATAATGTGTACATACAAGTTAATATCTTGTTTGTATGCTGGTTTATGTTATATCTAATTAAATACACACTGCACAATTTCCTGTTACATTAACTTAGGCTATACAGGGTGTATCTGTCATCGTATCGCAAACTTCGAGAAAAGGTTAGACCGTATGCCACTAATAAAATTATGATAGTCACTGTATGTAGTTAATGAGCGGTTACAGAAATCACAGTGTTTGAAAAAAAGTGTTGGCTCGGTTTTTGAACGTTAGAATCGTGCCGCCGCGCATCCCTATTAAATCAGCTGAATAGGATAGTTTTCGAGTTTTGTTCACATTGCGCTTGTTTATGTAATTAGCGAATTAAATAATTTTTACTTTAAAATCTTATTGGATTATAAAAGTATAGCAATTATGAACGGTTTAAAGTGAAAAAAAACTGCATTAATTTTTTTTTATTAGTGAAAAAGCCGACGAAAAATTCCACCACTGGGGTTTCAGGATAATGTACTGGATGCATGGTACTCGTTTGTGCGTTGATGTCAGATACACCTTTATAAGCAGTATACTAAAGAAGCTAAGTTCTTAGTTTTTACTATAAAGTTGAAACTTTTCGTTTTTATTCTTAGCTTACTCTTATAGATATTGCAAGTTTGTTACGCAATTATCAAGCGGATTCAACGTTAGTAGGAACTGCACCTTTTTGTCTTATAGTAAGTAACGTACTTTTGCACCGTTTATTACAGGAAATATTTGACAGAGCCTTGTAAAAAACTTGTTGACCTTCTAATGAACAATTTTTACGCTTATATTTCGGTTAAGATTAAGATATGCATGACCTCTCTGCAAGATTAAAAAGACATACTTATGCCTGTTGAATCTTGCAGAGAGGTCATGCGCACTTGCACATCGTTCCTTCACAGACTCCTTCCATCTATTTCCATTAGACAAAAAAAAAATAGGCCAACTAATTAGGAATTATTTGAGGTTAACAATAAGAGGCTCAATCACCAAAATAAGTGCCCTATCAGCTGGGTGCGTGTTAGTTCATCACGATAACAGGTAACAGGGCTCAAAGAGTCTACAAACAGTTATGCAATTTCCGATAAATGGTCGCTCACTTGCATAACAATGTAATAAAATACCGTGCTTGCACTTAGATCTAGCCGGCAAATGGCATTTGAAAACGCAAGACATTTCTGTTAGAAGCAAATGAACAGCGATCTTTCTAACAACGTTAAGAACATCAATACATAGTATAAAACAAAGTCGCTTTCGCGGTATGTCCGTATGTATGCTTAGATCTTTAAAACTACGCAACGGATTTTGACGCGGTTTTTTTTAATAGATAGAGTGATTCTTAAGGAAGGTTTGTATGTATAATAAATGCATAATATAGTAGAGAAACACTGAGAAATCTAAAAAGCGCGATAAAACCGAACTCCACGCGGGCGAAGCCGCGGGCGGAAAGCTAGTAAATAATAATCGTTTATATTTCAAACGCTCATTACACTTTTACATTTCTTCGAAGACGCATGATATTAATACATTTACATTTAATAAGGTGACGCAAAGTAAAAATATTTTATTTGAATACTCCGTTGTTGACTATTAAAGTCAACAAAACAATTCATTGGTTTCCCTGGCCGAGGACTTTGGAATGGGTAATTAGGTCAAACGGGTGCCGACTCACCGGTTAACAAACCTAAACTAAATTTAAGTTTAATGCACCTTTTTATTTATATTTCATTAAGAAAGAGAGAGAAGATAAATATGCATACAATACGATTTGGATCTCTGAATAACCAGTGTGACCTGAGCTAGAAGGTAAAAAGATTGAGATTTAAGACCCCATTTTTTTCGAGTATTTCTTTAAGTCTGCGTTTTCCAAGCTTTAATAAATGAATAAATAAATTAGTTTTTAGTAGTGGTATTTTATGTCGCCGTATTTTTAATCACTTCCAATATGTATAAATGGATTTTCTAGGCAAGGTTCAAGGTGTAGCCATACCATACTTGGTTGGAGGCCTTATCGACGCCATTATACTGCTTAAGCAGGACGCAATTTCCTGAGTCCGACGCAAGAACTCATATAAAATGTAGACTTAAGTAAAACATAATGGTTTCGTGTTTTAATAGGCAATGTGTAAAAGGCCGGTTTGAGACATTTAACGATATGGTTTGCTAAACCTTAGGATTTAGCAGTAAATGCAGTTAGTTATACAGTTTAGGCATAGTACCTAAGTAATATTATATATAGGATTAAAAAAATAAACAGGGAGTTTAAGATTTTGGGCCAGCTGAAATTAAATCATGGAGCCAAAGTGCGTGTCTCCTTCTTTTTCCTTTTTTTTTTGCACAGTGCACACTTCCTGTGACCAAAGAGCCCTCTGACCAAAGAATGGTGACTGCCATTCAACGTGGTAATCCTGCCAGTCTTATTTCTGGACACGTTTTTGTATTAAAACGATGCAGATGAGTACTTTGACGCCTTTTATTTATGTATTTACTAGCTTCCGCCCGCGACTTTGCTCCCGCTGAATTCGGTTATATCGCGCTTTTTAGATTTTCCCGTGCGAATGAGAAGTTCTCCCGCGGTAAAACATTGTTTATCCAGGACTCAAACTAACTCCATACCAAATTTCATCATAATCCGTTCAGGCGTTTAGGCGTGAAAGAACAACAGACAGGCGGAGTTACTTTCGCATTACCATAATTACCATGAGTTGTTAAACCAAAATTGAGTGGTATACCTACCTAGTTTACCACTCAATTTTGGTTTAACAACTCTACTAAATGTTTTACCTTGGACCCTTTAGATTCCTCATTTTTTGGGGATTAATTATCGTATCATTTAGCTTCTAAGTGTAGATGTGCATATTCGTTTGCAATAAACGTAAACCTTGTTTTAAACTACACACAGCGCCATCTCTCACCGACCTGGTATGAAGCTAACAATATTTTTGTTTTCCGTCGGAAATATCGATTTTTTCCGAGATAAAAAGTACCATATTATTTAATCCGGACTTCTAACTTTACGTCTGCAAAAAAAGCAATCGGTTCAGTAGTTACGGCGTGAAAGCGGAACAGAAAAACAAACCAACAAACTCACTTTCCGATTTATAATATTATTAAGGATTTGTATGTGTGTTGAATTAATTAGTCATTTAATTTACTATATTACTCAGTGTAAATTGTACATGGATAAACATTATTTTTCCTTGAGTGACTTACACTTTAAATAAATCTTGTTTGAAATTAACAAAAATGACCACCAAGCCAGCTAAAATAAAATTAAACCAAAAGGAGTAGAAGGTCGGGCAACTATGAATGCCAATCCAAAACTTGTACTTTGTGGTCTCGGAGAGCGGCCGCCACTAGCCGTGCCATTCGGATGTGCCATATCGTACATCCGTCGTACGTGTATCGTGCGTGCGTGTTCGGTGGTAGGCCATAACATCGGCTGCCGGCAGAAGTTACCACCCACCAGACAAAGTCTTGCCGCCAAGCGATTCGTCGTGTTCCGGCATGATGTCTGGTGAAGCCATACGGAGGACGGGGCTGAGCAGTTGTGTTGCGATGTGTGCCGGGTACGATGCGCCAAATGTTGTTGTGTCTGGAGTTTGGTCGTGGAGGCTCTCCAGATCAATCTCCCTCTGGGTTAAACGGTCAACTGCCATCTTCCTTCCAATTCAATCAGTTTTTTGAGTGAATGGGCTTATTAAACTAGCGCGCTTTACCATCAACGATTGCATCACTTCTTACCATCAGGCGGGATTGTGATCAAGCATCCATACTAATATTATAAATGCGAAAGTAACTCTGTCTGTCTGTCTGTCTGTTACGCTTTCCCGCTTAAACCTCTCAACCGATTTTGATGAAATTTGGCACAGACAATCTTTAGACTCTGAGAAAGAACATAGGCTACCTTTTATTCCGGAAAAAAATTATGTTCCCGAGGGAAATCTAAAAAGCGCCATATAACCGAACTCCACGCGGGCGAAGCCGCGGGCGGAAAGCTAGTTAGTTTATAATTATTAAAAAAATAAAGTTGAAATTCCTGGCTCATTTGAATTATGTGTAATCTATCTCCTCGTGATATTTTTGTGCAGTCATGTTGCATTGGATCTAAACAAGTTGGGTTCGTCCACCAAGTCGAAGTCCTTCCCACGCCGTGATTCTTCCGCTTTGGTATGTGTGGACCTCACGAGGGCACCGTAGACGGCTAACTCTCCATGAAGTTCTCCAAACGCGTGTTCTTTGTCAATCGGGAAGAAACCAAAACCGGTACTTACCGGTGAACAGCACCAAAGATCATTGTTTGTCACTGGAATGATAAATACGAGCTCCCAATAGCTACCGACCGTGAGTGCCACATCGCAACAAGTGGCCGTGTTCGAACATGAAGACCAATTTTATACAACCTCCTTCGCACCGTTTGGTACTTAACAGCAGCTGATGCTCCTCCTAGGGCCTTTGTACTAATTGCATCGCTGTGAAATTGGGCTGTCTTCTGGCGGTCATTTGGATAAATCGATCCTGTCTCGTCGCAGTACGATGTCTACCCGTGTGCCGATCATCCACATCCCCAAAACTGCGATAACGTGACTACAAATACCCTCTAGCGCAGCATCATTGGTCGTGTTGTTGGGTTTTACATTGCATCACCTCGCTCGACTGCCGTCTTCCTTCCTATTCACTAAGGTTAATTCCTAACGAATAGGCTTAATAAACTAGCGCGCTTTACCATCAACGATTGCATCACTGCTTACCATCAGGCGGGATTGCAGTCAAGCACTAGCTTATGTCGTGGTGGCCTAGTGGTTAAAACAACAGCCTCTCAAGTGTGAGTGCGCGGGTTCGATTCCAGGTCAGGCAAGTACCAATGTAACATTTAAAAAAAAGTTATATGTACTTTCTAATTATATCTTAGACACCAAGGACTGAAGGTCAAGGAAAACATCTTGAGGAAACCTGGACTTGTATAAGTCTGAAATCGCCAACCCGCATTGAGCAGGCGTGGTGATTACGCTCAATCCTTCTCTGTATGAGAGGAGACCTGTGCCCAGCAGTGGGACGATAAAAAGGTTGATGATGATGGTGACTAGTTTATATACAATATGTAAAGAAAACCCTGTCCGACCCATAAGGAAAATAAAGGTTAGGTAATCACTTGACCAAATATAATATAAAATTTTACATAATCATCATAGTAACAATACTAATGAATTTTGAAATAATCCTTTTTTCCCGGGAATTAATTCCAATTTCCCCGAAATTTGGTAATTTTTAAAAAAGTGACAACACCGGTATTATTATAAGCGAATAGCGACGCGACCACGTCACAGGTGCCGCGTGCCCTGCCCGCCGCCACCCGCGGAAGGGGCTGCTTAGCGCACATGTATTAAGTTACCTCTTTTTGCGAAATAATATTTATTTTTTCAGGGGGATTTTTTTTTAAGTTTAGCCTGTCTTTGTGGGCATTAGTAGAATCAGTTATCGATACCTAACAATACCTTCACGGATCGGACAGGGTTTTCTTTACATATATATATAAAATGGCCACGGTTCGTAATATGTTATCTCAGCTCAAATGACTACATAATATTAGTCCTATAGCTCACAGCAGCACGTTAAATAAAAAAAACGGCCAAGTGCGACTCGGACTCGCGCACGGAGGGTTCCGTACCATTACCTAAAGATAAAACAGAAAAAAAATGTTTCTATTTTCGTTATTGATATGGAGCAAAAAACCCAAAAAAAATCACATTTGTTCTATGGAAGCCCCCCTTAAATATTTTACTTTTAGTATGTGTAGTTATAAAAATACATAATCTCTGAAAATTTTAACTGTCTAGCTATTATGGTTTTATGTCTAGCTATTATTACGGTTCATGAGATATAGCCTGGTGACAGACGGAGGGACAGACGGAAAGCGAAGTCTCGTGAATAGGGTTCCATTTTACCTTTTAGGTACAGAACCCGAAAAAGGAATGGTGAATAGATTAAAGTTTTTGTCCATTCCAAACTACGTCATCCGTATTTATTCAGTAGGAACTGTCAATATAACTTGTCAGCTGAGAAAAAAAAAATACCCTGAGAATGCCTCGTGACATTTTTTTTCTAGTAGCATTTAATTATTTAATATTTAAGATGAATGAACTTCAAAAAGATTTACAATATATTAATGTTTACCAAGGTCAAACTCTGAAACTACTAAAAACCCAATGTTTTCAGAAATTTTTACTAGGTGGGTTTTTTTTAATATAATTGTTTGTAAAAGCTTTTCATTCTAGATTCTCCAAACTTGGACATAAACTACGTAAACCATCGAGTTCATTATTATAACGTACTAACATTGAAAATTGGTCCTTTGAGCACCAACTGCACAGATACAAAAGTAGGCTGTATGACTTGCGACTTTTGCACGTTTTTTTGAGAATAAAAGAAAAAGAATTGTACTTATTCCATTCTTAACAAACTAAACTAAGTTCAATGCATCTTTCTCTTTCTATTTCAATAAGAAAAGGACAAAATCTACATATTGATTTAGTCCTATCCCATTAAGATAAACTGCCTATCTTGGCAGTTTAGACGTGATTAAAAAGCATGGCGATTAAAAATATGCTAGGAACCAATTTCACAATATTCAACTAATACCTATTTTAAACTAACTGCGCCTCGCAGTTTCAGCCGCATTTTTTTTTGATATGCCCCGCTACTATTGGACGCCTGGAGCCTAAAACCTTCCTGGATTAATAGGCTATCCAAAGTAAAAAAGAATTTTTCAAATCGGACCTGTACTTCTTGAGATTAGCGCGTTCAAACAAACAAACTCTTCAGCTTAATATAGTTTTTAAATTTATTATGTTAATTAAAATTCAAAATGTATAAGAAAACATATGTTCTCTATACTCTAAAAAAAATGTTAAATCTCCCAACTCTGTTAATGGCGTATGGCGGGTATGTAGCATCCACCTTACGCTGCAGAATTATATTTTGGGGAGCAATGTAAGACATACATGCGTACATACAAAGCACAGAAAGCTGTGAGCTACATTTTTAACAGTTTCAATTACTGATATTCCCGCGTCTATCCTACTAATATTATAAAGGCGAAAGTTTGTAAGTATGGATGTATGGATGTTTGTTACTCTTTCACGTAAAAACTACTGAATGGATTTGGTTGATATTTGGCACAGGGGTAGATAATAGTCTGGAATAACACATAGGCTACTTTTTATCCCGGAAAAATATGCAGTTCCCGTGGGATACGAAAAATATTAGTCCACGCGGGCGGAGCCGCGGGCGAAAGCTAGTATGTAATATACACGAAGTGGCCATCTTTGTTAAAGCTAGTCTATATTTACACCATCATCATCATTTTAGCCAAAAGACATCCACTGCTGGACATAAGCCTCCAAGGATCTCCACGATGAGCGGTCCTGCGCCTCATGCATCCAGCGGTTTCCCGCGACCTTCACCAGGCCGTCGATCTACCTTGTCGAGGGCCTACTCACGCCACAGGCATGGCACAGAAGTGTGGTGGTACTCTTTTTAAAAAAAGGTGACAACAGTCATTTGACAAAATACAGACCCATCTCACTTCTGAGTCATATTTGTAAATTGTTTTCAAGAATCCTCACGAATCGTCTCGCTGGCAGGTTTGACGACTTCCAGCCTCCCGAACAAGCCGGTTTCCGATAGGGCTTTAGCACTATAGACCACATACATATGCTGCGGCAGGTTAAACGGAAGAACGAGGAGAATAAGCAAAGGGGTAGGCCCTTTGCTTGGCGTTTGTGGACTAAATAAGCCTTTGATTCGATTAAGACCAGGGCTGTACTGCAGTCTCTCCAGCAGTGCCAAGTAGACTATCGGTATACATGAGCACACGACACAAAAATAAATCTATACTAATATATAAACCGTTGATGATGATGAATATATAAAGCTCCATCCTCCATCTCCCTTCACTGCGCTTTGTCATAGATTTTTTTTTTATACAACCGCAACGAATTCATATCTATCTATACTAATATATAAAGCTGAAGAGTTTGTTTGTTTGAACGCGCTAATCTCAGGAACTACTGGTCCGATTACAAAAAATATTTTTGCGTTTTATAGCCCATTAATCCAGGAAGGTTTTAGGCTATATAACATCACGCTGCGACCAATAGGAGCGGAGCATAACTGACTCCACGCGATCGAAGTCGCTGGCGGCCGCTAGTTATGTGTAAGACGTCATAAAACAAAGCAATATTTAGTATATTTTAGGTAGGACATTCTTTTTTTGCAGGTGGAAGGATCCTTGAGAACTGTCCTCCTCTCGGAGATGCGGTGGGATATGCCGGAATGTTACTGGCGAAAAACCACCGTGCGTTCATCATCTGTCTTTCCGGGGGACCGGATCCTCTCATATCTACGGTACTGGGCAAGACACCAAGAATAAACAATAAGTCTCCAAAGATTAAGACGGCACGATTGGCGCATTAGTTAAGCGATTAACTGCTGCGTTGCGTGTCGCAAGTTCGACGCCCCCACGAAACTAAATATTTAAATTAACTACCTACAAGTAATTGTTCTGGGTCTGACGGGTTGTGTATGTGACTTTATAATTATGTGTGTATACGCATCCACGATACAGGAATGATTCTTAGAGAGGTGCAATGTTAAAAAAAATCCTCAGACATATACAGAGTAGTGCTGACAATACGACAATAAAAGAAAACACAGACCATGCTTGTTCGTAGGAATAATCCTGAACTAAGTATATAAAAAAACCTGGTATCAAAAATAAAAAAATTAAAATTTCAAACAAATTAAATCACATAAAATTGCAAACGGAATAGAACATCCTTTGAAATATTGGTTCAATGACCTCCGATCAGCGGGCGATAGCGCGTTCCTGTATCGACTTGCTTTTTCGCGTCATTATTATTAAAGTTTAGCACCGCTGCATGCGGCGGTCATCAACCTGTAAGTGCTTCCTTATCAACATGTACATCATGTAGAAAATGTGAAAAATGAAAAATAATTTCCTGTAACTAAACTAATGGATATATTTATATATTTTTTTTATGGGTAGACTGACAATGTGTTGAGGTACACGATGTTTAATTTATTGTCGTACGGTCAGCACCACTCTGTATAAACGAAATATTTGCACGCATTTCTACTCGTAGTTGCAAAATTCAATTCATCTTTATTTCTCCGTTCATTTGACCATAGATACAATCTCGTGGACGTAGGTAGGTCGAGATTTATTATTGTTCTAAATTTAATTCTTTCCGCTTCCTTAGTAAGAGTAGGCATGTAAAGGTCTTATTACATTAATCTCATTGAATTAAACACAGTCATTTCCAATGTGTTATTTTATTCTAAATGAACGAGTATTTACGTATCGTATATAACAAAACATTGGGTAACGGTCAGCACGAAAAGCTGAATGAAATTTCTATTAATAAATGTGTTTACCTATAGTAAGTCGTAGTTATGCAAAATGGATCCAGCCCCCAAAAACTATCCTTTGAGAAAATAGAGGTTCAAGTTAAATTTATATATTAAAATAATATGACAGTAGTTTGTTTTAAATTTCCTTTTTAATAATGGGTATTTTCCTGTACTTTTTTGCGGCTTGGATATTTTTTGCATATACTAAAGTTATTATATAATTAGTTTGTAGTACGAAATTAGTTAATAAATAAATATATACCGACAAATCACACAGATTGAGCTAGCCCCAAAGTAAGTTCGAGACTTATGTTATGGGATACTAACTCAACGATACTATATTTACAATAAATACATATATAGATAAACATCCAAGACCTAGGTCAATCGGGAAAAGATCGTTTTCCATCATGACCTCGCCGGGGATCGAACCAGGGGCCTCCGCGTCGCAGGCAGGCGTGTTGATCGCACGCGTCGTCGAATTGAGGTGTGGTAATATTGTTTCATATGCATCGTCTTAGCGATAACAATAAGAATAATAATAAAGAAATAGACTATATTATTATTATTACCAAATTATAGCTTTTTGGGAGTAAAAAGGTACAATTTGGTACATAGTATTTTGATTTTGATAGTATACAAGTTACATGCAGTGATGACCATGTTAGATATTTTAAGAACATGTGTAATTAATGTATCTGCATAAATATTGTAAATCAGAATACCCACTAGAATTTTTGGCCCATCCTTCTCCATAGAAAACCATTTTTTTAAGACACTGCTAGAACCAATTTTAGTTTCTTTCTAATTTTGACACGCAAAAGGACTTTTTATGCTTCTATTTTCAAATAGTTATTTAAAAAATAAAAAATGATAAAGGTCACTAATGATATGGATTTGTATTTCTTCTTTTTAGTATGTTGGTATAGTAATAGATATATGTATGTACGTCGGTATGTTATATGCGTAATAGATTTTGCGACAGTTATTATTATTTTCTGAATCCTAAACACGCAGATTTTTTAAAGTAACTATTATGGATGTAGTTATGCAAAAAGGATCCAGCCAGCAAACTTACTTTTGAGAAAATAGAGTTTGAAGTAAAACTTATATATTAAAACTAGCTTTCCGCCCGCGGCTTCGCCCGCGTGGAGTTCGGTTATATCGCGCTTTTTAGATTTCCCTCGGGAATATCAATTTTTTCCGGGATAAATGGTAGCCTATGTTCTTTCTCAGGGTCTAAAGATTTTCTGTGCCAAATTTTGAGAGGTTTAAGCGGGAAAGCGTAACAGACAGACAGACAGACAGACAGACCGACAGACAGACAGACAGACTTACTTTCGCATTTATAATATTAGTATGGATAACATGACAGTGGATTTAAATTTCATTTTAAATAATTTATATTTTTCTGTGCGTTTTTTGCGGCTTTGATATTTTTTGCATACACTAAAGTTGATGTGTAGGTACCTAGATTTTAGATATTTATGACAGTAACTCAAAAAACGGTTTTTGTGGGTTGGATCCATTTTGCATAACTACGTCCAATAAATAATCCATATCCATACTAATATTATAAATGCGAAAGTATATCTGTCTGTCTGTCCGGCTTTCACGCTAATACTACTGAACCGATTGTAATGAAATTTGGTACACAGATAGTCTAGAGCCTGAGATAGGACATAAGCTATAAAACATCCCGTTATGACCAATAGGAGTAGAGCAGGAACAAAAAATGTTGCGGAAACGGAAGAAAACGCGGATGTACTACATATTGCTCCTATTATTTTAACAGGCGCTTATTTTATATCAACTGAGCTCATTTGGCTAGAAGGTTACGCGGGTGAAACCGCGGGGCACAGCTAGTCAAAAAATAATTTCGTTAGAAACTCGTAAGCTGATAAATAACTACCAAGTAGATTTACGTGTTAGCTTCAAGGCGTTCCAAATATTAGATGGCCAACCACTGAACTTTTTTCTAAGACCGGTATCAAAGATACCAAATAAATGTTAATAAATTTGAACATTCAAAGTTTCGTCGAATTTTTCATTGGTACTAAGAGGTGCCAATGAATTCCTGTAGTTTTAAGAACATAACTGAACTCAGTTTTAATCTAAATTACTGATATGAGAGTGTGACTAGATTTTGGAACGTTTTTAATTACGGGAATTGACCTCAAGAGGTTTCACCAATTGACCCTATGGCACAGGTACTTTTAATACCTACAATTTCGTTTTGGCGGGAAAGTCGTCAAGCTGAGTGTCACGCTCATTTTTCATTGGACTTTTAAAATTATTTATAGTACTATTTACTAAATAAAAGTGCGTGATTTATGTAGTAAAAGGTGAATTCAGTAAATAATTTATAAAGAACATTGAAATGTTGCAGCATAATGGCCACATCATGACTTTGTCTGAAACCTCCCTCGTAAGACGGTTCACGCGGCCGCCTTTTTAGCACAAACTGTGCGAAGCCAAAAAAGAAAGAAAAAGAAAACCGTTTGAAGATTTTACTTATTATTTATTTTACTTGAAATTGGCACAAAGGCATAACTAGTGCCACACTATAAGAAGAAAATAAACCTACAATTAACTAAAATTATCAACAGCCAATTACTATTTAAATGACAGCTGATACTGTTCTAATTTCAAACATGAACCAGCAGCGAAACATACCTTTAATCTTTCAATCGTTAGTTGAAACTTCAAATTTGGAACAGGCGAAATAGCACACAAAAGTCCAACAAACAGAACTATTTGATACAAGAAAAATCTATAGAAAACACTGCCTTATGTAGAGTGTAAAGAGTTCTGATTATTTTTAGTTTTATTATAGTAACTCGCGTATTTATTTTAACCGGTTCCACGCATGCGTCGCATAGCCGCAAGCAACGAATGCAAACTAAGGTTAGAACAGTCCACACCACAGTACGGTTAGCGGTTTGAAGTTGTCTTGATGCACAAATCCATACTAATATTATAAATGCGAAAGTAACTCTGTCTGTCTGTCTGTCTGTCTGTCTGTCTGTCTGTCTGTTACGCTTTCCCGCTTAAACCTCTCAACCGATTTTGATGAAATTTGGCACAGACAATCTTTAGACCCTGAGAAAGAACATAGGCTACCTTTTATCCCGGAAAATTTGATGTTCCCGAGGGAAATCTAAAAAGCGCGATATAACCGAACTCCACGCGGGCGAAGCCGCGAGCGGAAAGCTAGTAATATTATAAATGCGAAAGTAACTCTGTCTGTCTGTCTGTCTGTCTGTTACGCTTTCCCGCTTAAACCTTTTAACCGATTTTGATGAAATTTGGCACAGACAATCTTTGGACCCTGAGAAAGAACATAGGCTACCTTTTATCCCGGAAAAATATGATGTTCCCGAGGGAAATCTAAAAAGCGCGATATAACCGAACTCCACGCGGGCGAAGCCGCGGGCGGAAAGCTAGTATAATATATGTATAAGCCGGCGTTTGTTGTCTGTAGTTATAAAAGTCGTTCGATCATTAACGCGAAATTTCGCGGGTTAATGCGAATTTCTGAGGATTACTGATAAATTGATTACGTCAGTATGGAAGTAGATTTGATGAAAAATAATTAATCATTTATTGGATATTTAACAATGGCTATACAATTATATGCAAGTTCCAAAAGGTTCCAAATATAAATTAGCGCTTCCGATTACGGAAGGTCAGACTATTTATTTATAATCAATTTACATTAAGTTTGATAACAAAAAACAAAAAATATTAAGTGCAGATTTTTACAATCCAGTTCTTCCATGGAAAGCCTAACCGCAGACAATTTTATTGCACGAATAAAAAAATATGTCCAGTGAAAAAACCACCCCTTAAATCAACAATAAAACCGTTATACGAAAATCAAACAAACTAGAGATCAAGTTACTATCAATTATGAATGTCATTACCTAGGTAAGTATTGGTCAAAACTAATAATATCTTCTGTCCTTTTCTTAATTGAATAGCTAGAAAAAGATACATTGAACTTTAGGTTAATATGTGAATAAGTGATTCTGCGCCAATGTGCCACTAAGTGTAACCATTAAATTATCTCTCTTCATACATCTTCAAGGGTTCATTGATCATGTAAAAAGGTCACTGAACTGAATCAGTTACCTAGAAAGTGACAATATACATACATTATTAAATCGGTTAAAAAAAAAACTCTTTGTTTGTAGAGACACAAGATTAGCATATTGTTTTTCGGATTCCGACTCACACCTTGCCTGTTGTTTTAATATCAATGACTCGACTTTAAAAAAGAAAATTAATTAAAGTCGATTAAGAACCTATTCCTTTCTTAACTCGAAGTTACTTGGATTAACTTTCATTTTTTAAATACAATTATTATATATAATTTGTAATTATATATATATAGTTATATTAAAAAATGAATAATCTCTTGATATCAGGATGGCCGCCAGTCGGTTTGCATTTAAGCGGAATTTGCAGAGTTATTTTCGCAACAATTAGGGTAGAGTATTGCTACACCTCTCTCCCAAATTTTAGTTTTTTTATGTATATATTATAAGTATATGTTTTGGTAATAGTATGTATGTATATTTAGCTTATTTAAGTATTTTTTTAATAGTGTTGAGAGCTTTTTTTTTCTTTACAATTTTCTTTCAACCTAAAGCACCTATCATCTTACCTGTGGTTGACTGTTAGAGAATGCCTAAGGCATTAAGTCCGCCTCTGTACATGTCATGTGCGAAAGATTAAATAAATAAATAATGTAATAATTATTCTACTTGTGGATGCAGAAAACCGATTAAACCGTCTGCTTTAGATATTCTTCAAGCATATGTACCAGTCTTCGCCTTTCACAATGGTCTCTCGTAAAGTTCAAATCAGAAATATTGCAAAATGATTTCACTCATTTGATGCAATATAAAAAATATTATTATTTACTCTAAATTATAAACTTGAAGGCAATTTAAATGACCATTCCTTTTATTTACAGTATAAACTCGTTTCGATTGTATAAAAAAAAAATCTATGACAAAGTGATGAGAGATGGAGAAGGCAGTGACCGAGTAGTGTCCAAAAACTGGAAGATGAATTTATTCATGTTGGTAGAAGAAAAGCGAATGGTAGTAGTTATCGAGAGTAGAACTTGGACGAGGGTAGCACAGGAACCGACGATTTGCACAAGAATAGAGAGATCTATACCTAAAGCAGCAGTGGGTGAAGTGGACTAGTGAATTAAAATAATTATTTATTTATTTAATTTGACAACAAGGGTCCAATGGTTAGTACAACAATTATTTTCGCATAATCGCATTAAATTACAATACATTAAATTAAAAATACAATACTATTAAACTTTGGTGAAATTAAGTAAGTACATTTAATTAGATTCAACTAAACTAAAAGAACTGTACAGTGATAATGATCATGATGTTATCTTTAGTATAAAAAACACTTACCTAAATCGTCATACATAAAAAAATACAATAAAAAGCTTTTTATTATTTACACCTTATAAATTACAGAATATAAATATAAATATTTTACAAAGGCTGACACAATGTTATTTAAAGGACATCTCTGACTTTGTACTGTTTGCAGATGATACCTCTATAATTTTTAAAGTAGACAGGAATAGACAAGATTTTGACGAAATAAACAGTGAATATAACAATCGTTACGGATCGTTACGTTATCTCAATAGTTACTGATTGGTTTACGTCTTATAACCTAATTCTAAACACCAAGAAAAGAAAATTTGTAAAGTTCGCCTTGCCAAATGTTAGATATACAGTATGTTAACTAACAGAGGGCGTTCCCGTTAACCCTAAATAGTATAGCATACATACATGCTAAAAAAAATATTTCCATTCGAAAACAAAATGTTTTAAATTTTTTTCCAATTAGAAAATATTCAATAAAAATTTTAAATTGACATGTAAAAGAAACACACTGTACACGCGAACATGAAAGATGGCAACGTCGCAATTTATTTATACATGACGACTACTATTTCGATTTAAAACAGGAGGTTTCAAATTTATTTCCAATTAGAATTTTTTTTTATTCGGATTTTTTTATGCTTATTTTTCTATGCTGATATTTTTATTTTAATCTATTAATGATACATATTAACGAGTTTAAGGGAACGCCCTCTGTTATTTAACATACTGTATAGAACCCAGCATCGTTTTAGATAAAGAGGTGCTTGAAACTGTGGGCTCCAGTAAAAGTAGGCATCTCCTGTTCTTGAAAGAAAAGTGTAAACTCAGCCTTCGCTAGCCTCTAGCAGGAAGGCTGAGTTCGACCGCCTACGCCATCAGGAAAGTAAGACAATAGACTGACGATGATATAGCTCGTTTAGTCTATTTATTTCCACAGCGTTATGTCCTACGGTATTCTACTGTGGGGCAAAGCTGCTGACATACAAAATATATTTGACTAGTATCCGCCAGCGACTTCGTTCGCGTGGAATTAATTATGCTCCGCGCCTATTGGTCACAGCGTGATGTTATATAGCCTAAAGCCTTCCTGGATTGATGGGCTATTCAACGCAAAAAGAATTTTTCAAATCGGAACAGTAGTTTCCGAGATTAGCGCGAACAAACAAACATACATACAAACAAACTCTTCAGATTTATATATTAATAAAGATTTGTACGCCAAAAACGAGCTGTTCGAATAATTTACCAGTTCAGTGTCAGAGTTTCTACAAGAGATTTGTTTAAAGATATTGGTATTCTCACGGTTGCTTAACAATTATTTATTTTAGCCAACATCTTATATGTTAGGTAAAGTATTCAAGTGTACACCAAAAATAGTGAGATTCATAATGTTAACACCAGAAATAAGGACAAACTGCGAGCCCCTTTTCACCGACTTTAAAGGGTTCATAATTGCTGTTGTGTTGAGTTCCCGGAACTGGCCTTTATCTTCATCATCAGAGCTCTTATAACAGTCACAACCCATCTAGGTGTAAAGTTCTTACCAATACAAATTAATTGAGCCCAAACACAAGGTAGCTGCTGTGAATTGTTGAGGAGTTCCTTCAACTATCTCCCGGCTCCATCATCAGATCTATTCCAGACGTTCATTAAATTGTAGTGCTTTAAAATAATTAATGAAAATACTAAGAAATACACTAGTCACCCCTGCAATTTTTTAAAGTTCCCCTTGTTTTCTCTGGTCTTCCACCATCAAACCCCAATATCCTTATCATGGGATCACCTTGGGAACGTCTTCTTTCCAACAGAAAAAGAATTATCAAAATCGGTTCATAAACGACGAAGGTATGCGTGAACAAACATAAAAAAGAAACATATGTACGGTCGAATTGAGTAACCTCCTCCTTTTAGAAGTCGTTTAAAAATAAAACTAATCTTGAACTTTTGCAGTCTTTGACAATAAGGCTGGGAAACTTCTTTGTGGATTTCGTTGCTGATTACATACACCTTTGTTCCGAAAACTATATAACAAAGTTCAAGTAAGTGGCAGTAAATTAAATTAATTGTTTTTTTTAGAAACCGCGTCCATTATACTGTTAGTTTAACATTTTTATTCTTTTTTTTCAATTACTGCGCTAATCGTGTTGTCAGAATATAAATCGTCGGTGAGGTGTCCGAAAACTAGATTTTTTTTTTATATATATTATAAACTAGCGCTTGACCGCAATCCTGCCTGATGGTAAGCAGTGACGCAATCGTTGATGGTAAAGCGCACTAGTTTATTAAGAGCCTATTCACTCTAGTCTTGAAGACACTCAAATTGTAGTCCGACGGAAACACCGCCGCTGGCAAATTGTTGCAGTCCCTCGATGTACGCAGTATAAAGGAGGAGGCGAAACGCTTCGTCCGGATCGTAATGGTGTTAACAACGTAAGGGTGGAAACTAGCCGTACGACGGGTCGTCCGCTGGTGGAACGGGGATGGGAGAATTAAATCATGCAATTCCCTCGCACACTCCCCGAAATGCATCCTATAGAACACCGAAAGGCTGGCTACTCTACGCCTGTGCTCTAGGCTTTGGAGACCAACTCGAGTTAGATCAGGGTCACCAATCAGCCTCTTTGCACGTCTCTCCACTGAATCTAAAGTGGCCAGGTGACACTTGGCAGCACCAGCCCAAATGTGGCTGCAGTACTCCACACACGAACGGAGCTGTGCTTTGTATAACATTAGAAGCTGCCCAGGTACTGCCGGACCTTTGCGATAACGCCAAGTTTCCTGGCAGCTACCTAAATATGATTCATCATCATCATCAACCTTTTCTTTTTTTTATCGTCCTCACTGCTGGGCACAGGTCTACTCTCATACAGAGAAGGATTGAGCGTAATTGCCACGCTTGCTCAATGCCAGTTGGCGATTTCAGACTTAAACTACAGGTTTCCTCAATATGTTTTCCTTCACCTTGTAATCAGTCATTGGTGTCCAAGATATACTTAGAAAGTACCGATAGCTTAGAAAAGTAACATTGGTACTTGCCTGACCTGGAATCGAACCCACACATTCTTACTTGAGAGGCTGGTATTTTAATCACTAGGCCACCACGACTTAATAATAATAAAATATGATTAATTGACACCAATGTAGAGTCAAAGATGGAGGCCACGCCATGTTTTTTTTATGAAAATTTGAAGAAAAATACGTCAATCCATGGTCACCAACTTATCAATGCCCGTATATGAAATAAATTATTTCTAAGGTCAGAATTAGTCATCATCAGAGTTTAGGTTAGTTTTATAAACTGTTTCATTCATTAGAAGGTTCTGTGATGGACATTTTTTAGGTGAAGTGATGTGTGTAATCAGCCTATAATTTCCATAGAGAAGAGGCCTAGGACAATGGCCTCCTCTCTATTAAATAAAATTGGCCTAATTCAGGTAGGCCCTTTGAGAGTTAGTGGATGACGAATGTTTTTAGGGTTCCGTAGCCAAATGGCAAAAAACGGAACCCTTATAGATTCGTCATATCTTTCTGTCCGTCTGTCCGTCTGTCCGTCCGTATGACACAGCCATTTTTTTCCGAAACTATAAGAGCTGCACTGTTGAAACTTAGTAGCTAGATGTATTCTATGAACCGCATTAAGATTTTAATCCAAAAATAAAAAATAGTAATAAATTTTGGGGGTTCGCATTCTTAGAACTGAAACTCAAAAAAAAATTCTCTATGGATAGGTCATCAAAAATGATATCAGGGTTTCTAAAATATTTTTTTCTAAATAGAATAGTTTACGTGACAGACGCTTCCAAAGTGGAAAAAATGCCCCCCTTCTAACTTCTAAAATAAGAAAATGAAAAATCTAAAAAAATCATATGATGTACTATCAGCTGTAGAAGTCCATTCCCACCTTAAAGACTACTGTCGCCTGCGCTAAACCGGCCACGCACACTACCGCATTATTTTTTATCGCAGTCTTCGTCTTTCTTTAAAGTAATGCAAAATTTCGTTACTTCATTTGAAGTTAAGTTAGCGGCCGCACTTAACAATGGTGCTATCATAAGCGAGCGATTGTGGGTTCGATCCTTAATAAAGGCAAATCTTTTTGTTGTTTCATATAATTTAAAATTATGATAATTGATTTGTATTTTATAGTAAAAATGTTTGCAAATAATATTTAAACGAATAGGAAAATTTATTGAATATTTATCCCAAAAAAGGTTTTTATTATATGTTTTAATTTACTATAGTGGTAATATAATAAAAAAATATATTGTGTGAGCATTAACTATCCTAATAATTTATCCATGCATTTCCATTGTCCATCCTTGTTGCGTCAACGACGATAAAAATAAGCGCGGGCTTCGCTTAACTCGTGCTGGTGGCGCCTCTCTCAAGAGTGCCAAGAAAAAGAAGAAATAAAAATAAACTTGGCTGTATGGCGTACTATGCCTTCGCCTTTTCCATTCGCCCGAACGGAAGAAAAAGAACTAGTACAAAAAAAGATGGCGATCTCAGCTCATCCGACACCGCGTGTACTCTAAATAATATCGAATATCTGACTTCCTAAGAGCTTCGCTGGCCAAATGAACCCTCAGTGTCCATATTGGTGATGTGTCTGTGCTTGACGAGTGTAGGCAGTGAGCAAACAGCATCAAGTCCACGTCAAGAAGATAACTGACCGGCCGGCGTCTGCCCCGTCGTTGGTGATTCCTCTCTGTCCTGTCCAACTGGATCCAGGTTAGTGCTTTGCATGTTTGTTTTCCCTGCTTTGAGACCCTGGGGTTGATAGGAGAATGCAGCGACTCTTCCAGGAAGCGTCAACATTAATTATGGTGCCTCCTGTGAGGATCTTCCTCGCGTAATTATTTCAAAAATACCTACTATCGGAAATTAAATCCTTCCATTCTCGTTATTACGTTAAATACGTAATCCCAATTCTAATTTATTCGTATACTTACCTACTTAAGGCAATTTCAATTTGCCTTTCAAGTTCTAAGTGTCTAAATAAAACCTAGGTCATTCCATGATACCTAGTTATTGTTTCTTATTTGAGACCGGTTGACTATTCAATCGTACATTCATACCTCGTTCATTCCCTTGTAATAAGCTGCATTTATTTGTATTAAATAACAAATTGCATAAATTACTTATAAAAAAAAACGTGAGTTCGAAGTTTCTCGAATTTAGTACCGAAGTACCTACAATCGTAGTACTTGTCTCCGGCGGGAGACGGATTAGCTTTGAACTACCTCAAAGTCAAAACTTATATTCTAACAAATAACCTTGAGACGTGTGTGCTTGTATTTCATTAATACGTTCGCGCGTGCATTACTGCCGACCTACCGGCTTACGTTTTTACCGTTTTACCTACTTTTAGAACTTTTATCTTTTTGAGCGTGCGGATATCGTATACCACGTGAACTATGAGCGAACTGGAATTAATAACCGCTATTAAAAGGCGGGAATATGAGTATACAAGTATGCAGATACTTTACGATTTAGCCAATACAGTTAAAGAAACTAAAACTAAATTTGCAGCTTTTCGAGCTAGGTACAAAAAGATTGACGAGATTCGTAATAGATTTTTGGAATGCAACGATGATGTTAACCAGTTGCAATTAAAGCTTAAACCTTCGTTTGTTATCGATCATAAAGTGTTACTGTCATTCGATGAATTGTATTACTGTGTTATCGAGTTTGCGGATTCTCTCGATGCGAGCGCAGGTAGCGACTGTCGCCCGGAATTGGGTCAAGGTCACGTGCGTTCGCAAGTGAAGTTACCGAAGCTAGAACTCCCAAAGTTTGATGGTAATATAGAAAAGTGGCAAACATTTAAAGATAGTTATACAGCACTTGTTCATAATAATAGTTCATTATCCGACACTGAGAAATTTCACTATTTGCTGTCATGTTTATCTGGCTATGCACTGACATTAGCGAAGGGCGTGCCAGTGACATCGGCAAATTATTCAGTGGTTTTTGCAACTTTACTGGACAGATATGACAACAAGCGTATTCTTGCAACAGCTTATTTAGAAAAATTAATTAAAATTAACCCCATACAAAAACCATCTCTGTCTAACTTATCTGAGTTATCTAACACACTTTATGAATGCGTTAGTGCCTTGCGCGGTTTGTGTATTGATGATTTATGCGAATTTATTTTATTCTACATTGCGTCTAGGCCTTTAGATACAGAAACAAAAAAAAAGGTTTGAATTACAAAACACTGAAGAAATTCCGAAATTTAATAACTTCATTACTTATTTACAAAATTACATAAAAGTATTAGAAGTTAGCCAACCAGTTAATATTCCATCATCAAATTCTACAAGTAAACAAAATCGGCCTAATGCAAATAAAGATTGTTTATCGCGTCAACCAAATTCATCTCTAATTTCTTCCAACAATACATAATAATAAAGTTAGTCAGTTTGTTGGTGTGTGTTGTAATGAAAATCATTCAATCTACCGTTGTAGGAAATTGCGTTCTATGAATATGACACAGCGACAACAATTAGTTAAAGATTTAAAATTATGTCAAAACTGCTTAAGGCCGGGTCACACTGTTACCGATTGTAAATCTAAGTCAACATGTTTCATTTGTAATGCAAAGCATAATACTTTGTTACATGAAGAGCATAAGAGTTTACTGTCTCATACTAGTGAACTGGATTCATCCCAGCATCCCGATATGAACACTACTCTAACTAGTGCTACCCAGTCAAACATTTCAAATCAACCTATTAGCACAAAAATTCTTGGTACAGCAGTAGTTCGTTTGAAGCGATCGGATGGTTCGTGGCAGTATGTCCGTACAATTATCGACAGTGGCTCGATGGATTCATGTATTAGAAGTAGCTGTGCGCGACAATTAGGTTTACATATCAAGAAATGTAAACTAAATGTAAGTGGCATCGGTCAAAATTATGTGTGTAGCATTAAAGGTCACACCTTCGGTTCAATAATACCTCGATTGAGTGACACTCCTCAGTTTGATATTCCATTAGTGGTTCTACCTAAAATCACATCCCTGATTCCTTCAGTGTCGTTGCCGACAATCGTCAAGGATAAGTTTACACATCTGGATCTCGCCGACCAGGACTTTGATAAATCCGGTCCGATCGATCTGTTGTTAGGAGTAGACTGTTTTGACCAGATATATACTGGCTCACGTTTCAGTCCAGGCCCGGGCTTTCCATGCGCACTCTCTAGTGTATTCGGCTGGGTGATAAGTGGTCAGTTTCTTCAAAACGTGGTAGCTAAAACTCCGGCTACACCCGTTACGCTCCTCGTCGCGTCTTCTAGTGCGCTCGACGAGATCGTTCAACGGTTTCGGGAGTCCGAGGAGCCGCCGAAATGTAAAATTTCCGGCCCCGAGGATGAAAAATGCGAACAAAAATATAAAGAAGGCACGCATCGCACCTCCGATGGGCGTTATGTTGTCCCAATTATGCTTAAAGATGATGCTCCAGCCTTAGGAAAATCATATAAACAAGCGTTTAATCGTTTTCTAAATTTGAAAAAAAGACTTGCTAGTCAAAATAGGTCAATTTTAACTTATTGAGAAATAATATTTTAAAACCAAAGCATATTTTAAGAGGATAATAACATTTTATTTATTATATATTCTGAAATTGTGATAATAGTACAAAATTATTTAACAATTATTATTATACAATTATTGAATTAAATTCATAAAAGTTTTATGACGGAAGATAATTATTTACTTAATGTTTTATGTCATGTTATAAGTACGAGATCTATCAGTAATAAAATAATAATCAATGTAACCATGACCAGTTTGTTAATATCGATCGCGACTGCTAGTCCAGTCGATCGCGACTGCTAGTCCAGTCGATCGCGACTGCTAGTCCAGTCGATCGCGACTGCTAGTCCAGTCGATCGCGACTGCTAGTCCAGTCGATCGCGACTGCTAGTCCAGTCGATCGCGACTGCTAGTCCAGTCGATCGCGACTGCTAGTCCAGTCGATCGCGACTGCTAGTCCAGTCGATCGCGACTGCTAGTCCAGTCGATCGCGACTACTAGTCCAGTCGATCGCGACTGCTAGTCCAGTCGATCGCGACTGCTAGTCCAGTCGATCGCGACTGCTAGTCCAGTCGATCGCGACTGCTAGTCCAGTCGATCTTAAAACTACGCTGTTGATTTATGATTTCAAGTAGTACGTGTGTTTGGTAGATCGCACAAGGTTTCTTTGGTAAACAGTACACCTTAAGTCTACTCAAGTTGGCCACCCCTGTCCTAAACTCTCAAATATTCCCAATCAATCTTGAGCCTTGATGCCTTGGCAATAAAGTTGAAATCTAATAAAGAAATCTGACAGATTGTAGTGGCTTAATGTGCTGTCGTCTGTACTTGTTATTGACCTTGTTAACACGCCTTCTGCTGGGGCTTAAAACCATAACCTACACTATGTAGATTTTAGGTAGATATTTCTGTAAAAATCTTTATGTAAACTAAAAAATATGCATTACTGTATTTAGTCATAATCATAACGAAACTAGTCAAAACCCAACTACAAACATGCATTTATTTTTAATAACTCATAATATGTAATGCATTACACACTTCATTGTTTCTCTTTTTTATTAAAAATAACAACATTTATTAAAAAAAATAATAGGCAGACTCGATTTTTAAGGGATTCACACACGAGCGGAGAAACGCTGCGTTGTAACACTCGTTTAGGCTTCCTTTATAATACTTGTTTATTATTTAGCGAAGACATAGAATCCTATAGCAAATATATAGATTATAGATACTATACTAAAAAAAGTCTACAATGAGACTTCTATTTTTTTTTAATAAATACACTGGATAAAAAAGGAATCTTATTTTAAAAATATTATATATTTATTTACTCTCCAAACTGCTAACAGAAAGACGTTTCGTAGGCCGGTGGTAAAGGTTTGTCCCTTACCAAATAATTAGTTTATTTCCCTTTATATACCTAACTAGAGTATAAGTACACACTGTCTTTAGGTTATTTAAAATAAACCACCAATTATTTACCCTTATTAACTAGAATTTTATGCATTTTTTCGGCAGTAGCTCATAGTCCAGCTATTGCTGATTTCACTCTTAATTTTTCGCATTCTTCTTGAAACCCTTGTGGATTTCAGGTGGGGGGAAATGTGTGAGCATTAACTATCCTAATAATTTATCCATGCATTTCCATTGTCCATCCTTGTTGCGTCAACGACGATAAAAATAAGCGCGGGCTTCGCTTAACTCGTGCTGATGGCGCCTCTCTCAAGAGTGCCAAGAAAAAGAAGAAATAAAAATAAACTTGGCTGTATGGCGTACTATGCCTTCGCCTTTTCCATTCGCCCGAACGGAAGAAAAAGAACTAGTACAAAAAAAAGATGGCGATCTCAGCTCATCCGACACCGCGTGTACTCTAAATAATATCGAATATCTGACTTCCTAAGAGCTTCGCTGGCCAAATGAACCCTCAGTGTCCATATTGGTGATGTGTCTGTGCTTGACGAGTGTAGGCAGTGAGCAAACAGCATCAAGTCCACGTCAAGAAGATAACTGACCGGCCGGCATCTGCCCCGTCGTTGGTGATTCCTCTCTGTCCTGTCCAACTGGATCCAGGTTAGTGCTTTGCATGTTTGTTTTCCCTGCTTTGAGACCCTGGGGTTGATAGGAGAATGCAGCGACTCTTCCAGGAAGCGTCAACATATATAAAAATAAAACAATAAGCATATTATAATGCAATATACTATAAAGTTATATATTATTCGGTATAGATATACTTATACTAACAAATGAAACAAACGTTGAAACGGCAGCATTGTAATATTTTATATAAAAGTAATCCTTGACAAACTTATGATATTGTTATGGTAAAAAATACAAAAAACATTTTTGGTTGTTAGATATGAAAATTATAATATTATACATATATTATGATTAAAGAGGTTATAGCTTAATTATTCATTTTCTTAAAGAAAAGAGGATTAAAGCTTAACCTGAATATTATTGCAATCATAAAATAGTGCTTATTACATTTACAATTATTTGCGTGTATAGCATGGTACTAGTGCTGTCATCCTGCAGTGACTTTTTTCAGAGTGTGATGGCATGAGATTATAATATTCAAGCGCTTTCTTAGTTCAAAAGTAAACGAACTTATTTCTTATCGAATTCAGAAATTATTGTTTTTATAATTTACCAAAAGTAATTTGTATTGAAATTGCAAAAGGCGACATCTGTTAGCCATTAAGCCAACCGAACATATTACTGTCACTTAGCTAAATTACTTTAGAGATGGTTTAGAGTCCGTTATTAAGATATATAATGGTATATATTTAAAACACTCTGTAGGACACTTCTGCACTGTGATTGTTATAAATAGTTTTTTTTTTTTGTTTAGCTCGATAAGACTCCACCAGTCGCGCCAGTTTATTTTTAAACCACAAATGCAACCTCCCTTCTTCGCAAGATTTAAAAGTTTATTCAACGGTAAATATTGTCGTTTCGTTTCACTTGTCTCGACAGCTACCTTCGCCCTCCAACCTCTTGACCTTGACCTCCAACGGCTTACAGTTCTCTAAAATAATAACAATTTTATTACAGACTTGCAACAAGCGATTAGTTTGCACCTTAACACAAATAATAATAAAAACAACTTACACAAAAGCCGGTTATATGATATTTGAGATATATTGCTGCATATCCCTGCATATTGATTAAAAAAGTAACACTAATAACACAAACTGGTAACTATATGTTCACCAACTAACAACAGCTAAGTAATATTATTTGAGTTATTGTAGCTAATAATAGTTATTGTAGGAAGCGGAATATTTTTTGTGAAGGAGTGATTCAGATTCTTTCAAGTCTACCGTCATCTTTTTATAATGACTCTAATATAGAAAAAATCTTTAAAGAAAGTATCATCTTTAAGTTGCGGATCGGTATTTTTAGATATTTTTGTTGTCAGCATTCATAACTCACCAATAAACATTTAAAAAATATTTTGTAAGTTATTAGATTTGAACTCGCACCACCTTGAACGCCTATCAAGGCGAAAACCATTAGGCCATTGAAACACTTACTGTGGACGTTGAAATTAGTAAGTAGTACCTAACAATCATAAGCGGGCAGCAAGTTGTCAAAGTGTATGAGTGTGTATCAAACTTTATTATAGAAGAAGGTCGTAACTACAACTATATTTGAGCCAAATTCGATAAAGAATAGAGGTAAACAAACCGTTGCTAGGCAACGAGTAGCTTACGCCTAAAAGACAGATGTTAACAACCTGTTCTACATAGATGATTTTTATAAAAGTAATAATCATTTTTCCTACTAATCTAAACAGTTTATTTATGATTTGCATAGAACGCGCTTAACCGATTTGAGTGAAATATGACACACATGTAAGCTAATTTCCTAATAGGTTAAATTTTTTGATACATATATATTATAATTAGTCCATACTTGAAAGTATTACAATGCATGTGTTGTGTAGTTGATTTTACAGTAATTAAAATACGCAAAATTGTATTGAAAAATGCCTCAACTTTATTCATTGGTTGAATTCCACAAAATGTGTTTAATACCTGCATTTCATCCATCTTTCTTTTTTTCTAGGGCTATCACGTAAAACTAAAGTCGGCTTTTTAATGGTTTTTCAAAATACCAAGTTAATATGCATGTTATTTTAGTGATTCTATTGAAATACGCTGCAATAAGAATTGTTAATAACTAGCTAGCATGTAAAAGTCGATAATCATGTAAATCACAGGAGACTTATAAAACGTGAGTTGTGATAACCCTAAATTGGTTTGTTTACCTGTATTCTTTATGGAGCTAGGCTTGGCCATAGTTTTGTGAGATTGCAACTCGACTTTTGGTCTTGACTGTACATTACCTACTATAAAAACTACCAACGAAAATTGTTTTGAACGAGATCTAGTAAGTAGTTATTTTTTTAATACCTCGTAAATCGTAAACCGCTTCTTACCGCGTAATCTTTCATACAAATAACATAAATCCTTTAATTTCATAAATCAATGGTACGGAACCCTTTGTGCGTGAGTCCGAGACGCACTTGGCCGTTTTTTTTATTTGTTGTAAGGCATGAACAGATTTCCTCATGAAGTTTTCCTCCACAGTTTTGAGAAACAAATAAATAAATATATACATAGTTAAATTTAAAACCGACTTATTTCCATTCTCAAAACAACTGAGCTACGCGTCTCGTATACAAATTACAATGTTTCATTTCGACGAGACACGATTGAGTAAGGAACAGACTTTTACATTCAAAATGGTAACAAAATAGCAGTAGTATTCGTTTGAGAGACGCTTGAAAGTAATAATAATAATTGTTTAATAATAATTGTTTATTTCAACAACAAGTAACATTACAGTCTTGTGGTTGGAGGCTCCTTTTAAGCAGAAAAGCCTGTGTTAGGAGACTCCGCTCTTCCTTAACTTAATAAGTTTCAATAAGGTACTTGTTTTATACAAAACTAGCTTTCCGCCCGCGGCTTCGCCCGCGTAAATTTCGGTTATATCGCGCTTTTTAGATTTCCCTCGGGAACATCAAATTTTTCCGGGATAAAAGGTAGCCTATGTCCTTTCTCGGGGTCTAAAGATTGTATGCTTTCCGCCCGCGTCTTCGTCCGCGTGGTGTTCGGTTATATCGCGCTTTTTAGATTTCCCTCGGGAATATCAAATTTTTCCGGGATAACAGGTAGCCTATGTTTTTACTCAGGATCCAAAGATTGTCTGTGCCAAATTTCATCAAAATCGGTTGAGAGGTTTAGGCAGGAAAGCGTAACAGACAGACAGACAGACAGAGAGACAGACAGACAGACAGACAGACAGACAGACAGACAGACAGACAGAGTTACTTTCGCATTTATAATATTAGTATGGATTAAACTAAATAATAATAAAAAAGAGGCTTAAGGCTAAAAATGCAGCATGCGCGCAGGCATGTGAGTGAGTAGGTGAGAGTGCGTAGTAATATTAAGAATTCATTTTTATTACGCCTGTGGGTACCTGTATAGTGTCTGTAAATACGTTAACAGCACGTATTATGTACAGTTTCTGCTGGAGATTGTAAATCAAAATTAGTTGCGTATCATCCTCACTAATTTTATTTTATTTATTTATTATATTTTTAGACCACTAGATCTACTATACAATATGTAAAGAAAACCCTGTCCGACCCATAAGGATAATAAAGGTTAGGTAAACACTTGAGCAAATCTATACAAATAAATAAAATTGGAGTGTCTGTTTGTAATATTAAAATAACCGCTTTCTACTTCATGCATATGAATGTATATAGGGTTCACATACCAAAATACATTTTTTTAAATTTTTGTGTGTCTGTCTGTCTGTTTGTTCCGGCTAATCTCTGGAACGGCTGGACCGATTTGGAGGGGACTTTCACTGGCAGATAACTTATGTAATAAGGAGTAACTTAAGCTACTTTTATTTTAGTTTTTTTTTTTTTTTTAATAAAGTAATGTTGCAATATCTAAGTACTGTCCAGTACCGCGCGCAGCTCACGCGCATCTCACCACTGCGCCTTCACGTCGGACGCCTCCCACCACTTCTCCTACCAACGAATCACTGTCACAAAGGCTGCCTGTTGCCTGTCGCGCGGGCTCAGAACGCGCAGAACGCGCGAGCGGCCTATTGCTGACGGTTGTCTCGACGACTTCATTTAGAAATTGATTTCCAGTGTTTATATCATATTTTTGATTGATAGTATAATTTGATGATAGATATCTTTATACATACAATAAATCTGCAGAAAAGTAATTATTGTACATAGAAGAAATTGAAAAAGAAATTGCCGGCGTGTTAAAGGATAACTAAAAAACTTTCGATCCAGCCGCCCCTTGCTGTCCTCTCTAGCGACGCCCCAAGCCGAGGTTCGTACCCCACGGGGGGTGCCCTTAGTGCGTAGTGGCCTAATTTTAATTTACTTTTAAGTGCCCCTGGCTGGAGGCTTTAATTTTAATTAAAGCATCCACAGGAAAGTCCGATTAAGTAGTTACGGTCTCTTAGTAGGTGGCCTACGAGATGCCAAAAAAAAAAAAAGGATAACTAAAAGGACCCATTTCCATCATTTGTGAAAATTTTGTCTGTTCGTCTGTTTGTTTGTGCGCGCATCACGAAAAATCTAGGAAATCAATGCAGACAATGTTTATATACAAAAGTTATGCGCAACTTGAGCTATACCTTAGTTTTTGTTTCATCGTAATCGGTTCACGTTATCAAAAGATATGATTAATTTAGTGAGTTCAAGAAGTAAAATATTACAACACGCAATTCAGTATAGTGGGTACTTGCAACGTCATCTTGAAACTAAAAATAGAACTAATGTTGATAGTTGAAATCCAAATCTGATAGATGACGTTGTACAAATGGTGTCATTTTCTGAATGGCGGACATGGCGGTGTTAAGATTTTCCGCGCGGTCTTTGGTTGCTTGGAAAATTATCGATTTTCTAAACTGGTCGAAAAAGAAGTATTGGCTTTTTGGTTATGTTTGGTCATTGGTTTGAAGTATGAAGTAAAAATGCTCCTTGTTATGATATGATTGAAACAAGTACTCAAGTAGTATTTACCTCTGATTTTTAATAGTTGCCAATCGTCTGCCAATTCGTTCAGTCGCGACACACGATTCGTTGTCATACGAGACTGTTCGACGCACCGTTCTTTTAAGTTTGCAAGCTATTCGGTCACATGTGTTTTTGGTTTTGTTCATTGCTTTGCTATTTTCTTTGAAAATGCCTCAAAGAAAATAAAAAAAACACAAACCTTTCGCTACGTAGTCGAAATGCGAAGAGAATGAGACTTAGTAGGTCTCAGGAATCAGAAGAAGATCGTGAAGTACGGTTATCTGCTAACCCTGAGTACGTCGCTCTTTCACGTGAATCAGAAACTTTCTCCGAAAGGGAGTCACGTTTAAGTTTATAAAGAATACGGATTGCGACTTTGCGGTCTCAAGAAAGCACCGAGGAACGCGAAGTACGGCTGCTCGGCCGCACGCTGCTGCTCGGGAGAGTAATGTACTCTCACTACAGTCCGAGACTTTCACCGGAAGGGAGTCATATTTAAGTTCGCAAAAAACTCGGACCGCGACTTTGCGTTCTCAAGAGAGCATCCAGGAACGCGCTCTCACACGATTCAGAGTCTTTCTCAGAAAGGGAGTCGCGCTTAAGTTCGCAAAGAACCCCGACCGTGACTTTGCACTTTCAAGAGAGCAGCCAAGAACGCGAAGTGCGACTATCAGCTGATCGAGAGCGTCACGCCCTCTCACACGAGTCGGAGACTTTCACCGAAAGGGAGTCTCGCTTAAGTTCGCAAAGAACTCGGACCGCAGATCTGCGCTCCCAAGAGAGTATTGAGGAACGCCAAGCACGTCTGTCTTCTGACCGAGAGCGTCAAGCTCTCTCGCGCGAGTTTGAATGTCTCTCACAAAGAGATGAACGATTACAAATAGCTAGACATAACTATTTAGGTGTACAAAGAATCAATGAAGTTATTTTGTTCGCTTTCACACTCGTGCAGTAGCGACGCCGCTTTCTTGCGCAAGATCGCGAAACCATATGTACGTATCTCCATGAACATTGCGGACGCATTAAAAAAACAAGGAAGCCTCAGCAGCATCGTGAATGCGTTATTACATTGGTCTATAATAATAAAATACATATAAACCTCTCATTTGTGGAGACCTATTGACCTGACCCTGACAGATCTGTGGATCCCAGAATCGGACCTTTCAACAGGCAGGGTTTGAGCACTAAATTTTGAAATTTGAATTTAGAACAACCTGTTTTTCTCTAAATCTACTCGCTATTTTGTAAAAGTCTTTTTAGTTTAAGCAATAATATAAGTTTCTCTATGTAAATTCCTACATTATACTTGACTTTTAATTGCATTGCAATTGTTCTATGAGAAATAATATGGGTTACCTAAAAATTAACCCTTATTTGTTGATTAATTCAAAAATAAAACACTTGCTGGGGATTATATTATGTTTTTTTTTTTATAGAATATCATATATATAATAAAATAAAAAGCAAACAGCATCAGATCCAATACAATTTTTTTATACCGTACATGTTTCTAAACTGTGGACAAAAAATAACGCTCTTCAAGTTTCAGTCAAGTGGCTCTCATATTTCATTCGATATCTAAACATTCTTGGGGCCAGCGACACATGATGTTTTGTTTACAATAATTTAAGCTTATCGCCCAGCTATATTAAACAATAGTAAGTTGTTATGTTCTATAGATCTTGAGTAGGAAGGTATGAAATATGAGCCTCAAAACTGGTACAAAAAACAGTGTCTCATAAAAATAAAAATTTTGCAGTATATGTGCCTGCAGGTGTTATTATAATTAGTTATTCAATATTTACATGAAACTAGACTTCCATTCCAATAATAAAAGTTACACATGTGGAAGAAAAATATCAAAAAACATGTTCATAAACATAGTCAAAAAATTAACGTATTTGGCCCAGGAACACTAAATAGTTTGGATAAGACAATAGGAAAAGTGATTGTTTTTCAAACTTATTTTTGTTTTTAAATGGTTTTACTTAGCTTGCCCTGTTTGTTTGTTTAATCTTGATGACAATACAATTTATTACATTCTATAATGAGAAGAAATATTGATATGAAATTCAACAGTCTTATCCAAATTTTTACGATCCGCCATTTTGCCTGTCTGTGGCGAGTCCCAGAATCGGACTTTTGTTTGTATTCACATCTTTGAAGTTAAAATTTTGCATTTGCAAATAAAATACACGTATTTTGTAATATTCAGATTGAAGTGCAATAAAATACTGATCAGATTACACATATTCCTTTGGGTTCTAATCATTTTTCTATCAAATATGAGAACACAAAATCATAAGTACCCTTCATAAAATGAGATATCCGTTGTGTGCAATACCGTTTTTTGATATAAAATGTAAAGAATATGTCAATGTTAGGAATTATAATGAAATGTTATATATCTTTCCCTATGGAATGTTGCACAAATTTAAAAAGAAACAAAAGTTTATGGAACTAGACCTCATTTTACGAGCGGCACTGACGGATTCTCGAGTGACGTATTCAAAAGAATGAAGTTCAAATTTTTTGTACCACGTGCCTACAAAAGTTTAAGGAAGATGGAACCTTATTTCGTTCTCTTTCAGTCCAATCCTCAATGGGAATCATTAAAAACTGTTTACATTATTCACAAGTGGTATTTATAAACATCTGTTGCGAGCGGGAAGCGTGTCCGATTCTGGGACGCGCCACAGATGCGCACTAGGTCGTAAAGTCCCAGAATCGGACACGCCACAGATGAGAGGATAAAGGGCGGTCAATAGATTACCTTTTGCGTATATACTGTCCACAAGCAGTAGCCTGGATTATCTACTCTAGTAGGTGTAGAACGTCTAGAAATAGGATTTAAATAACAAAATCTTCACCTCTGTTACCGGGGACAAGGGCAGGGCCAGTATATTAGTACTAGCCGTCAACACTATGTGTTCCCTTTCCATGCCACATTAGTCGTTCAAAGATTTCGTGAGTATATGCCCAATAAAAATGTAACTGTCAATTTTTCTAACAGTAAAAGTCTTTCAAAAGGAGCAGATCCTAAAAAATGATTCGACCCTAACGCTAGTTAAACTGTTCAGTTTAACTAGCGTTTCTGGAAACCAGCATGAAAAGGAGAACATTCCAGCTCTGTGTCTATGGTGAACGACGGTGAACATTCAGGGTTAGTAAATACATATATAGGTATATCGTTGTGTTATTCAAAGTGAATCTCCATCTCCAAGAGCGTGGAGTTGCCATCATTTTGGTATTGTAAATACAATATTGGATATACATATTATATTATTGAGAGTGTGCGCGGGAATTGAGGAATTATGTCATATTACTCCATCACCGTTTCATCACTGAACGACTCGTCGTACCGCGAGTATCCACAGTTTGATTAAAATTTAAGTGTCTTCTGTAAGCTGGAGGTCTGACTGGGTTGGGTAGAGCATCGTCGTGTCTCTCGCGTCCAACCCTGGTCCAGGGTATGATCCGGAGCGAGAGGGCATGACAGGCCGTCACCTCCTTCTGCGAAGCAGTAATGCTGGCAAAGGAGGAGGCGGAGCGCGTGACGGAGCGGGAATCCCAGCGCCTAACTTGGGCCGTGTAAATTACTTAATAGGTGCAGAAAACAGTTCCCTATTAAACTACTGTTCCACCTACTTAGTGGCAACTACATATTAGGTAACAATAGCAACAGTAGGTGGACTCAAACAGGAACTCGTCACTTATGGCTCAAATTACTCTCACCAATGAACCGCGAAATAAGATTCTTATTGAACTGAATTGTAAACTATGTATACATGTATAGGTAGGCATCTGATATTGACGCCAATTCTTGTGTTCACAAACTGAAGTAATTTTAAGTTAAGTGCAATTTTTTTCTTCCTATTTCATTCAGAAAAGGATAGAAAATAACATATCAGTCAGAAATATTAAGGCTACAACGATATGTATATGTAGATATATTATATATGTACAGTTTATTTACCGAATATGGAAATAACTATGTCGCAGACAGCGCGGCAGAGCGGTAGGGTCGTCAGCATCTTGGTATGGTATCACAGGTTGTTCCATTTCGTAGGTGAGTTTTGAATTGAAGCACGAGGTGTAGATATACCCTCCAATCTGCATAATAACAATTTGAATAGGCAAACCGACAGTTTCGGTTCGGAGAGGTGCCTTGGTCCGCGTCTCATGCTAAGTGACTGTTCGACAGTCCCCACTTTCCAAACCGACTCTGTCATGTGCCGCCATCACAAAATAACGTCACAATCACAAGCGTTTGCCCCCCTACTACGAAAATCAAATCAGCAACCTCTATTAAAATTATACCGACGATCTCCGACAAACATATTATTTAAAAAAAAATGCAACTTAATTTGATATAATAGAGGCCTACCAATACAGAGGATATTCATTATAACCCGGCCTGTTCGTGTATTTACTCTTTCTAATTACACAGGTACCTACAAAAAAAGCTTTTTTTTATCAAATTGCGCCTGATGGTAAGCAGTGGTGTATTTCTTTATTTCTATTTTTGCAGTTTTTTTATTTGATGTTAATACAAGTTTTTTTTTTTTTAATATTTAGTCAAGTTTCAATTCATTTATAAAAACAATTTACATTGTGTTGAATATCTACATATGCGACCTACATGCATATATAAAGAACTGAGAATTATTCATTTACATACATTATAAGCGAAATTTATATATAGTGCCAAACAATTTTAAATATAATGTCAACCAAAATCACAAAATACAATTATACAAGTCAAAAACCAAAAGTCAAAAAATTTCAAAAGTTGTAAATATCCTATGTACTAATGTCTAAATATAATGTCAAATAGTTTTCAATTTAATGTCAAAACAGTTTTATGTTAAAAGATTCTAAATACAGAAAAAAATAATTCATTTTTTATTTTGTGACATTAGTTCCGATACATTGTAGAGACATTTTTTCTATTAAAAAGGCTTTTAATTTTATTTTAAACAAGTGAGTCTTATAAATCAAGATCTTTAGCTCAGAAGGCAAGGCATTAAAAATTTCTACAGCTTGATACTTCCAGCAATGCTCTTGCTATTTGTTGTTTGAAAGTTTTTCTTCGCGTGCTCTCTCTAATATTACGTTCTTCTAGTGATTCAAACTCATGTAGATATTTAGTAAAATATTTTAAGAGAACCAGTACATATAAGCTGGGTACCGTTAAAATACTATTTTTTTTAAAAAATAGTCCCTGCATAAGACATGTTGTGAAATTTTAACTATTTTCCTTAAGGGTCGTTTCTGTAGAATAAACGCTCTTTGCCAGTTGTAACTGTAGCTGTTACGTAGTTACACTCTTTTAGCGAGGCTAGTCGCGGGCTCGAACTCACTCGGGGACGCGGCCAAAATGCACGCTGTCTCTCCTAGCATCGTTTCTAAAAGATATAGAAGAAGTTATGAGCATTTAGCAGCTAATCTACATGCTTATGTCCAGACGCACGCCCACAAACACCGTGTCGAAGTCTGCCGAAATGAAGCAACGTTAGACAATCCACGGCTTTCAACGGTGCGCCGCTGTGCTGGAGTGGGGGTGTTAGATTTTATTTTCGTTACGGAATTTCTTGATTCGGTCGCCACGCTCAAAGGCCGCGATTAAAGCTATGCAATAGCTTAAAAACCCTGCTAAAAGATTGTAATGCAACCCAAATCCGACATCGACTCATAGCGTAACACATAATTGCGCTGTTCAAATAATTTTAAAATGTGGGGTTTTTAACAAGAAATGTTTTGGACTGTCAGTTTGTGAACCACTGCTGCTTTTGTATTGTTTGTAAATGTATTACTAGCATAGTTTGTAGGCACATGTAACTAACACTATGAGTCTGGTTGCTCGAAATAAATAGATTAATAATAATAATTTCAAAAGTTATAGCCAATCCATTTCTTCATGTGCTCGAAAAATTTGCCCGCTTAACAACTTAGATAAGGCAATGAATGTTGTTAGACTGCCAAATACTTTTCCTACTGATAATGTGCTACGCAACATTACTTCGAAGCCATCTCCATAACAATAAACGTGCCTTTACTTAGAAAAGTATTTAAGATTCTGTGACCTTCCATTTAACACAGAAATAACACGCATAGAAACACGATAATCTATGCTATGTTGCAACTTTTAAACTTAACGAACAGAATACGGCACCCACGTTGCAGCATTGTAACAAGCTTTCCAAATTAGGTTCTTAATTTTAAATTAGGTTTTTGATTCTTTGGCACTGACCCACAATATCGTATCAGTACAAGGTAATAATGTGTAATATTTATAATGGAGATTGTGCCAGAAGCTGACACAGCTAATGGCAGTTATATGTACTGGGTTAATAAGATCTTTCGGATGGGTGATGAAAAGTGGATTGAATAAGGCTCTAGCCTTATTCAATCCACTTTTCTGTACATGTCATGCTGCCCTGGTCTATGCATGTCTCATCCAGGTCTTCTCCGTAGTCTTCTGTAAGTCATCCAATCATCACCAGCACCGTAATTACATAACACACTATTACTTTTATAGATTGTAAAAGCTTGATGTACTAGCATCTATACTAAGCATAAACGTCAGGCTGTTAATTAAAACGGCAATGCATGACGAATTCATGTATGTGCAGGTTTCACAAATCAGCACCCTTATTGTGTATTTATTTATTTACTTTATTGTATACACCAAAAACTACATTTATTAAAAATACATTCAACCGTGGAGCAAAATGCATTCAACACAACAAAATATACCAAGGAGGTCCAACTAGTGACGTCAACAATTTTTTTTTTAGATTCCTCGCACCTATGGGTATCCGAAAAAACCCTATATATGATCTGCGATTTTTCTTAGTTTTCTAGTTATATATTTTTAACCTCGCTGGCAGAAATCAGTAAAAACTACATAAGTTTTTACTGATTTCTGCCAGCGAGGTTTCAAAAATCCATATCTTTTTTGTAGTAGATATTTTGCAGTCTTTTCTTGTAACATAATTTTCTTGATATTGTTTTAATAAAAAAATTCAGCTTCCAGAAATTACCTACAATTACTCAAAAGAAGCTTGAAACTTTAAATTTCAGTAGGATTTTCTCAAACATTCAACTTCAATTTAAAAATACAAAAACGAGTATCCATAGCTTCTGGCTAAGTTTAAAAACTCCGCATGCCTATTAACTAATAAAATCACAAAAAAATGTACTTAATCAGCCTACTTTTGTTGTAATTAACTTTCGAAGGCGGATAGACTAAAAATCATTGAAACACGATTAAAGCATTAAACATTATTTTAACTAGATATTTTTTATCATTGATATGGTAAATTAAACTTTAAAATGGCACCGAAGTGGCCAATGTGTGATGTTTTCCTTCACCTTGTAATCAGTCATTGGTGTCCAAGATAAACTTAGAAAGTACATATTATAACTTAGAAAATACATAGGTACTTGCCTGACCTGAAATCGAACCCACACACTCATACTTGAGGGCAGCAAAAACTGTATAAAATCCCCTTATTCGTAATCAAAGTATAAACGGGGACTTATCTCTAACTTTTAACCCTAGATTACTAACCTTATTTTACAACGCTTATTACTAACCTTCGTCATTTCGACTACGCCATGTAAAAGGGAGGTTTGTAAGGGTTTATGAAATAAAATATTAACATGTGTTTTATTTATTTATTACAATAATCATTTGTTAACATAGTTATAAGTTTTTTAGCCACTAAAATCACATTTTAATTACTTTGACAGTCTTTTTTTTCTTAGCCGTCAATTGAGACCCGAAAATTTTAAACATTTGTTTAAAAAAAAAAAATTAAGAAATAAAATCAACAAAAGAAATTAACATTTTATAAAAAAAGCTATTAATTAATACATTTGTGACAAATGTAAAGTTTGTGTTCGCCACACAAGGATTTGTGCAACAACTCTTTGTTATTCTTCACCTTGCAGAGGAGCAACTTTCACATTTTTTGTAATAAGTAATTATTCGTTTTAGTGTAATAATAAATTATTCGTGTGGCTGACCTGGAGTAGGTACTAGATGACCGTTGTTCAGTTGACGAAGATGTACTTGCCTCGATGTATTTATAAAACTGAAAACAAGAGATTTTTCTGTGATGTTTTCAGTTTTATTCGTCACTATTATCAGCAAATAACAGGTGATGAATCGTATCTAAAATAAAAATATATACAAATAAAAATAGTGTAGGTACTGAAATAAGTACCTACGCACAATGTTTACCGAATCTAGCCGAGCGTTGTAACGCTTGAGCTCAGCTGTAAGTGGTAATCTTTGGTAGGGAGTTGCGAGCTGAGGTTTTGAGTTTTCCAAATTTTCATGTTTGGAAAACCGCAGTCACACGTTATCAAAGTGCTACGGTAGGTAGGTATATGTAACGTGTGACTACGCCTTTCCAAACATGAAAATTTATCTCTAAATAGTGAATATTGCATACTTCAGAATAGTATCGTAAGACATTATTGTCAATTTACAACGAAGGCATCTTGGTAGAGTCTACTGTGTCCATTTACTTGCAACTATATTAGCAACTTTGTTCAGTTCAGTATTCTGAAAATCTTGTTTTATACTTTTTCAGCGTCGTTTTTGTCGTAGTTGGGTTTTAGTTTTTTTACTTTTTTTTATTTGTACTATTTTGGTGTTAAAGTGTATTTGTGGCGCATAATATTAATAAAAGTTAAATTGACGAACTAAAAACTAGGTAGTTAAACATACGACATCTCTTTTGACTTATGTATCGGCGTATAGTAATATGTAGAGATGTCCTATTTTACTATTTCGTAGCGCTTGGAGCGTAGCGCGTATAGCAATGGTTTCCCCGTATGAAGCTCCCGGTTTTTCGTAGTAGCGACGCACATTTGCGTCGATGGCACCGAATGGGTCATGAATTAGTGGATGAGGCCGTTAGTATAAATAGATTGGATGTTTTTCTAACGGTGGTAGGCCATAACATCGGCTGCCGGCAGAAGTTACCACCCACCAGACAAAGTCTTGCCGCCAAGCGATTCGTCGTGTTCCAGCATGATGTCTGGTGAAGCCGTACGGAGGACGCGTCTGAGCACTTTGTATTGCGTTGTGTGGCGAGTACGATGCGCCAAATGTTGTTGTGTCGGGAGTTTGGTCGTGGAGAGTCTCCAGATTAATCTCCCTCTGGCGCAGCATGGTTGGTCGTGTTGGTCTTGGATTTAACATTGCATCACCTGGCTCAACTGCCGTCATCCTTGCTATTCCTAAGTTTTTTAAGTGAATAGGCTTAATAAACTAGTGCGCAGGCATCAAGGATTGCATCACTGCTTACCATCAGGTGGGATTGCAGTCAAGCGCCAGTTTATAATTATTAAAAAAAAAACTTATATTAAGAAGACCTGGGAAGATTTCTTAATCTACCTAATTCTGCTAACGATCGACTGTCATGTGGATTTTTAAGTAATTTATTATGATCCAAGGCACTTATAAATAATCCCTCTATGGTTTTAACTCTACTGAGAGCGACATAGGCCTGTCCTTTAGCAAAAAATGACTTTCCTAGATCTGTAACTTTTTTATCTAGAGAACCTTGTAATTTATGTACAGTACAACCCCAAGAAAGAATCAGCGGGAGCATTTTACGCTAAATTTGCCCAGAACCCCTCAAGCCGTCAAATTCAGTGAGGCAAGGCTCGATTTTGATAAGTCCGTTAGTATCTGCTTTTATGGATGCGTCGTCAAATTGTATGAGAACAGCGCTTGGCTGTTCTCCTGTTCCAACTGATCGCGCCGAAGAGCAGGCCATTCGAAGGCCTTCACCACTCCCATCGCTCCGTTTACCAAACCCTGGTTAACATTCAAATTTCTACGAAGCATTACTAGGGATTATGTACAAACATAAAGTACTCGTGAAGGTCTTTCAGATGATACCAAATACGGTATATTTATTTTAATGTTATATTAACATAGAAATTTTTGTCCGCTAGAGGGCGTAATACTAAATTTGGTGACAAGCTTTATAGCTCATAACCATCAGAATATCAAGGCCCTTCTAATGGTTCTGCAGTGGTCTTATTCTGATAAGTAGTAAAGAAGCTATCTATGAACGAAAAGATGTGAATTATTTGCAATCAGCCCATGAATACAGGTAAAGTCACAAGCAAATGCTAGTAATATATATATATTCAAAATGTACAAGTTAAGCCCTTTCAAATGATACCAAACACGGCATATTTATCTTAACTTTATATTTTTACTCTGTATATTTTGTCCGCTAGAGGGCGCCACATTAGATTTTGTGAAACTCCATATAGCCTATAACCAGCGGACAATTAAGACGCTTCTAATGATATGTCATTTATCGAATTCGAATAAGTAGTTTAGAAGTTACGAGGGAACAGATGAACATACATACATACAAAAATACATACATACATACATACATACATAGCCTGTCAAAATCATAACCCTCCTTTTGCTTTGCCGTAGTCGGGTAAAAAAAGAAAGCATCTAATGAAATAACCATTTATGAAAAGAAATAATTATTTATTATAAAAAATAACCGTTTATTAGAATAAAACTAATAAATTTTTTCTTTTCTGGCTTTTATATCAGCTAACTGTTTTATAAGGTTATCAAAGTCGATGTTTTCAGCAATTTCGTTTCAATTGACAAAGTTGCTAAGTTTGTCAATCTAGATTGAGATAAATTGTTGATCTGAAGATAGATTTTTATCAGTTCAAAAACTCTACTCCCCACTAGCAACTGCCGACGAGCGACGAAGTTATGCGCGTACAAAAATAAAAAAAAACATACGGTCGAATTGAGTAACCTCCTCCTTTTTGAAGTCGGTTAAAAATAACTAATTTCGGAAGTCGGTGACAAAAATGAATATACAAAAACCAAAGGCACCCTGACCATGAACATTCATACTAGCCACCGACTTCCGAATTAGTTATTTTTCACTTTGTAGTGTTCTTTTTTTGTGGAAGTCGGTTATTTTTTTTCTAAAAAAGTTTTTTAACCGACTTCAAAAAGGAGGAGGTTACTCAATTAGACCGTATATGTTTTTTTATGTTTGTTCGCGCATAACTTTGTCGTTTATAAACCGATTTTGATAATTCTTTTTTTGTTGGAAAGAAGACATTCCCAAGGTGGTCCCATGATATGGACATCAGGGTTTGATGGTGGAAGACCAGAGAAAACAAAGGAAACTTTCAAAAATTGTAGGGACGGCTAGTGCATTTGTAAGTTTTTTCGTTAGATATCTTAAACCACTACAATTTAATAGGGGTCTGGAGCTGATCTGATGATGAAACCGGGAGACAGGCGAGGGTACTCCTCAACTATTCATAGCAGCAACCTTGTGTTTGTGCTTGAATAATTTGTATTGATAAGAACCTTACACCTAAATAGGTGGTGACTGTCATTAGGGAGCTGGTGATAAAGACAAAGGTCAGTTCAGGGAACTTCTCAACGATTTAAAGTAATTACCTACCTTGTGTTTGGAATCAATTCATTTATATTGATGAGAGGTTTGCATCCATGTGGGTTATAACGAAAGTCTGCAGTAGATCTGATAATAAACAGCGTAGACAGTCGAGGGAAGTCCTCAACAATTCACAGCATTGAAGTTTAACGTAGGACAACCACTAGGCACTGATACTCACCATGCTGATGCGACAATCAAAAAAATCAAGAGACTAAAATTAAGTCGCGTAATCGTGTCATCTCTAGCAATGCTCATACATTCAGCCCGTCCCAGAGAAATTTTATAAAAATCGGGTCAGTAGTTTGGTATTTAAACCATAAGCTTGCTAGATTATTCCCAACTATGTTGGCGGCAGCGTCCAGTCCGACCGGATGCAGCTGAACAGTACTTTTTGCCACAAAAAATTGTAAAATAAAAACATTTTTACAAAAAAAAAACAACCGACTTCCACAAAAAAACACTACAAAGTGAAAAATAACTAATTTCGGAAGTCGGTGGCAAAATATATGTATATGTTCATGGTCATGATGTCTTTGGTTTTTGTATATTCGTTTTTGCCACCGACTTCCGAAATTAATTATTTTTCACTTTGTAGTGGTTTTTTTTGTGGAAGTTGGTTATTATTTTTTTTTTTTATATAAAAATGTTTTAATTGTAACATCAATGCAGTTACGATTCCAGAATTTGATAATTTTCGGATTCGATCTTATACAAGGCATTTATCTTGTGAAAAAAAATATAATGGCAACGTTTTATTTTTTTTTTATATAGGTTTTTAGGATCTGTCTGTCTTGGGCTCACCACAATAGTGGCGGTAAGTTCTTTGAAGAGTGGCTAGAGAGGCGACACGGCGCCCATACCTTCCGTCTAACGCAGGTCTTCACCGAACACGGCTGTTCCGGGATGTTCCTATTCCAGATAATATGGGAGGAAATGTCAGTGTCACCACGGCAATGCCTTCAACACCTTACCCTGGAGATGCATCAGGGAGGCATTCCGGTATCACCGGATGACGATTATCTCTGTTGAGTGGTCGAGGCTTATCTGACAGATAGACCGTCATCTACTCCGGTCACCAAGGAGTGTAGAACCAGCGAGAGAAGTCGTGCGCTGTCCCAAAGGGATCGGTCCTGGGGCCACATCAACGGAACATCAGGTACGACTGGGTGCTTCGCCTCAACCTTCTTAAAGGTGTGAGTCTAGTTTGTCACGCTGGCGACACGCTGGTCCTGGCGCAAAGGGGGTCGCACTAGGCGGCAGCCGACGCAGCGACAATTGGGACCCGAGGTGACTCTGCAAGTCCGAGGCCATGTGCTAACATGGTTTTTGGTACGTGCCGGGTTCCCACATAGTGGTAGGAGGGGTTCACATCGACGTCAGGTCAACGATGAAGTACCTGGAACTCATCCTACAGAGCTAGTGGAACTTCGAGGAGCCTTTCCGATGTTTGGCTCCGAGACTGGAACGGGCCGGGGCTGCCCTGAGGCGACTCTTCCCCAATCCAGGAAGACCGATCCGGGGGTTCATGAGGCGGCGACCAGCCCGACACCTGGCTGCATCCCAGAAGGTATTATAATAATAATAATAATAATAAAATTTATTTCGGAATTAGGTACTTCCATAATTTGTTAGTAACAATGTTCTTAGCCTATGTTAGTAATAGAAAAAAACAATAAACAGTGAAAATATTTTAGGCACTGGGTTTAGTGTGTAGGCCTATACAATGCACTATTAGCTGTGAGTCCCATCGGCCTGCGCACGCGACCAGGATGGGGTTGGGGCTGCCGCGCACCCGCGCCATTAAAGACGCACTTCGCTTGCGTATGACGGCGTGAAAGCCGTCCACGCGCGCCTCTGCGAACATACCACTGGCGCTGCAGTACCGCGGCAGCCCCACGAGCACCCTGAACGCATTGTTATATTGCACACGCAGAGCGTTGTATGTCCTCTGCGTGTAATTGGTCCACAAACTGCACGTGTAGAAGGTCTGACAGAAAGCTCTAAACAGTGTGACCTTCACTTGCTCAGTACACCGTGCGAATCTGCGAGCCAACATATTACAGCGAACAGACAACGCCCTGCGTTCCCTCTCCACATCCATGTCATCTTTAAGGTCCTCGGTGACCCAGTGGCCCAGATACTTGAAGTGAGTGACTTTGTTCAAAGGTGTACCATAGAGTGAGACGGGAGATACCACTGTGGCCTCTTTTTTCTGTGCTTTGAATACCATAATCTCACTTTTTTTAACATTGTATCTGAGCCCATGGGCTTCCGCATACTCTTCACATATACTGAGCAGCTTACGCAACGCACCGATTGAGGGGCTGAGCAAGACCATGTCATCCGCGTAGCTTATATTATTTACGCAGATTCCATCTATGTGACACTCGATGCCGGTGCCGCTCAGCTCACCAATCAGGCGGTCCATGTATAAATTGAACAGCTTCGGGGAGGTCAACCCTCCCTGGCGCACCCCACATTCTAACCTATATTCCTCGGACTTACTTGCCGCCCATCTAACAGCATTATTCTGGTTATTGTACCAGTACTTAAATAAATCTATAATTTCCGAGGGTAGACTAGTGTCTTGATTCATTTTTGTCCACAGCAGGTCGTACGAAACCAAGTCGAATGCCCTGGACAGGTCCAGGAAACATGCGTATACTGACGTTTTACGAGCGGTGTAATATTGCACAGTCTGCTTGAGGCACAAAATCGCACTTTCAGTGGATAGACCAGTTTGAAAACCGAACTGGCCATCGTGCAGTTTTATATGTTTTGTTAAATGGCCGTCAAGCAAACTGTCCAATACCTTCGCTATAATCGTTGCTAAGGATATAGGCCTGTAGTTGGACCCGTCCGAGACATTTCCGGTCTTGTCTTTTACAATAGGGACAACAATGGTATACATGAGATCGTCAGGCAGGTAGGAGTGGTTAATGCACAGATTAAAGAGTAGAGCCAGAACTCTAGGCAAATGTACCCCAGCATGTCGCAGGTGCTCAATGCTGAGGCCATCATGACCAGGAGATTTTCCTCTTTTCATAGATTTTATAATTACATTAACTTCCTTTCCAGTGTACTTTACATTCACATCTCCATGTCTTGCCCCAGCATCAGGCACCGACATCATCTCAGACTGTGCACGGTTCACAAACGGCTCAACTCTGAAATGCTGCCGAAACAAGCCTGCGATGGCATACGGCTCGTGTTCACCCTCGACGCTGACGGGCCGGCTCGGCTTTATATTCAATTTGTTGGTTGATTTCCAAAATTTTGAAAAGTTATTATTTGAATGGTGTCTTGCAATTATATCCATCTTAATTTGTTGTTGGTTATTTTGACACCATTTCAATTTCATCTTAAATATACGTCTAGACTCAGTCATTTCATTATAAAGCCAGCCAGAACTAGGTCTCCCATACAGCAGCCAGTTCTTATAACATTGTCGAGCGTTACCGTGAGCCACCCTCACATGCCTATTCCAGCCTATAATGTGCTTCCCCCTACTGGGGTTCGATGTCACACTACAGGAAGAATTGGCGCCTTCTGTCAATATACGTACTATATTTCTATACATATCCTTAATTAAAGCTTTATGTGTATCACAGTTACACTTTTTATCAGCATAATTAGCAAATCCTGGAGGAAAATCGATAAGCCGCAAATTGGCGTGACAATAATTATGGTATACTTCAATTTGACTAGGCTGCCTTTCACCCCATATTACGGTATTTCTAAATTCATTACACATTACAATTTTAGGTTTTATTAAATTCAAATTACATGTCAATTGCATCGGATAGTGATCAGACCAGTAGGTATCATATAATATGGTCACATCATTGATGGTTGCACGCGCGGCACTCGTAACCACACAGTGATCGAGCCACCGCCGACATCCGTGTGCCTCGCTAATAAAAGTATGTGAATCGTTAGGCAACAAATCGAGATCAACACAAGTCCATGATTGATCCACGCAAAAGTCCAATAGTTGCTTTGCAAATGGCTCACCTGGGTGTGCGTTGAAATCTCCCAACACATACATAGATTCAACGTCACTACTTGCAATAATGGAGTTTATTTCGCCTAAACACTCCGTAAACTCGATTAAATTGTCGTTTGAGTCCGTAGGCATATACACAGATATGATTAACAAAGAACGCTCATGCATCTCAACCTTAATAGCTACCATACGATCACTGTTACACTGTAGCATTGACACTGAGGGAAACACGGACTTCCTCCACAGCACTGCCACTCCACCGTATGGTCGGCCACGGAGCACGCCTGCCGAAGTATCCACTGCAGACTTGCCAGTGAACGCAAACTGGTCACTGATGCTGTCCAGGAATGGAATATCATGCGGCAACAGCCACGTCTCCTGGAGTGCCACAATGTCAGCTGTTTCACATATTTTCCTTACACATTCAGCAGATCTTATAATATTTTTGCAGTTAAATGTTACGAGTTTAGTTTGATTACTCATACGGCGGGTTAGACTACACACGGATCAATTATTTCGCACTCGTAATACCGCAATTATTTCTTGCTCTGAAATTAACAAAGCGACGGTATGCGACGCCTTCTGGCCAAAAATCATCATTCAGGAAAGTTTCCAGTTTATGTTTTGGTACCAGTATTTTGTACGCATCATATAATTTAGGTACTTTCATACTCATTTTTTCCAGGTGTACCCTAACATCGGTTTTACTCGCTATGTAATTCTGTACGTCACTCAGGGACACGTCCTTCGCAACATTATAAACATAGATAGGAATGTTTATATCCGCAGCCTTGAAATTCGTATGCGCGCTTGAAACTGCCTTTCCCGTACTAGCAACAAAGCGATTCCTTAAACGTCTTTTCTGAACTAGGGTCCATTCCTTGTCTACCTTGGGTATTTTCCAGTCACCATTTCGTACAATATCAGCCAAAGATTTCCTATTAACGACCACGTCATTCTGTATGTTCGGAGCGGCCGTGTGTCCCGTCTCGCTAGAAACGTCGATCGCAGCTGATTGCAGATGAGTCATCGTCTCGGGCTCATCATCGGCCACCGTAAGGCGATTATCGTTATCTATAGCGCGACCACAATTTTGTTGAGTACCCTCATTTTTGGAACCTGGTTGACCCATATTCCGATAGCTCGTGTCTCCGCGTATGTCGCTAGTATTTTTGCGTGATATTATGTCATGTTGAGTGTCCAGATACTCAAGCCCCCTTGGACCGCTGCAGTAGTCATCATGACTGTCCAGCAAAAAACCACCTCTTTTATTGATGTTGACATTACTGACGGTACTTCTAAAATTGTTTACTAAAGATGCCTTTTTTAAGTTTTCAAGATCAGACTTCACCGTATTTAGGTTTTCCTTTGTGACATACAGTTCTTTTATCTGATTCATCTCCTGCTGCATACGCACTAAATCCTTTAAAATCCTAGTGACGTCGACATGATCAAAGAGCACCGGCGGTAGTTTCTGTAGCTCACGAGCCACAAAAATCGGTAACACCTCAGGATCGGACTCCTTCAGCATGCAGATGATGTCATCTGTTTCACGGAGCTTTTTCCCGTCTCTCCTCCTCGTCTTCTTACGCTTCTCCGCGGGTAACGATTCACAAAATAGATTTTTAGCACTTTGAATGTCCTCGTCAGAAAATGCACTCACACAAATATGACTAATACTCTCCTCGTCCATCACATCGATTTTATTACTTACAAAGGCTAGAACCTCATTAATAACTATATTGCAGCTCGAACATTTTAACAATTTTGATGCCATGATTGTTGTCACGCGACCGCACGAAAGCGCGTGCTCGACGAGACTCCTGACTTTATTGGACATTCGGCTAGTCCTAAGATACCAAGCCTCTTTGCCATATTGGCGCCATGGGATCTGGAGGCCAAAGCCCTCGCCCACATCGCCCACATGTGGGAGTGGTGAGAAGAGGCAAAACGCGGCCGTTATGCAAGGAGGCGCGGATTCGATCCCCGCACAGTGCAAATATTTGTATGCATGAATATGAATATTTTGCACTGGTCTGTTCGTGCATTGGAAAGCACGTTATGCCGTTGGTCCCGGTTGCCATACGATCATCTAGTGGCAGTCGTTATGGGTTTTTGGAGCCATCAAAAGTCTAACAATTGGTTTATCTGCAATTCTTAGATATCGCCTTCGGGTTGTGGAGATCAGACGGCAGTCGCTTCACGGAAAATATCGAAATTAGCCAAAATCAGCAGTTGGACTGGTAAAGGGGACCCCAGACTCCAAAGCTGAAAAAAAAGCTACGGATGCGACTGGGATTAACGCTGAGATGATGATGATGACCTAGAGAGGCACTACAGCGTCCTCACCTTATGCCTGACGTAGCTCCTCACTAGACACAGCTGTTTCGGGAGATTCCTGTTCCGGATAAGGCGGGAGGAAACGCCAGGGTGTCATCACTGTGAGGATCGCCCTGAGGACACGGTGGAGCATACGGTGGAGGTCTTCCCGGCTCGGGTGGAGCACCACCGTGTGCTCGTAGCACAAATCGGCAGCGATCTTTCGCGTCCGGCCATAGTCCAGGCCATGGTCTGGAGTGAGAATACATGGTAAGCCGTCACCTCGCAAAGAAGTGTTGAATCAAAAATCTGAGCACCCTCACGCCACTAACCGCCACAGGCATGAGGGGTGTTACGGGGTTTGAAATTGTAACAAATCGCCCTTGCGTTGCCACATGAAGGGGATGTGAAATTAAAATCTTGGTGCACATGATGGAGTGCACAATAGGACTAACAGGCACACTCATGATCGACCATAGAATAAATATATCTTTGTTGTCGGGAATGTCTCGACAGTATCGACCACTGAGACTCTGTCTAGAGGAATCTTTTGACACGCCGATAATAGTGACCGTGAGCACCACTGTAACCAACTTTGATAAACCAACCTCTCTCTACAATAATAAAATCAACTGGAGTGACTTCCTTCCGAAAACTTTTATAAAAAAGTAGGCTGAGAAAATGACGGCGAAGAGTTACTAAATAATTTACCAAATTAGTCCAAAACACCTTTTTCGGAAATGTTAACCGGAAATTCATAGAAAATCAAACATTAAAGCCTAAAAAACTAAACGGTATTAGAAAAAGAGACTATCCAGAGTATGGCTTACAAGTGAACATAATGACAAAATTCCTTAAACCGTCACCCAAAGAAACAGTAGTACTACCCCCCCCCCCCCCCCCCTCCCCCTTACCCTGGAAACATAGCTAGTACTAACAGCCACGTCTTTCAAAAACTATTTTTTATAGAATTATATAGCAAACTATGATTAATCCTAAGATAAATTTAACCTTAATGACCCAAAGAACCAGACTAGTGACAAAGAACATAGAAGACCTGTGTCTTCTATGTTCTTTGTCATTAGTCTATAATATAATAATAGAAGAAACCCGTCTTCAAACGGGAATAAAAGTACTCAAGGACAAGACATACATAATGAAATCCTTATAGTGGAATATTTTTGCGTATGAAATTGGACAGAAACACTCACAATTGACTGAATACCAAACTATTGTCCATCTGTAAGCAAATGTGCTGTCTCTATTTGTAGACACAATATATGTATGTAAAAAAATCAAAATGTATTGAAAACTATAAGGTGGGAAGAACAAACTTAAGTTGCATATCAGTGAAGTATAAATAAATGCGTGAAATAATTATAATTTGAATTATTCCCATCGCAAAGGTCCGGCGGTACTTCACACCAAGGCAGCTTCTAATGTTGTACCAAGCACAGGTCCACTCGTCTGTGAAGTACTGCAGCCACATTAGAGCTGGTACTGCGAAATATCACCTGGTTGCTTTGGATTCAGTGAAGAGGACCCAGATTTAACTCGAAATGTTCTCCAAAGCCTGGAGCACAGGCGTAGAGTAGCCAGCCTTTCGGTTTTCTATAGGATGCATTTTGGTGAGTGTGCAAGGGAATTGCATGATTTAATTCCCCCATCTCGGTTCGACCAAATGACCTCCCTTACGTTGTTAACACCACTATGATCCGGACGAAGCGTTTCGGTTCCTCTTTTATACCGCGTACATAGAGGGACTGGAACAATTGGCTAGCGGCGGTGTTTCCGTTACACTACAATATGAGTGTGTTCAAGGCTAGAGCAAATAGGCTCTTAATAAACTAGCGCTCTTTACCATCAACGATCCCATCACTGCTTAGCATCAGGCGGGATTGCAGTCAAGGGCTAGTTTATAATTTATAAATAAAAAACTGAAATTAAAATATGACAAGTAAATTTTATTTCCTAAATCATTGATTTTATTTTTACGATTAATAAGGCATTTGATGACAGCATAATAGCCTCACGTCGTCTGGCTTAACATGTCTATTAACCTTCCATCAAAGACAATTATACGGAAAGAGATTGGAGTAATGATCGAGAAAAAACTAGATCAATTACGATCAATGGTATAAAAACTTTATTTATTTGTAATCTAAATCAAAAAACATATCAGTATTCACAAGTTATGCAACGTTCTTCAAAATCAAGGTGTGTGTTTCCGAAAATGTTGGTTGTCAACTTTTTGTCCGCACTGATATATGAAAACTGTCTATAAATGAAAGTTATGGGACCTACGGTAAAATAATGAATCTGATGCAATGTTGGGTGATATTTTGTTCGTAGCGAGCCGAGCAGATGCGTTTATATATTATTTGCACGGACATCTGTATTATTATGATGAGTTACATTTCTTTGTCAGGAAGGCGTCGTCTGTATCTAACTAGAAAAACGCTTATTTACAATTCTATCCTATAGTATGTGCTTATTGTTGTTAGTTTATCTAATATACTCAATATTAATGATTATTCCTGCTGGAGAAAAAAAACATATTTGAATTTTTCTTGAATTCTTTAAAAAAGGATCTTCTAAGTACCTACCTATAATTTTGAAGCACACTTTAAAACACCAACTCGGGTCACTCGTGTATTGATCAAATCGCCAGTAACATACGAAATGTTCAGCCAGAAATTCTTTAACTAAGCTTGTCAGATCATACAACAGCGTATACTCTTACGACAATAACAAAATAATTCATAATTTATATTTAAAAGAAAAAATATATTAATAATTTCTTGGTTTCGAGAATGTATTTTACGTCCCTCATTTTCGGAACCATTTAACTCCGACACCGTATCAGAGGCAATTTTATTTGATGTGGTCCCATCCACACCAAATAAAATTGCCTCTGATACGGTATGCATCATTACATGAGCTCTCCCGCTTTGGACGGAGCGGAAGGGCGTGTCAGCCTTTTACTAACTAAAACCCACCCGTATTTCTTCACTTGCCTGTGCGCCATGATCATGGTTTTTCTTTTAACTACCCAACAAACCTTACCCAGGAGTCATCGGTCCTCCTGGACCCCGTCACGATGTGCTGACATCTCTTTAAGTCGTTATACGGACCTTGTAGAAACTAGAACTAATTTCCGTGCGTTCAGGCGCTTTTGCCATACCTATTACTGGAATCAATTGTAACAGCACATACCTACTTAGGACCCATTAACTTAATCAAATTTTATTCCGTGGTGCTTGGCAATCTGGACTTCTCCCAGTTGCAATAATGTCCCTTTGTGCCGATTGGCCTAGTTCTGTTCTGTCTCCTGCTTGTTTTGGAGGGAAGTGGAAAAAATATCTTTTTTCTTACTCCTCCGCTATTCTTTTCTGATTAATTTCGTTGCGGGACAGTTGAATCGTTTCTCCGGGACTCGTCGAGCTTCATTGCTCGGTGTTTTTCTGGTGGTCTCCACTGTTGATTCTGGCTTTCAGGAGTTGCAGTGGGTTGGGAACAGTGTGGCGGGTTTTGTCTCAAAAAAATCTCTTTAAGTCGCGCGTGAAACACAAAGCGCCGTCGCCCGGACCTGGTCCTTATTAAAATAATAATTAAAAATTAGATGAAATGCATAATATATGCATACATTTAAATTAAATAACCGAAATATAGAGACATGACGAAGGAAGCTTAGGCGGTGGTCAGTTTAGAAGATGAAAACCAGTGTTTGATATTGGACCACGATGTGTATGTAGAACATTGATTTAACTCTTCAAAAATTCACCATGCTGTTTGAAACTTGTGCATTGAGGAACTTGCATAGTCATTTCTTGTTAACAGGGTTCAATAGCTTACTTTATTAATTTAATATTAGTTACTATACAAAAAAATAGTCTACTCATGAATGGCATACAGCTACGTAGGTACAGGCCCGTTGATCACGAAATTTTGAAACAAACCAACGGGTTTTGAACACACGTGCATGCGAAGTTCGAAGGATCACACAGGCTGGAGATGCTGGCTACGACGGCGGATCCATGGATTGACCTAATTTAGGGTAATGTTACATACTCATTGTAAGTGTTCACCCTTTCATATTTTCCAACACCAGAATCTTAGCAACTGCTGCATCATAGTGTCAGACGCGTGTGCGCAAAGTACTTATTAAAATTCTTGAGAAGACTGAATTACACATTTGGTTTTATTCCAATCAATACTTCATGCACAAAATACTCTAGTCTCATGAAAAAGTATCGCTGAGGTAGGCCGGTGTTACCAGTGTGTGTCAGTGACCAGAAGGACTTTACAAGGTTAAAATCTAGCAAAACAATAAGATTGCTTTATTTAAATAAAACTCTGCAAAATTACTACTATACAGTGCGAGAACCTAGACAAAACTAGAGAAAAATGGGGAAGCGATTGCCATCTCCCTAGATGTTACGAAGGCCTTCTAAAGGAATGCAAGCTGGCGTTTTGAATAAGCTTCTAGCGTACAGTAGTTCTCCTGGCCTGACTGGTTGGGTAAAGGACTTCCTGACTGAACGGCCCCTCCGACATGTTGTCGATGGATGTTCGTTGGAACCCATGTCGAATAATTCTTGTTTTGTTGTGTTCATACTTAAATTGTATTACGACGGAAACACCGCCGCTGGAAAATTGTTCCATACCCTCGATGTACACGGTAAAAAGACGAGAAGAAATGCTTCGTTGGATCGTTGTGGTGTCAATAACGTAAGGGTGGAATCTCGCCGTACGACGGGTTGTCTGATGCTGGTACGAAGATGGGGGAATTAAGTCATGTAATTCTCTCGCACACTCTTCAAAAGGTATCCTATAAAACACCGACTGGCTGGCTACTCTTCGCCTGCGCTCCAGGGTTTGGAGACCACACTCTGCGCACCCCGCATCACTGAATCCAAAATTGCCAGGTGGCACTTTGCAGCTCCAGCCCAAATGTGGCTGCAGAACTTCACACACGAATGGACCTATGCTTTGTATAACATTTGAAGCTACCCTGGTGTGAAGTACCGCTGGATCTTTGCAATAACGCTAAGTTAACTGGCAGCCACCTTGGCTTTGGACTCAATGAAGCGCCCAAAGTTCAAGGTTCGATAAAATATCAGCTCTAAAAAGCTGAAGACGGTCGGTGCACTAAAAGGATACATTCCGAAAAGCAGGAACCAAGGTGAACGGGCTTTGCGGTGAATAGACACGCTTGTATTTGGCGGTTTTTAATACCACAAGATTGGCTTCGCCCCATTCGGAGACTGCCTGTAATGCAAACATTCGTATGCTCTACCATAGCCGGAGCTTTTTGAGTAATTGATTGCTCTGAGAAATCTAACTTAGTTTAGATGGATTCTTTGCTTCTTTTTCTTGGCTGTGGGCATAGACTTACAGATATCTTTAATTTGTTAAACTTAAAAATATATAGACATTCGTTTGTCCACCAGACAAAGTCTTGCTGCAAAGCGATTCGTTGTGTTCCGACACGGACGACAGGTATTACCAGTTGTGTTGTGATGTGTGCCGATTACGATGCGCCAAGTGTTGTTGTGTCGGTAGTTTGGTCGTGGAGGGTCTCCAAATCAATTTTCCTCTGGCGCAACATCGTTGGTCATACTATTGGGTTTAACACTGCATCACCTCGCTCAACTGCCTTCTTCTTTCCTATTCACTGAGTTTTTTGAGAGAACAGGCTCCTAATAAACTAGTGCGCTTTATCATCAACGATTGCATCACCGCTTATCATCAGGCAGGATTGCGGTCAAGCGCTAGTTTGTAATTGTAAAAAAAAAAATATTGAAGATCAAAATTAGTATACATTAAATCTGCATGTTGAGGAGTGAGTGAATAATGAAATACGCGGTATTAAGTACTATAATAATTTATTAAGGTGCCTAGGTAACGTATTGTTCACGCATCATACTCCGTCGTGACAATAAGTACATATTCAAAACGGTCTTCTTTGACTAATAGAAGTTTACATTTGTTAATTTCTACGTATATGATCTTTATGATCTTTGTAACAGTACATGGGTGTAGAAACACATTGAAAAATTAAAAAGCTTGATATATATCTAAAGAAATGATGACATTACGATTGTTGGCTCGAATTCTTTTTATTACAAATGACACGTAATCATCCTAGCATAGTAATTATCCTTAAACCTCCTGTCAACACAGTCGCAATCCAATAACACCACTGTGGCCACAACAAAGGAGAATGGTTTTAGGCGCCAATTCCCCACATTTTCATTTGCACAGATTTTGTAAGGTGGTGAATAATTGTAGCGATCAAATTGATCTGTACTTTGACTTTTTTAGCAAACTGAAAGTCACATATATTTATAAATATCTTCCGGATTTAAATTAACACTCACTTTCGGGCAATAAATGAAACATATCTTTTCCAATAACTTAGTTTAAGTTTTAGTTTTAAGTTGGATTCTTGTTCAACTCTATTATTGTATGTATGCGGAGTTTACCTATAAGTGATTGTTATTCTACTCTATCATACCACCTTTGAAATTACATGTTACCTTATGTATAACACCTAGTGTAAACAATTGTTGGTGTAATAGTTAGTGTGTAATAATTTTTACAACTAATGTCTCCTTTGTAATAAATCCGTTCGAGCCTCAAATGATCCATATAGTATTGTATATTTTGTATATAATAGTTCAAAAATAAACACAATAAGAGCTAAAGAGCAACCTGTTACATAAAAGACCCATGGAATCACCAACCTGGATTCGAACTCCTTTTGACGAAAGTGAAACTTAATCGTCTTAACATAGTAATAATCTCTGAGCTTCTTTTCAATTAAACCATTCTCTCTTAAATAAAGCACGTTAAGTCGCATTTTTTCAGAAGCTGGAAACCCCTTGTAGAAAAATATACCTAAAATAAACTTGACGTATGGTTTCTTAAGGTAATAGAGAGAGGATCGACCAAATTCGTCGTAACAGACTTTTTTGTTGGATAAATAAATTGACCGTGCCAAAACCGTAAATAGATATTTGGATTGTGCAACTTTCTTTAGACATTGCACCGGTTCTATACAATCAGGACTTACTTCAGTAGTAAACACATTAGTTTCAGTTTGCATGAATTTCAGCATTGCTGGAGAAGTACAGGACTTAAGGTTGTACTCAAGTATTTCTGCTTCATTAGAAACTTGGTGCTCTTTTATTGGTGTCCCGGTCAAACTAACTAAGCTCGATTGGTAATGCAAGTTCATTAACGTCGCAAACCACACCCATATTATTAAGGCTAATTTTACATTACTAGTCATGTGTTGGGGCATTTTACTGCCACTAGATAACAAATATTGTAACAATTTCAACATTATACTTGTTTTATCATTAGCATGGAGAAGTATATTCATTAATATTGAGTATATCAGATAAACTAACAACAACAAACACCACACTATAGGACAGAATTCTAAATAAGCATTTTTCCAGTTATCAACAGATGACGCCTTCCTCACAAAAAAGCGTAACTCATCATAATAATCCAGATATCCGTGCAAATATGTGAATGCATCCGCTCGGCTCGAAACTAACAAAATATCACCCAACATTGCATCAGTCTCATTATTTTGCAATTTTGCCAAAGGTCCCATAACTTTCATATTAGGGGATATTGTAGTATACATTTCGCTATTAAAATCGTAGCTAAAATTCACTCTGAAGTGTTCAAGATCCCCTAGCAATTTAAATAAATATTGTTCTACTCCTATTGTCTTTAGGTCTTTTTCCGCACGTTCAGGGTGTATACAGAAAGGTGGTCGATGCGGGACGGTAGCAAGCAAGGTGCAGTTCCTTAGACCAGTCACCAATTTGTTCGGAAATAGATTATTTGTCGTATTCAAACACAAACCTAATTTTATCGCGTTATTGTAATATTTTCCACAGGCATAGTTGTCGAAAGGATTGTAGGTATAGAGGTGAGCGTCATTAGTACCGTTTAATACAAGCACGTTGACAACATGTCCTTGTAATAGCTCATCAAAAATCTTTTTCAGATCGTCGTCTTCGAATGATCTGATCACAATTATGAACCGTGAGCACGGATTCCATGTTGGATCTTCAAGAAGATATTTAAAACAATTTGTGAATGTGGTTGCATTTTTTGCATTTATAAGATATCCTTGATGTCTAAAATATGACTGTGTAGTCTTCTGTCTGAGTACCATCGTTGTGATGGTGGATAAGTGAATAGCTTTCAGGATATCGTTATCATCAGAGTTCATATCAACGTATGTTAGCGTCTTTTCGTCAGAAAAGTATGTTCCCAATAGATCGGATATACACATCATCAGATATTGACTTTGCTGTTCTGCTAAAGTCATGGTTTTTTCACTTTTAGTACTGAAATATATCAGTGCGGACAAAAAGTAAAGCAACATTTTAGTAAACACATTGAGCTACTGGAGCACGTTGCGTAAATAGTTTATGACGACTGACATCTTTTTTTTATTTTACTATTTAAACATTAGAAATAAAACTTTTATACAATTTAACGATTTATCATTAATCAGATTCGAATCTCTTTTCACGACATTGTCTTCGATGGAAAAGGTATATGCGCGGCTATTAAGCTGTCATGAAATACTTTTTTTTATTATAATTATAAACTAGTGCTTGACTGGAATCCCGCCTGATGGTAAGCAATGATGCAATCGTTGGTGGTCAAGCGCGCTAGTTTATTAAGAGCCTATTCACTCAAAAAACTGGGTGAATAGAAAGGAAGACGGCAGTTGAGCGAGGTGATGTAATGTTAAACCAAACAACGCTACCATATATGCTGCGCCAGAGGGCGATTTATCTGGAGACTCTCCAGGACCAAAATCCTAACACAACAACATTTGGCGCATCGTACCCGGCACACATCGCAACAAAACTGCTCAGACCCGTTTTCCGTACGGCTTCACCAGCCATCATGCCAGCACACGACGAATCGCTTGGCAGTAAGACTGGTGGATGGATTAATCAATGATTTACAAAACTTTTTTTACAAAAAAAAAAAAACAACCGACTTCCAAAAAGTGGAAAATAACTAATTTCGGAAGTCGGTGTCTTTTGTTTTTGTATATTAGTTTTTGACACCGACTTCCGGCATTAGTTATTTTTCACTTTGTAGTGGTTTTTGGAAGTTCGTTGTTTTTTTTTTATTTTAAAGGTTTTATTTAATACTTTTTTGTCGTGAAAAGTACTGTTCAACTGCATCCGATTAGACTGAATGCTGAAGCTAAAATAGTTGGGAAAAGGCATGTAAGCAAACGACGTAATTTTGTTTACTTTAATTTTTACCCGTAATTTTAGTTTAAAAAGGAAGCCACTGAACCGATTTCTATAAAATTCCTATGAAACCAAAAAGAAAGTATGAACAATGCTAGACATGACGCGATTACGGAACTTAAATTCAGTCTCTTGATTATAATTGATTGTTGCATAAGCGTGACGAGTAGGTAGTGGTTGGCCTATGTTAAACTTCAATGCTGTAAATTTTTGAGGAATTCCCTTAACTGCCTATGGTCTTCATCATCAGATTTATTGCAAACCATCATTTTAACCCATATATATATAGGTGCAAAGATCTCATCAATATAAATGAATTAATGCCAAGCACAATGTTGCTACTGTAAACCGTTGAGGAGTTCCCCGAACTGGCCTTTGTTTTCATCATCAGAGCCTTAATGACAGTTACCACCTATCTAGGTGTAAAGAATTTCATATTATATATAATAATAATAATTTAACTACTGAAACTTTCAGTAGCTCCATCAGGATGGAATTTGGTGTGGACAAATGTGCGGTCATGCATGTAAAGCGAGGAGAGATTATGGAATCCGTGGGAACCCAACTCACTGGTTCCATAAACCTTAGAGCCCTCTCCGCATCCGAAACCTATAAGTATTTGGGTATGTCGGAAGCGTTGGGTATCAATGTTACTGACATGAAGCAATCGTTGAAAGAACGCTTCTTTGGCCGCCTGAAAAAAGTACTTAATAGTCTTCTATCAGGCGGAAACAAGGTGCGCGCTTTCAACGGTTGGGTCATGCCGGTATTGATGTACTCTTTCGGCATACTCAAATGGACTCAAACCGAACTTGACGCCCTGGATCAGAGAGTCCGTACGCTGCTGACTGCAAATCGATTGCATCACCCACGGTCATCGGTTATGAGGCTGTATATCCCGCGAAAATGTGGAGGTCGTGGCTTTTTAAACGCCGAGACCCTCCACAATCGCGAGGTATGCAGTCTTAGGGAATATTTTCTAGAAACCGACGTGAGGATGCATCGAGATGTGGTTGCGGCTGACAAGGGCCTCACTCCGCTCTCCTTGGCTAAAGAGAACTGGCGTAAGCCAGTAGTGCTTGCAAAGAGCTTCACGGACGCTTCTTCCGAGCCCTACACGGGCGGGATGTAGATTTTCAAGCGTCCGTAGCCTGGCTACGTTTCGGTGACCTCTTTGGGGAAACAGAAGGTTTTGTCTTTGCAATTATGGACGAAGTTATGATGACGAACAATTACCGGAGATTCATTGTGAAAGACGGCACAGTTGACATCTGTCGGGCATGTCACCGGCCGGGAGAATCAATTAGACACATAGTTTCCGGGTGTTCTCGTCTAGCTAACGGAGAGTACTTGCATAGACACAACCTTGTAGCCAGGATAATTCACCAGCAACTTGCTCTTAAATACAAACTTGTGGAATCGGAGGTGCCGTACTACAGGTATATGCCCGACCCAGTTCTCGAAAATGGCCATATCACATTGTACTGGGATCGATCCATCATCACTGACAGGACTATTGTTGCCAATAAGCCTGATATAGTACTGGTGGATCGATCAGAGCGGCGTGCAATGATTGTTGACATAACCATTCCACATGATGAGAACCTCGTGAAAGCTGAGAAAGATAAACAAATCAAGTATCTTGATTTGGCTCACGAGGTTGTCGACATGTGGGAAGTGGATTCAGCAATCATTGTACCGATAGTCGTGACAGCCAATGGCTTAATAGCCAAGAGCCTCGACCAAAACCTCAGGAGGCTCTCGTTAGGCAGCTGGATCAAGGGCTTGATTCAGAAAGCGGTACTGCTGGACACGGCTCGCATAGTCAGGAAGTTCCTCTCTCTGGAGCCCTGACCGCCGGTAGCTTGGACCCTGTTCCCGATACCGGTGGGCTACTATTTTTTTATATTTTTAAATGTTTTTTTATTTATTTATATATAAATATTTAAAAATGTAAAAAAAATATGTACATATAGAAAAATAAAGAGAATAATAATTTTATTCAAAAATCTTTACAGGATAAATTACATAGTCTTAAATATAAGCTTAAATCCAAGTCTTGCGTGCCTGCACTAGGATACCCTGTGTTTCAGGCGAAAAGAGCTAGAAACAATTGAAAATTAATATATAATCAAAAGGATTCTTAACAATACAAATTTGTAAACGATCTGTAACCGTGGGCAAGTTATCTTATACTATTCTAATATTACCAAAGCTTAACTTCTATTTTCTTAATTTACAAGATAGTTATTCTAAAAATTGTATAAAAACTCAAAATATAATTATAATAATCAAAAAAATTGTAAAAATACGAAATATAAACAAAATCACTTTAGCACAATCAATAAATTCTCTGTATCATCGTAGGACATTTTTTGCAGAGTTTGCTTAACAATTCTCTTACAGTTAAATTGATTTAAACTATAAATATTTGATTTCGCGCTCAATCTATTGTAGAGGAGAGGACCAAGAAATAGGTAAAATTTTGATGTAAAAGCATGTTTGGTATGATTTTGAGGACACACTAGATTTTTACGTCTTTTGTTAGTACAGTCCGCGCTATATGTTAGATCTGCGTGTTGTTTTAATACAATAGCCATTATAAATAACTGTCGGACTGTTAGTACTTCACATTCTTTGTAAAGGAGGTAAGTGGGAAAAAGGAATGGCCGGAAAGTAGACACTTTGAGAATTGCCCTCTGGGCTCTCTCGATTGTTAGTAACAATGTTTTACCCGCTCCACCCCATGTGGTAATACAGTATGTTAGTATCGATTGGCATAGAGCAAAGTAGACTTGTCTAATTATTTTTGGGTCTGCAATGTGTCCTAACTTTTTACAAACAAATATCAATTTACGAATCCTATTATTCACAGCTTCTATATGATGCTTAAACGAAAGTGTCTCATCTATTATAATTCCAAGGTACTTAACTGTATTTGAAATTTTAATATTAGGACAAACACATTGATTATTTGTGCTAGGTGAGCAGTTATGAGCATATAATGTTGTGGTAGGGCCAGTTAGTTTTTACTTGCGCATCGAAAACTTGACGTAATTTGTCTTGTCAGCATTTAAAGTTAGTGAATTATTTTAAAGCCATTTATTAATAACTTTAAATCCGTGTTGCGCAAACTTGTAGACATTTTCTTCAGAGTCAGCCGAAAACAAAAGAGCAGTGTCGTCGGCATAACAAACGATATGGCCGTGATCTAAATTTAGATTACAGAGATCGTTTATATATATTAAAAAGAGTGAAGGAGCCAAAATACTTCCTTGGGGAATTCCGAAAGCTGTGCTTTCTACATCATCGCTAATAAGATTCCCAATCTTTACACATTGCGTACGTTCTTCTAGATAGCTTTTAAATAATTTCAGCTGAATTTCCCTGATGCCTATGACTTCAAGCTTGCGCAACAAAATAGGAATAGAAATTGTGTCAAAAGCTTTGGCAAGGTCCAGGAAAATTCCTACTGTGTGGTTACCTTTATCAAGCTCTTGTGCTAGATAGGCGGTTAGATGGTGTACGGCATTATCTGTAGACATTTTAGGTCTAAATCCAAACTGCCGCTTAGAGAGAATAGATTTATCCTCCAAATATTTATAAGGCCTATTGTTAATAATCTTTTCATATATTTTAGACATAGGAGATAGGCCTATAATTAGTCACTAGATCTTTACTACCTGATTTGTAAACTGGGACAACAACAGCTTTTTTTAAGCACTTGGGGACACCCCTGTGGTTAAACATTTATTAAAAATGCAAGTTAGCGGTGTTACTAAAAGGTCTTTGAATTGTTTAATAATTTTATTAGATATGTTATCCCAGCCAACTGCACAGTCGACTTTTAGACCCATAATAATCCTTTCTACTTCCGCTTCGTCAGTCTCCAGTAACACAAAGGATGATAAGGTAGTGTTAGGTGCAACCAATGAGCTTGTTAGGTACTGTGATTGTCCCCGAATTTTTTCAGCTAAACACTTGCCCACATTAACAAAGAAATTATTTGCAATATTCGCTGATGTTAATTGTGATGAATGTGCTTGTAATAAACCTGAAGAAGACTGATTCTGTTTTGAAGTGCACGTCACATTTTTAATAATTTTCCAGATCTTTTTGTTATCTGTACCAGCCTCTTTAAGTGCAGTGTTATCGTAATTGCGTTTTACTTTTTTTAGGAGGTCGTTACAAAAATTACGATATCGCTTATATGTCACTTGCAATATTAAATTATTCGGATAAGCTTTAGCTTTCATATGCAGTTTATCTCTATTTTTCATACAACGTATAAGACCAGTCGTAATCCATGGTTTTATGTTGTAGTATTTGTTATTTGACCGAGATATGACTGTGTTTTCCTGAATTGCATGTTGCACTTTTTTAATTAGGTACAACATACAAAACTGCGATGTAAATTTAATTTAGAGACTGTGCGAGAGGCCACCTTAGGTAATTTACAATTAAGAATAAGTAGGGTAGCACTGTGATCGGTTATTGTTGAGTTAGTTACAAGGGTAAGCGCAGGGATATATATTATATATTACATTCTTATCAATATAAATGAATTAAATCCAAACACAAAGTAGCTACTGCAAACCGCTGTGGAGTTCCCGGAACTGGGCTTTGTCTTCATCATCAGAACCCTTATGATAGTCATAACCTATCTAGGTGTAAAGTTCCTATCAATAAAAATTAATCAAGCACAAAGCAAAGTAGCTACTGTTAATCCCTCAACTGTCTAGGGTTATAAAAAGTTTAATAATTTGATGATATGGTATAGTAATACAAAATCGCACCCGCTATTGATGTTAATTTAAATTATAAGTATTTCACGTATTTATTTGTATCTGCTGGGTACACGTACTTTACAGATTTAAAAGGTAATTTTTTTTTTCCCTTCGTAATCTTTCTTTTTTTTTTGTTTTCTTTCGTAATCCACAAACACTGGCAGAACATTCGCTCATCTGAGTCTTTGTCTGGTTCCTTGATTCTTTTAGGACATATACTTAAACTGTTTATACATACATACTTAAGATACAGTTAACGATGACCTTATATTGCTGTATATAATATGAATATCAATGAGGTATATTAGTGTAGTTATTATCAATTTCATGTACGGTTAGAATTACTGGCTTGATGAAAAAGCTACGTGTTTGCGAACTAACTTATGTTTTAATGGAACTCCATTTTTGTATTGTACAAAGATAAGAAATTTGCTACCTTCCTATTATATGCTATATGATATTCTCTGTGTTTTTAACAAATATTTTTGGCAGGCGTGGCTTTCTAGCTATGATAAATTATATATGATTTATATATGTAAGTAGGTTTGGCCACATTTGGGCTGGTGCTGCGAAATGTCACCTGGCTACTTTGGATTCAGTGGAGAGGCGTGCGAAGAGGCTAATTGATGACCCTGATTTAACTCGAGACGGTCTCCAAAGCCTAGAGCACAGGCGTAGAGTAGCCAGCCTTTCGGTGTTCTATAGGATGCATTTTGGGAAGTGTGCGAGGGAATTGCATGATTTAATTCCCCCATCTCCGTTACACCATCGGACGACACGTCGTACGGCAAGTTTCCACCCTTACGTTGTTAACACTACTACGATCCGGACGAAGCGTTTCGCCTCCTCCTTTATACCGCGTACATCAAGGGACTGGAACAACTTGCCGGCGGCGGTGTTTCCGTCGGACGACAATTTGAATGTCTTCAAGGCTAGAGTGAATAGGCTCTTAATAAACTAGCGCGCTTTACCATCAAAGATCGCATCGCTGCTTATTATTTATATTAAATCTAGATGGGTTCAACGTTTTCTATCTGACTACTCTGAGAAGAAACTCCGAAACAAACTTCTGAGTTTGTTTGTGACCTCTGGGTCACAGTCTTGAATTGAGATTTTCGAACCTTTACTTTGGGTGGTTCATTGAGTCCAAGGCCAAGGTGGCTGCAAGGAAACTTGGCGTTATCGCAAAGGTCCGGCGGTATTGCACACCGGGACATCTTCTAATGCTGTACAAAACACAGGTCCGTTCATGTGTGTAGTACTGCAGCCACATTTTAGGCTGGTGTTGCAAAATCCCACCTGGGTACTTTGGATTCAGTGGAGAGGAGGTGGGAGATTTTGATTTTGGGCCATTGACGTTAACTAATGACGATCGCAAATAAAAACAGTCAGCATTGTTTAGATGTTCTGTTTATATTCTCCCATTTTTTATATTTATAAACTAGTGATTGACTTTAAAACCGCCCGATAGTAAGCAGCGATGCAATCGTTGATGGTGAAGCGCGCTAGTTTATTAAAAGCCTAATCACTCAAAAAATCTAATGAGTGAAGAAGATGGCAGTTGAGCGAGGTGATGTAATGTTAAGCCCAGCAACACGACAAACGTTGCTGCTACAGAAGGAAATTGGTCTGGAGACCCTTCACCATCAAACTCCCGACACAACAACATTTGACGCATCGTACCCGGTACACATCGCAACACAAACTGCCGCATCATGCCGCAACACGACGAATCGCTTGGTGGCAAAAATTTGTCTGGTGGGTGGTAACTTCTGCCGACAGCCGATGTTATGGCCTACCACCGAGAAAGATTTGAGAATTTCATGTTTGGAAAATGCTTGGATGCCCATCGACTACTGTTCCTTGTTTACGTTTTTGAAATTTTTTCCTAGACTCATTTCATGTTTAATACTGAGGCTCTTCAGGATATAACAAATTTATCGCAAATGTATCAGTTTCGTATAATTTGAAGAAGCGGTCGCTAGTGGTTGTGCTGCTCTTTCCAATACATTTTCTTCATTAAAATAAAGACGTTGACCAATCTCATAATGCACAACCAAGTGAACAACCACAGGATGTCTATCAAATACATTGGAAACGACATAATCCTCCAGACTGCTTCATTACTACAAATATAGCGCCCAATTTTAAACTGTGTAATTTTATCAGTTCTATTATCACCAACAATATCGAATGCCATATAGCTCCCGTTATTTACATACTTACAAATATATTACTCACTACTTACTTTTATTTTCTTTACTTTCTATTTGACAGCAAAATCCGAATTAACAAAATGATCCTCCATTTATTGATTTCATTTGTTACAAACAATGTGATAAATGAAGAACCGCTCGACTGATTTTGTGCAAAGGACAATGGCAACTGCCCATACATACTTTGACCAGGCTATGAAATGACTAAGACAAGGTTAATAAAGGACTTAAATGGTTCGCCTTATCATCGTTAGCAATTCCACATTGCAAATATATATTTAAGAAACAGAGGAGCTTAGAATTTTTACATAATTTGTTTGATTGGCTGCATGGCTCTGCCTTTGCTTTTACCAAGAAACGGAAAAAAAAATTGTGGGTCGTCATCATCATTATGATTTCAGCTGAAAGACCCCACCGCTGAACATAGGCCTTCCCCCAAGGTTCTCCACGACGACCGGTCCCGCATCCAGCGGTTGTGGGATGATAAAGATCCGTACAATTTTTGAGGTTATGATAACGTAATAATGTATAATAATTATGGTTTATAGTTATACCTACAAGGCTACAAATTGTAGCCTACCATCATAACTAAACTGCAAAGGTGAACGAGGTAGCCCATGTTATCTATTTGATTCTTTTAAATGCTGAGATTTTTTTTTAATTAGTAAAACATATTACAATCTGCAAGAATTTTTGAACGAAAAAGACTTTTCTGTTCCGACTACTATAAAAATAACAGTGGAATAATGTGAACTTTTATTTAATTACCTACTGTAACTCAGATACCTATTTAACATAATTGAATAAAATAACTATAAAATAGTATAATTAATTCATTTAAAAAATAATCACTGCCTTAATTCCATTTAATATTATATCCGAAAAAAGTTAAAACGGAACGTATTTTTGTCAACGTATATTGATGACGTGTTCAGTTATCTGTGACGAAACTTACTCAAGAAAAATAGAAAAGGATAAACTTACTCAAGTCCAGACTGTATGGCTTATCATGCCTTTGCCTTTTCCGTTCAGAAGTATGATAACGAACCACAAAAAATATTTTTTTTTTCGTTTCGTGGTGAAGGCAAAGGCAGAGCCATGCAGTCAATCAAATATTACAAATTATCTAAAAATTCTAAGCTCCTCTGCTTTTTTAATATATATTTGCAACGTGGAATTGCTAACGATGATAAGACGAACCATTTAAGTCCTATATTAACCTAGTCTATGCCATTTCATAGCCTGGTCAAAGTTCGCCATCCTCCTTTCACATAAACCATCTACTGAATAATCCAAACAAAGCCTAAACATTTGGTTTGGATAGGTGATTCCGTCCTGGAGTTATAAAATTAGAATGGAAAATATTTTTGATTCATACACAGTAAAATTCAGGTTACGCTAAATTTTTATAACTTTTTCAATAGTGCTAGTTACCCCGAAATCACCTTAATTAGCATTCAAACGAAGTTGAAATTTGTTTAAACTTGAAAAACCTTCATTTTGAATGTAATTATTATCTCTTTGCAGGGCAAAAGCTTCTTCTCATATAGAGAAAGCATGAGCATTGATTATCACACATGCTCAATACATTACATAATCAGCCTATAATATTTGCACTCCTGGGACACAGGCCTCCTCTCGGTGAGAAGGGGTGGGCCGTAATCTACCACGCAGGCCTAGCGCTTGTTGGTAGATGTCACAAATGTCTTCGAATTTTTTTTTCTCTAGGATATGGCCGGGTTGCCTTCACACGTTTGAAAGGACTAGAGAGGAAATAAGTTACACAAAGTAAAACGCCTGATGGGTTTTGAATCTACGGCCTTCAATTTATAAGTTGCGGCCAATACAACTAGGCCACCGCTGCTCAAATATATTAATAACTTTTATTTCAGTGGAGTAATTGTGTAATACAATAACAGGGTAGGAAAGAGGTCCTGAGTGGAACTGAGCTGTCCAGTCAGTGTATGCATTATAAAAAAGTAGAAAACGGATTTACATAACTGCGTGCGCCATTCAACTCGATTTGTGGCAACTCTGATCCAGCTGGTACCAGCCATCATGCGAAGATGATCGCTCCATCTATATTGATATTATAAATGCGAAAGTAACTCTGTCTGTCTGTTACGCTTTCCCGCTTAAATCTCTCAACCGATTTTGAGGAAATTTGGCACAGACAATCTTTAGACCCTGAGAAAGGCGCGATATAACTGAATTCCACGCGGGCAAAGCGGCGGGCGGAAAGCTAGTCTTGAATAAGTGCGTCCCACCTTAAGTTTAGGTACTGATTCGGTTTTAGATGTCCAGTAGTCTCCAGCAGTGTGGTGTCCACTGTTTACCTACTGTTCGTGTCTTTAATTCAAACAGTAGGTTATTATCATTATTTTTTTGGAAAAATAACGTAGCTTGTCTCCATAGAAACGTTATCCTGTGTAAATATTAATATCGTTTATTATATTAAACGATATTGATATTCAAAAAGAAATACAATCCTTATTGATACATAAGTGGCTTGAAATATAGTTCATCCCACTTGTGTATCAATAAGGTTTGTATTTCTTTAATGACAGAAGTAGGGAGACTTGGGAAGTTCTGTGGCTGAAATTATCACTATGATTATGTATTTAATAAGCAACGAGTTCTAACTAAAAAAAAATCTCTTAATCTCTTTATCGACCTACCCCACCCGAGATACAGGAGCAATTTCTATAGTGTGGTGCAACCTTTTATTTAAAAAAAGTTAAATTATTTTAAAAAGTTTTAAGTTACTTAAAAAACCGACCCACACAACCTGAAAGATTTTGTAGATGAAAGAAGTTACTAATCCAAAGTTTTATAGGTTTGAAAACCATTTTGCTTGCTTGAATGTTAAGCAAAACATGTATGATCTTAATTCTAACTCATGTATATAAGATAAAGATGTTTGCGTGCATAATGCATATGGTATAGAAAGGTTCTAACACCAAACAATATGGCATAGAAAGGTTCTGGTTTTCTGTTTTAAAAATAAATGCCGTAATAATATAAGGCAGGATTAATGTATTGAATCGTACATGTGTTAGGCTTAATCTAAGTGTACATCAAAATAACAAACCCATACTTGTAAGGCTATTAATAAATAAACATAGTGGGTAATAAAGCCATCACAGTAATAATGGTGCTCAAATTACACACCATCAGATGGTCAGAACAACGATTAAAATGATATCAATCGCTCGTTACGAATAGTCTCGATACTTTCAACTTTCTGTATTAATTTTTGAGTTATTTACGGATTCATATCGGCATTCAAATAGATGCTAAGGTAATATATGTATAAGGTTTATTTTGTCTTAATTTTTTATGTTTATGAAATAATTGACACCAAACAAGTGAACGGACTTGCACAGGATGGTCGGGCTGTAGCTTCATCTAGTCTGCAACCATGAACAAATTCAATTTTATTTAATTTTGTAAGAAGCAAATTAAAAAGCATTACCTTAATTTCATATTATTTATATTTTTAAACATTTAATATGTATGAAAAGAGAAAAATATTAATTATCATTAAAATTGTAGTTGATTATTTAATTGTATAGAATCAAAATTAAAGATAACAACACTTTGTGTGATATTATTTGATGTTCTTAAATTGAAGTAAAATGGAGGCATTAACAATTTGGCGATGGAAACGAACACTGGCAGAAATAAATCCGTTAAATTGATCACAATCTTCGTTTAATTTGCGATATAAAGATTAGTTCTTTTAGAAGGTACCCTCTTTTTGCTACACTTGTCTTTTAAAGCACAAGTAAAATCTAAATCCTCTGTTCAAAGGCTTACTATTCTATCGACGACTATTTAAACGATAAGAAATTGGGCTGTCTTACTAACTCAAGACAATTTTTATGTCCTTTCTCCAGAATTCGCTAACCGACAAGTTTTATGAGATCATGTCTAATATTTTCTCCTGTATCGTGGGTGCGTTTACAAACTATAAAACTCACATACATAAACAGGCAGACCCAGCACAACTACTTCAAGGTCATACCATATTTTGTTTATTTTTTGAACTCGGCAGTGCTATAATAATATATAAATATAATAAGCTGTCTCGACCTTTAATGCACGAGGCTTTTACTTAGGTAATAAGTTTTTACACCCTTACATTTTCTGCTGCATATTAATTATCTGCTAAGGCTCGGTATCTATGAGTATATGGACATGTATATAGACAGCACATTTGTGGAGAGATACCAGTCAGGTGCTCAGGCTAGTAAGGAATCAATCCGGTCCGAAAGAAACCTCTCTTTGCAGGGCAAAAGCTTCTTCTCATATAGGGAAAGCATGAGCATTGATTATCACACATGCTCAAGACATTACATAATCAGCCTATAACATTTCCACTCCTGGGACACAGGCCTCCTCTCGGTGAGAAGGGGTGGGCCGTAATCTACCACGCACGCATGGTAGAACGTACGTGTGGTGCACTACAGGCAGTCTCCGAATGGGGTGAAGCCGATCTTGTAGCATTCAGCGCCGCCAAAATACAAGCGTGACTATTCACCGCCAAAAGAAGTCCGTTCACCCTGGCTCCTACTTTTAGGAACACATCCTTGCAGTGCACCGACAGCCTTCAGTTTTTGAGAGTTTAGATTTCTTCGAATCTAAACTTTGGGCAGTTTATTGAGTCCAAAACCAAGGTTCCTGCCAGAAAACTTGGCTTCCGGCGGTACTTAATACCAGTAGCCAGCCTGTTGGTGTTATATAGGATGTATTTTGGAGAGTGTGTGGAGGTCCTTTAAATATTAAATTTATTCTAAAATTAATATTTAAAGGAACTCTCGTATGAAATAGAGAAGAACACACGACCGTTGTATAACGGCTTTATATTTGATATCATTAAACTTCTATGTTGTTTTCTTTTATAATTATAAAATAGTACTTGAATGCAATCCCGCCTGATGGTAAGCAGTGATGTAATCATTGATGGTAAAGCGCGTTAGTTTATTAAGCCTATTCACTTAAAATACTTAGTGAATAGGGCAGTTAATCGAGGTGATACAATGTTAATGTGACCCTCCACGACCAAACTCCCGGCACAACAACATAAAGTGCATCGTACCCAGCACACATCGCAACACAACTGCTCAGACCCGTCCTTCGTGCGTCGAATCGCCCGACGAATCGCTTGGCGGCAAGACTTTGTCTGGTCGGTAATAACTTCTGCCGGCAGCCGAATTATGACCTACCACCGAGAATGTCGAAAATGTTGTAGCTTATCAACGTTCATTATAAACTGTAATCCAAAGCGTTTCACGGATTGTAATGTACCGCTACGAAGCGCTACGAGATTAGAATATCTCGCTACGAAGCACTACTAAACTTTGTAGCCACCATAGCGTTATTAGGCACTGGATAATTTAATTTGACCTTCATTTTTTATTTAAGATTTCGATGATATAGAGTATTATATAAATACTAGCGGCCCGATACGTGCTTCGCTACGTATAAAGTGAAATAATAAAAACAAATTTACTGGATCATCAAAATAATTTATTGAAACATATTTTTTTTTAAATTGCTAGCAATTTAAAAACTTAATCCAAAACATTTAGATAAACAATACTCTTTGTTTTTCCATTTCTAGCATGTACGAGGGCATGCCAAAAAAAAAAAACTAGATACTCAAAACCTATAATACTTAATATTCATTACTCATGTCTATCTTTTCAAAGTATTCACCCGCGGTATGTATACACTTATCCATACGTTTAAACCATCTGGAAAATACCTCTGAAATTTTCAGATTATAGGCAGCTAGTGCATCTTCCTTGCTCTCGAATCTTTCGCCTTTTAACTTTTCTTTAATTTCAGGGAATAGGTAAAAATCGCAAGGAGCTCAGTCAAGGGAATATGGTGGGCGAGGCAGGACATGCTCATTTTTTGAATTAAAAAAGTCACGTGTTAAACACACGTGACTTTTTCACGGACGTATGAGCCGAGGCGTTGTCGTAATGCCAAAGAAGGTGCCGGATTCCTGACTTCGGTTGCTTGTCACGTCATGCTGATAAAACGGTTGAGACAGCGCGATGACCCTCTGCGGCTTCCGCAGCAGGGCCGCTGTGCGCCGGGAACGGCACTCCGCCCACACCGGGGCTCCGGAGAGCGCCATCGACCGCACCACCCCTTGGTACAGCCGACGGCACGCCGAATTCGGTCCCCCCAAATTGGGGAGGAGCCGTCCGAGGGCGGCTGCGACGGAGCACAGCCGCGGGGCGAGGAGCCTGAAGTGCTCCTCGAAACCTCAGCGGGATCCAGGATCAGGCCGAGGTACTTGATGTGCACCTCGACGGGAACCTGGACCCCCTCCACTCGGATACGGAGCCCCGATGAGGTTCTGCGTCGCGGGGCGTGGAAGGCCATGGCCCTCGTCTTTTCGACGGCCACTTCCAGCCCCAGGAGGCGGATGCGTCGGACGAGCAGAGAGGTGCTGACCGACGCGAGGTGGACTGCCTCCTCCCACTCCACGCCCTCACCGCCTCACGCGACTAGAGTGTCGTCCGCGAAGCACACGGCATACCCCAGGTTCCAGAGCAGGGGACCAAGCACTGATCCCTGAGGTACACCTACCCTCATGGTCCACGACTGGACGCGACCCTCTGCGTCCTCTTACAGGATCTTCCTCTCACGCAGATAGTCCGACACGAGGGCGCAGAGGTAGAGGGGCACTTCGTGAAACTTCAGTGCCGCCTCTATGCATTGGTGGGGGAGGATGTTGAACGCGTTCGCGATGTCTAACGACACCGCGACTACACCCTCACCCCTTGCTGTGGCCACCTCAGTCTACCTCTTGAGGCGAGCTACCGCTCCATCGTGGACCGGCCGGTCCGAAAGCCGTACTGGCAGTCCGCTAACTGCGGCCCCCTGCTTTCCAGGTGCTCCTGGATGCGAGAGGCGAGAATCCTCTCGAAGCATTTGCCGCTCTCATCCAGGAGCACGACCGGCCTGTAGCCCGACGGTGAGTCGGGGGGACGTCCGTCCTTGCGAAGGAGGCACAGCCTGCCCACCCTCCATCTCCTGGGGAAGCGGCCCGTCGCGATGCATGCGTTCATGACCGCTCGGAACCGATCCCCCAGGTGCTCCATGGCTAGTGCCACCACCTTCGCAGGGACGCCGTCCGGGCCCGGAGCCTTGTTTTTGGCTTGGAGCCTCTTCCTGACTGAGTCCAACTCACCGTCGGTTACGGGAGGCCCATCGGTCCACACCTCCAGAGTGGATAAGCTGGAGGCGGGCATCCTGGGGGGCGTGAAGGGCCCCGGGTTCGGAAATAGAGTTTCCAGGACCCTTCTAAGTAGGCCTGGCTCCATACAAGAGGTGGGGGGTGCCGCTCCCTGCAGCTTCCCCCTCACCACCCTGTACGGCCTTCCCCAGGGGTCGCTGTCGAGGAGTGTCAGAAACTCCTCTGCGGCAGCGACCTTTGCCCTGCATATGGCGGTACGCACGGCTCGATGGGCCTCTCTGTACGCCCGGCGAAGAGGACGGTCTTACGGACGAGGACGGTCTTACGGACGAGGACGGTCTTACGGACGGGGACGGTCCCCTTACGGCGCACCTCCTGCACCTCAGGTAGGCGCGCCGTGCAGCCATACTGGCGGCACGCAGGTGAGCGAGTTCCTGCGTCCACCAGTATGTCTGTTTCCTCCGGCGGTAGCCCCGGGTTAGCCTCGGCATGGCGGCGCTGCAGACCACTTCCAGGTCCTCAGCGAGGAGGTCCGCCATGCCGTTCACGTCTCCAGTGAGGTGGGCCGGCGGTTCGGCCCACGCTCGGAACACCAACGCCTCCTCGGCGACGTCCCTACGGAGATGTGCAAGCGCCCACCGGGGCCGCAGGGCCCGCCGTGGAGATCTCGAACCGGATGTACCTGTGATCCGAGATCTCCACCGCCGTCTCCACCCGCCAGTTCCGGACCCGGTTGGCCAGGGTCGAGGTGGCCAGGGTGACATCCACTATCGACTCACCCTGCCACCTCACGCACGTCGGGGTGTTGCCCCGGTTGAGGACCTGGAGACCCAAGCAGTGGGCCCATTCCACCAGGTCCTCACCGCGAACGTTTGTGACGGGAGACCCGCACGCTTGCTTGGCGTTGAAATCTCCCGCCACCAACACGGGGCGTGGAGCCGCCCTCTTGACTGTCCCCTCGACTGCCGCCAAGAGGCGCTCGAACTCGGCCCGACTGCGATTGGGGGAGAAGTAGGTGGAAATGACCACCACTCCTCCCTACTGCGCCGCCACGAACCCCAGACCTCTCTCCCTAAGAACGAGAGGGGGGCCAGTGCCCGCGGCGGGTCTTGCGATTGCAGCCAGGCCATCCGACGACCCCAGCCAATTGGCGGACGCCGGGATGTAGTACGGCTCCGAAACCACCGCCAGGTCTGTTCCCTACTCCGCCATGTCCTGACACAATAGGTCCTGTGACGCGGCGGAGTGGTTAACATTAACCTGAAGGATGACACCGATGGGCCTACTGGGCATTAGCGGTGTCCATCGGTGTCCCCTCTCTGGCAGTGGCTGCAGAGCCACCTGCCGGCGGTCTTACTGGCGGTCCCACTGCGGGGCGGCCCCGAACCGGTGGCGCGTTGCAGGAGGAGCCGGCCATTTTGTAGCCGCTGGTTAGGCCCCTGTCCGCGCATAGCGCGCACTTAACAGGGGTCGTGCAGCCCACAGCCAAGTGGCCCTCCTGCCCGCACCTGAAGCACTGCCGCCTCCTGTCCTTAGAGGACGGGCAGAGCGCCGCGGTATGCCCCCTGTTCATGCACCTGCGGCAGCGCATAGGGCGCTGATCCAGCAGGTGGATGGAGGCGACGCTCCAGCCCACGACCACCGTGCCGCGCTCCGCCAGCCCTTTCGCGGCGTCTATGGGGCACGACATCCGGATAGAGCCCGTGCCCCGCGCCCCCAGGGCTATGGTGCCCACCAGAAATTGTTCGGGTTTGCACTTGGCCGCCTCGGCCAGGACCGTCTTCACGTCCGCCGGCGTTACGGACTCTTCGAGGCCCGCCACACGGATCTCCGCCATTTTTTGGGGCCGAGTAATCTCAGCCACCTCCCCGAGCACCTCATTCAATTTCTTGGCCAAAGTGTCGGCCTGGGAGGGGGAGGTCTCTTTCGGGAGCTCCATAAGGACGGCTCCCGTCATCGACCTCCTGACTTTACCCGGCACTACCCCAATCTCCGTGAGGCTGATGGCCGCCCTCGCCTTCCTGAGGACGTCCACGTACGTGGCACCCTCCCTTACGGTCTCTGGCTTGAGGGCCATCAGCACGGCGGGCCTCTTTGGCACCCTGGGTGCCTTCTTTGGGGCTGCCGGTTTGGGCCCCTTTGGCTTCTGGCCTGGAGTGGGAGCAGGAGCAGGGGCAGCGGTGGCCTTCTTCTTCCCCTTACGGACCAGCGTGGCCCACGACTCCCTCTCCAGGACCAGCGGCTGCACCTCCCTGGAGCCTCCAGCGACCTGCTCCAGGGCGCTTTTTGGCTCAGGGCAGGGGCATTGCCCCTCCGCGCCCGCTCGGTCCCTTCGGCTTCTTCGTTTGGGCCGACCTCGCCTTCTTGGGCAGGTTAGCCGGCGGCATGGGTGTCGCCGGCTCTGCCTCCTGCCTCTCCCTCACCGGGGGCCGGCTCGACCGCCTGTCGGCCGCCAGCGAGGGACGGTGGGACCGCGGCGGTAGCAAGCGGCCATCCACTTCTAGGCCCTCCATCCGCGCGGTGACTATAGCCCCCATATGGTTTAGCAGCTCGCGCTGCATGGCCCCCATCGTTTCCATGAACTCCTCTCTTGACAGGCCTTCGCTCGCCGCTGTCATCGTCTCCTTGTCAGGGACCGAGCTCGTCTCCTGGGACAGTCTTTTCTTACCACGGGGGCTTCTCCTCTTCTTGGCTCAAGGCCGTGAGCTGCCCCTGCTGGCGCTTATTATCAGCCCTTAGCCGACGTACCTTCTCGTCTTTCTTCAGGGAGACCAGAGCTCGGACCACTTCGAGCATCTTGCTCGATGCGTCCCGGATCTCTCGGATGCACGTGCCCTTCATGTTGCGCGACTTCTTGAGGACCCCCTCAATGACCGCCGCCCCCTTCTCAGCCTTTGACTGGAGATCGAGGGGTGCAGGCACAGGGGGACCACTTCCATCAGCACGTCCCGCTGGGTTGGTTTCATTCTCGGAGTCCGTCAGCGTAGACTCCGAGTCCGAAGGGCCCTGCCTTAAAATTTTCCTGGCCTGGGAGAGCCCCACCGAATGGTGGGACCCGCCCCTGCCAGCACCCGTCCTCAGGATTTTGGAGACCGGTCTTTCCGGGCTACCGGACTTCCCGGCTCCATCATCCTCCGAAGCACCGTCCACCCAGTGCTTCCCCACGGCTTTCCTTTTGGTCCTCACAGAACCGCTCCGGGCAGATGGTGCATCGCGCGCCCCGTCACTTGATGCCACGTTGTTGTTTCTTAATTTTCTCCATATCAAGTCCCACGATTCTTAGCGGTTTTGCGTCAACACAAGAGCAGAGCGTCGTACTCCAGGTAAGCCTACATACTGTAGAGGGCGGCAGGTATCTACAGTGGGGAGCTCTAACGACTGGACTTCCTCCAGCCATTCATCATCTCGAGCCACCCAAAATTTAGGATTGGATTGCACTTTCGACGGATTACTAGTCCGTCAGGTGCGCAATAACCTAGAGATGGGATATGCCGCCCGTGGTTCGGCCGTTTTATAGAGGTGTCCCCTCGTGGCCCGGACAAATGCCCCGACAGCCCCCGGTCCCCTAAGGGATTACGGTATACCCCAGCATGCATCCACTTCAGCACTCTGCTAAACAGAGTGGAAGCGGATGCATGCAATTCCCTATAGGCCAGGTTCCCATCAACGACCATCGTAAAAGATCGGTGATTGAAACCATGGCCCTTCTCCGTGTGAAGTATTTGCCGCCAGACCCAAGAGTCCACCAGAACTCGGTGGGCAGTTGGGGCTGGCGTTGCCAAGGGTGCGCCACGTGGAGGCTTACCTAGTTCTCGCTCAAGGTCTACGTATGTAATTCGGCGGTTTTCACGGATCAAGTTTTCAACCGCTTCAACGTTTTCTTGAGTGACTGCTATTGACGGGTGACCCGACATCGCTTTATATTCAAAGATTCCCTGCCCTCTCTTGAACTCAGCAAACCAATTAAAAACTGTTGTTCGTGAACCAGCAGACTCACCAAAAGTAGCCACCAACACTTAAAAACATTTTTTATAATCATAGTAAATCATAGCGCGAAAATCCAGTCGACTGAGTTCCATTCTAGCAAGCAAATTCCCGCCGTAGTCATTTTATTTTAAGAGGCTTATTTCTATAAATAAGCCTCTAAGAAAAAAGAAATAAATTCCAATACGTTCCATATTTTAATTCATCACTAAATAGTATCAAATTATTGAGTAAAATTATCTAAAAATCTTTGGCATACCTCTCGTATAAACAAACGACTGGGGGTACCGACACTCTAACAGGCAACATAAAGTTGTCCATGTGAAAAACAAGATTCCTCCAAATGCACACCACAAAGTGTAATGTTTGCCCTTGGGCTTTGTTGATGGACATAGCAAATAATAAACGCACAGGATATTGTAATCGTTTGAACTCAAATGGCATATCAGTTGGGACCATAGGGATACGCGGTATCAAACACACTTCTCCTTTTGATTTACCAGTTAAGATCGTAGCTTCAATTAAATTTGGCAATAATTTGAAATGCGAACAACGTCGTGGTGGCCTAGTGCTTGAAACCAGCCTCTCAAGTATGAGTGCGCGGGTTTGATTCCAGCTCAGGCAAGTACCAATGTAACATTTCGAAAGTTATATGTACTTTCTAAGTATATCTTGGACACCAATGACTGAAGGTGAAGGAAAACATCTTGAGGAAACCTGGACTTGTAAGTCTTAAATCACCAACCCGTATTGAGCAAGCGTGGTGATTACGCTCAATCCATATCTGTATGAGAGGAGACCTGTGCCCAGCAGTAGGACGATAAAAAAGTTGATGATGATGATGAACACAAAATTGGGCTTAGAACTGCTAATGAGATAAAGTTATAATCACCACCTACGAAGGTGCAGCTTTGTACAATAAATTACCAAATAAAATTAAAAACGCAGAGCCCAATTCAATTTTTAAAAATAATTTAAAATTGCATATGTTCAGTCAAGCGAGCGCACCTTACATGCCACATGTAGTTGTGCATGCTCCATGTTTGTGTTAGCAATGTACCAATATTTTTGAATAGTCTCTTTTAAAAGTTGTTACCGTGCGTCTTAAATAATGTTTAAATTAGTTTTTAAAAATTTCTCATGTAAGTAAATTATTTCTTAGGGGAAATAAAGATATTAATATCATTTTTAAATTGACGTACTTCCATGTTTCATTATAAAACACCCGTAGACACACAATATGTTTTTTATAATAAAGAAACACATATAAATACATGTAATTCACTTCAACAGTTCAAAACTTACCGTTTGTGTAAATGCGTTTGACAATTTAATTCAAATAAAGCCTGTAAACGAAAATGCAATAGTTATCGCTGACGATTTGTTTTAATCGAATCACGCCCAAAATAAAATGGTCGCATGAATGACAACAACATGCGACACTGACACCACACTGAAAAAGTTTCAATTTGACAGCACAATCCCTATCTCAAAAAAAGTTTATATTTGAAAGCAAAATCCGAATTGAATTTCATGTGTTACAAAAAATATGATAAAGGAAGAACCACTCAGTCGAATTTGTCCAAACTTCACATAAACCATCTACTAAATAGTCCGAACAAAGCCTAAACGTTTGGTTCGGATAGGTGAGTCCGTTCTTGAGTTATAAAATAACAAAGAAAGTGGCATTGATTGTTATATCAATACTTTAATATATAAAGCTGATGAGTTTGTTTGTTTGTATGTTTGTTTGTTTGTGCGCGCTAATCTCAGGAACTACTGGTCCGATTTGAAAAATTATTTTTGCATTGGATAACGCATTAATCCGGGAAGGCTTTAGGCTATTTAACATCACGCTGCGACCAATAGGAGCGGGGCATATAAAAAAAACGCGGGTGAAACCGTGTGGCGCAGCTAGTATTAGATATAAAGAAAACCCTGTTCGACCCATAATTTAATTTTAATTTTATTTACTTGGGAGAAAAACAGTTACATGTTACAATATTAATAGTCGGCTAAGGTATAATACACAGTAAACAAACATATCTCTCTCTCACTAGATACATCCAACAAATAAATAAGTACAGGGAGTCTAACGTCTCTGATTAGCTCTCCTGACTAACGCTTCTGATTTACTTTACAAAGACCCTTGGCTTCACTAACTGACGGGTGTCAGTTAATGCACGCAGAGCGCGGCCTACGGGAATAGGTATTTCAGGAACACCCGGAGCAAAGAAATTTTGATAGCTTATACCTGTCTAGTCGTCGTCGAAAGAGAATTGGATGTGCCGTACCACCAGGGTTCAGCACACTTCTACTCCAAACAAGCCTGATCCGATCGGAATCAAGGCCACCTGTGGCAAGTCAGGATGCGACGCCTCCACACGGGTTCCTGCCCTAGGCCCGCCAAAAGAACCAATTCTAGAACAACATTTGACCTAAGTCAGCGCCATAGAACAAGAAAATCACGGGGAGAAATATTCCGGGTACAGAAAGGAATACTCACAGAAATATCAGCCAAATTGCTAGACGTTTACCCAAAAATAATACAAAATTTTATGTTATCATTATAGTTACAATACTAATGAATTTTGAAATATTTTTTTTTCCCGCGAATTAATTCCAACTTCCCCGAATTTAGGTAATTTTTAAAAAAAAGTGACAACACCATTTTTACCCGACTACGGCAAAGCAAAAGGAGGGTTATGATTTTGACAGGCTATGTATGTATGTATGTATGTTCATCTGTTCCCTCGTAACTTCTAAACTACTTATCAGAATTCCACAAATGACATATCATTAGAAGCGTCTTAATTGTCCGCTAGTTATAGGCTATATGAAGTTTCACAAAATCTAATGTGGCGCCCTCTAGCGGACAAAACATACAGTGTAAAAAAATAAAGTTAAGATAAATATGCCGTGTTTGGTATCATTTTAAAGCGCTTTACGTGTACATTTTGAATATAATGCTAGCATTTGCTTGTGACTTTACCTGTATTCATAGGCTGGTTGCATATAATTCACATCTTTTCGTTCGTAGCTTCTTTACTACTTATCAGAATAAGACCACTGCAGTACCATTAGAAGGGCCTTGATATTCTGTTAGTTATGAGATATAAAGCTTGTAACCAAATTTAGTATTGCGCCCTCTAGCGGACAAAAAGTTCTATGTTAATATAAAATTAAAATAAATAGAACGTGTTTGATATCACGTGAAAGAGCTTCATGAGTACTTCATGCTTGTACATAATTACAAGAATGCTTTAATGATGTTAAATATAAGCGATAAGAGTAAAGCGTGGATCACGGGAACTGTTAATCACTTTATGCAATGTAGATCAGTGTGAACATTAATAGAATATGTAATGCACTAATGAAAACGACATAAGCTGGGAGTAACTCCACGCGGTAAAGGCGGAAACAGTTTTATAACTGGCTAAAGCTCCCATAAAAATGTCCTCTGCACCATATGCCTTCGGGCTTATGTTGTTATATGTGCGTGTAGATGTAATATGTTGTAGCGGTGCCTACAACGCAGCATGCGAACAACGCGTCATACTGACGTCAGACGAATTCTACATCTCGCAATCAGAGTTTACCGTGCAACTAGCATATATACAAGCTCGCGACATCAACCGGCGGCCAAGTGGCCCGCCAGACAACTAGTCTGGTCGGAGGATCCTCCCTTTTCTATGGAGGATGAGTAAGCTTTACACGCTGCTCCTCATACATCCACAATGTCAAGTACCTAGTTTTTAGTTCAATAATTTAACTTTTGTTAATATTATGCGCCACAAATACACTTTAACACCAAAATAGTACAAATAATAAAAAGTAAAAAAACTAAAACCCAACTACGACAAAAAACGACGCTGAAAAAGTATAAAACAAGATTTTCAGAATACTGAACTGAACAAAGTTGCTAATGTAGATGTAAGTAAATGAACACAGTAGACTCTACCAAGATGCCTTCGTTGTAAATTGACAATAATGTCATACAATACTATTCTGAAGTATGCAATATTCACTATGTAGAGATAAATTTTCATGTTTGGAAAGGCGTAGTCACACGTTGTCAAGGTGCTACGGTAGGTAGATATATGTGACGTGTGACTACGCCTTTCCAAACATGAAAATTTATCTCTACATATTGAATATTGCATACTTCAGAATAGTATTGTATGACATTATTGTCAATTTACAACGAAGGCATCTTGGTAGAGTCTACTGTGTCCATTTACATACATCTACATTAGCAACTTTGTTCAGTTCAGTATTCTGAAAATCTTGTTTTATACTTTTTCAGCGTCGTTTTTTGTCGTAGTTGGGTTTTAGTTTTTTTACTTTTTATTATGGCGGTATTATTATAAGCGATGCGACCACCTGCCGCGTGCCCTACCCCCGTCGCCCGCGGAAGGGTTGCCTACCGCGCATGTGTTAAGTTACCCCTTTTTGCAAAATAATATTTATTTGCTTAGGGGGAATTTTAAGTTTAGCCCGGCTTTGCTTCCATTAGTAGAATCAGTTATCGATACCTAACAGTACCTTCACGGATCGAACAGGGTTTTCTTTACATATTGTATTTATTTATTATTTATTAACAAAGTGACACCAGCAGGTTCTGTATACAAAATAACAAATAAAGTAGTTGTGAATAAGAGGCTTATACAGTTGCCAATAACAGGTGAACCAACATTCACCTACATAAGTGGTAACTTAAACTGAATACATGTAAGTACTAATATTAGCTGGAGATAAACTATACAAAGACAATAACAAGGTTAGACTTGTACTTAAGTAAAAAAAAAAGGAATACAAAGCTAAAATTAAACATGAGATCCAAAATTAGAATAAAACTTAAAAAACTTAAACTAACAAACTTACAAAATTACATACAGAGAATAACTTAAAACATACAAGAAAAAGATTGCAAATGTAAAGGAACAAACAGACAAAACTATTATTTAAGAGCTTTTTGACTGAGAATAAAACGCTTGAAGGTTTTCACAGTGTTGTGGTATATGTCAACATCTGGGTTTGATTTTATGAAGCAATTTATCTCTTTGCCGAGCCTATTGAGAGGTGAATTTTCTCCTATATTTGTGTTGGAAGCTTTAGTGTGGAATAAATTGGTAATGGGATATAAAAGTCCCCTATAGAATCTATAGGGGACTTTTATTCATCAATCAAGTCAATACAATCTAATTTATTGTTAACTAATTTGTAAAAAAAAAAACATAAGATATTGTACCAGTCGACGGTCGCGCAGTGTTGTCATTGCGTAGTGTTGAATACGTTGCTCGTATGGACACCGGGGTGATACACCACCGAAGGTATATGCTAGGTGTTTAGTGAAGGCCCTTTGGATGCTTTCTATTCTTTGTGAGTGTACTGCGTAGTGCGGGTTCCACACTACGCTGGCAAATTCAAGGTGACTACGGACTAATGCGTTATATAACACAATTTTTGTTCTTACCAGCTTAAATCCCTTAGTGCTTCTCTTAAGAAATCCTAGTAGCCGTGCCGATTTCGTAACAATGTTATGTTACACCACCGAGAGTGCTATCATGTGCCTCAAGCAGACTGTACAGTAAGTACTACACAAGTAGAAAGACCCCCGTGTACGCGTGCTACCTTGATTTGTCCAAAGCTTTCGATCTAGTATCGTACAATATTTTGTGGGGTAAATTAAGGGAGGAAACTTGTTTGCCTAGGGAGATTGTGCTACTATTTAAACATTGGTATAGCAACCCAAATAACGTTGTAAGGTGGGCTGGCTCTCTCTCGGAGGAGTATAGGCTGGAGTGCGGGGTGAGGCAGGGGGGGCTGACCTCCGCCACGCTGTTCAGCCTGTACATCAACAAGCTTATCAGGGAGCTCAGCGGCACCGGCATCGGGTGCCATATAGATGGTGTCTGTGTTAATAACATTAGTTACGCCGACGATATGGTCCTGCTGAGCCCCTCGCTTGGTGCCCTACGTAGGCTTCTAAATATTTGTGAGTCCTATGCGGTGACTCATGGGCTCAAATACAATGCTGGAAAGAGTCAAGTTATGATTTTCAGGCCGGACGAGAAGCGATACACATTCGTGCCGAAACTGACTATAAATGGTACTGCTTTAAACACGGTCAAGCAGTTTAAGTATTTGGGTCACTGGGTCACCGATGACCATAAAGATACTTTAGACATTGAATTTTGCATCGGACTGACAGCGCCCTGCGCTCCCTGCGCAGGGCGCTGTCAGTCCGATGCAATATCGACCTATACAAAGAACAAAGTTACATTTGCAAAATCTCTACTTTTCAGGAGAGCGATATAAAGTTTGTCTCATTCAAATTTAGCTATAACTTTTTTTTCATTAGTTCTTCACACTTGATTCTTTTAATATACATATAAAAATGATTATGCATTGATTTTTATCAAAACAGTACATTGAAACCCTTTATTTTAAAAATTAGTAGTAAATATATGCACACATGACTATTTATTGTGGAAATCACTGTAAAAATGTGTGTCATATATACAAATGATACTTTGTTCTTGGAAAGAGTGCTGGTACCAAGTTTAATTGAAACTTTATTTTATGTAAATTCTGATCGCCACACGGTTCTATTTGAGAAAGGGTATAAAACGACACAATGAAAATGAATGATTACAAAAATAAACATTATTTTTTAAGTACTCACAGTATGCAACATAATAATCTTAGGTTATTAATAATTTCTCAATCGTTTTTGTAACCCCATGTTACATAAAAATACTTAATAATATAAAAAATAACACTGAATCGTGCATATAACATTACTTTTCATAATTTAAAAAAGCAACTTACTTTAATTAAGTAGGCATATCATTATAGGTATAAAAATAATTCCGTATTTCTCTGGGTTACGACATTTTTAGGGGCACGGGTTTTTTGTAGGTAGGGTAGGTAGGCTAGGTAGGGTAGGGTAGGTAAGGTTAAGGTAGAATAGGTAAGGTTAGGGTAGTATAAAAATGGTAGAATAATTATTAAATTGTCAAAAAAATAACAAAAGATAAATAAAATAAACTTTAACATTAACATTATTTTATGAAATCAAAACGTTAACATAATTATATTGTTTAACTCTTTCTTAGAAAATACAACCAATAGATGACACAACTGAAGTCTGAAATATAGTTAAAAAATACAAATAAAAGATTCTCTCTTCACAACATAATTAGGTACAAAATGAAAATCGAGAAAATGACTGTATCAAATCAAAATGTATCAATCTTCTTCACTCATCATCATCATCCCAGCGTTAATCCCAGTCGCATCCGAAGCCTTTTCAGCTTTGGAGTCTGGGGTCCGCTTTTACCAGTCCAACTGCTGATATGGCTAAACTTCGACATTTTCCGTGAAGCGACTGCCGTCTGACCTCCACAACTCGAAGGCGACATCGAAGCATTGCAGTTAGACCAATTGTTGGACTTTTTTGAGGGCTCTAACTACCCATAACGACTGCCACTAGATGTTCGTATGGCAACCGGGACCAACGGCTTGCGCAGCAGCCGCATCCGCTACCGCTACGCCACGGAGGCTGTCAATCAATCTTCTTCACTATCGCTACTTATTATATCTTTAGCGTTATTATTGCCCCCTGAACAAGGGAGGATCGGAAATAATCCGCATATTGATAAAGTATAATTCCCAAATCAAGTAAACTAGATCCGTATGTCTATCTTTAGATACATTTAATGACTTTTTGTAAGCTTGTTTTATGATTGGTATGGAAGAAACGGCATAACGACGGATATTAGAGCATATTAAAATCGTTTTGTAGTCTATTTCGTTAAGATCATATTTATACAATGGCTTGTTAGGCTCTGTATTATCCAAGAATACTTCTCTTAAAGTATTCCACAACTCCTTCCGTATTTCTTTTCTGTGTTTCGAATATAATGGCATTCCACCGGGACAAAGGATCGAACATGGTCATGTACGCCAAGGTGCTTTGCGTAGCGTCCTCTTCTCTAATAGTGCAGTCATCGTATTTTTCCCCAGGCTGTTCTAATTATTTTACTACTAACAGAAAGAGTACCTATTCAAAAACGTAGTTTTACAGACCTTAACTATTTCAATTTGACTTTGGGTGGAAATAGGTGTTATGGGTACGAAAATGTGCCGTTTGTATGTTCTTCGGCGGTTTTTTAAAGCATTGCTAGTGCAATGCTTTAAAAGGTCTATGGTAGGTCTAGGTATGTGGTCTTTTGTAGTCAAAAGACCACTGTTTTTCTTGGGTTCCTAAACGTCATAAGTTTTGAAAACAATCATATCTTTGAAAGTGAGATATTTTTTCAAAACAGCCAGACCGACAGTGACACGGAGCTCCCAAGACTTTATTATCGATTACTTTACCTCTTTTCGTCACATACTTACCAATATTTTTGACAACTCAGATTTGAGACATAAACATTTCTTGCATTTTTTTTCAGGTGTAGCAGGTGTATCATCATCACTGTTTGGTTAACTATATGTATGAGCACTTGATGGTGACTGTGTCGAGTGGATATCATCATGGACAGCACAAAGAGTCATTACGTTTAATAATATGTTTATTTAACGGAGAAGGCATAGAAGTGAAAATATTTGTAGTTGAAACAGATAGTAGGTATATTTCTAAAACTAACAACGGGTGAATCGTTCAAAGCTAGATGGTGCATCAAATGTCAATGGTGTTATTGGGTCGTTAATTATTGCATGTAAGAGATTTTATGACTTGGGTAATACACATACCTATATATAAAATTATAAATATGTATAAATAAGTACAGGAATGTAATGGCCTAAACATCTAAGGTCTAATTTCTCAAAGCAAAGCTTATTAATTATAAGCTTTGCACATCAGGATAGTTACTAGCTGGTTATTTAGTGTGTGAATGTTTATACGAATATATCTTGTAGGGAAATAGGGTTTTATAAAGTAAAGCACGGACAGACAAGACTAGATATTTTATTTCAATTTAGACTTGTCACAAATTTATAAAGTAAGGTAGTTGTCCGTTCGCAAAACTAGGTCATTCAAGGAGAAGAACTGGACAAGAAACTCCTTGGAAACATGACAACATATCTATCAATATGTTTCATTCTTTGTCAATGTTATCTTTAAAATACACTAACTTCTAACTCTTGGACAGCAGTCCAAGAGTACTTAGAAGTATAGCAACATAATACCATTAGCCAGGAAAGTATTCCCAACCTAAATAACACACAATATACATTATAATCATAAATCTATAACAATGTCTAATGACTATTTACTTACAGCAATGAACCAGTACTTTGGCCCAGTTCCTTCAGATATATTATTCACTTATCCTTATTGGTTTATAACTTTCAGAATTCTCGACTCAGACTGTCCAGAGCCGGCTACATCTTGGCCTTATATCACCCTCTAACATACCGCTCTTTTAGACCAATCACAAACGAGTATCGTGTGTGGGTAAAATTACTTCAGATATACGAGATTATAAACAAATGTTATGTTTTAGAATCGTTTTGAAACATATTAGCATCACTAAGCAATATATTAAATGTTTACTATAGTCCTTGAAATATATTAATTTTAACAACATTATAATGTAAACAAATAACTCAGCCATCTTTGAACCAATCAGCAAAGAGCATCACATCTTACTAAAATAACTTTTAGCATAGCTATGAAGAACCCTTGAAAATATAATTAAACTGTTTTAAATATTATTAAAGTATTATTACAATTAATTACTTGTTCATTTATAAGCTGTATATAAAGCTAGATAAAATACTGACATCCTCAGAGTTCAGAGAATCATTCTAAAGTAAGTAATTTCTTATTTGAATTACAATATAAAATCATAACAAACATTTTAAGTATCATTATTTGTTATATTAACATTTATAACAATATTAACATAAATAATTGTGTGATTTGATTTCAGTTAGCAGTGAACCACAGATTCGTTCAGAAACGATTTCAGTTAGCAGTGAACCATAGATTTGTTCGGAAACATAAGTCAATCCCTACGTTTAGGAATCACAATAGTCTCGATGATAATTGTTTACATAAAAATTCTAACATCAGTTTATGAAATCTCTCTTATGAAAATGTTAAATAAAGTTACTTTTATTTTGCTTCATAAACTTCTGTTTCCAACATATTAATGTTGGTAAAATAATATTGTTGAATGGAACGTAACCGTACATCTGTCAATAACATCTGTCATCTCATAGACTGACATTGATTTGTTTTGTATATGATTGTGTTTTATAGTGTGTTATCTTTATAAAAACGTGAATAATCTAACACATGCGTTGCCGTTGAAGGAAATATCTGGTCATTTAGTGGGTTTGCAGTTTTATCCAAAAGCAGTATTGGGTAAGTTGGCAGGCCCTAGTGAAGATAATCGATTGTCTTGAACTGTTCCATCAGGTATACGGCCTCCCATATTTCAGGTATCTCTTGATCAATATTTTCAACCCCCTGTGGTAGGTCTGGTGATACAGCAAATGACCGTGGTTCATGAGATGGTAATAGACACGATGTGGGAATAGCTTCAGAATCATCAACAAAATTTTCTGACAACAAAAACTAATTAAAATAAAACATCTTTACAAATAACAAAACAATAAAAGTTCAAATAGATATATTTTTTTTATATATTAATATTAAATATAAAAATAAATATGTATTTATTGAAATTTAAATAGTTTTTAAGTAGAAAAAAGGCATATCTTAATGTAATAACCAAGAACAAGATTTCATTTACAAATAGACCTCACGATTTCAAAACGAATTCCCTCAAACAAAGTAATATTTGCTTAAAGACCCTATATTTTATACACAACTTCCGAGTAATAAAGTAACAAGTATAAAAAAATACACAAAACCCATTGATTATCATGATTATTTTATATATTTTTTTAAAGATTGAATGAATCGAAATTTCCTTTTTTACGCTTTTGCAATAAAAGCTAACATTTTTATGGAACAAAGTTGTATTTGAATATGAAACCGTTCATCTCACAACTTTGGCCTTAAAATAATATCTACTCAAGAAATATTACAAAAAACCAGTTAAAAGTAATATATTTATTTGTATGTAACACAACTATTGATCTAAATAACTAAAGTTTAATTTACTTACCAGGAATATTAATTTCTTCATTATTTATCCCATCGGAGTCGTTCGTATCACAATCAAAATTTTCATTATACGAATTTAATAGCATATTTAGCATGCGTTTCGAGCGTGTTGGTTTCATTTTAAATATATAAATATAGATACATTAATGAAAAAAATACGTAAGTAGCTAATTTGCGCTGAAGCGTCCTCGCGACCCTAGTTGCGTAGAACATGAACACGACTGTCGATGTCACCCACCTCGCACGGTGCGTTTGCGTCGCACCGGACAGTGGTTAACGACACATATGGAGCAGGGACCTTGTTTTTTGGATAGCCAAACTAAATAGGCTTTTGTTCGATTGCTATCTTCGTAACTACGTAACATTTTTAAATTATTTTTTTTTATAAAATGTAGAGTTCCGTTAACAGTAAAAAATACAATAAAAGTACTTTGGTAATATATTCAAATAAAACTTTGTTCTTTGCATAGGTCGATATGTTGGCTCGCAGGTTTGCACGGTGTGAGGGGAATGTCAAGATTATGCTGTTTAAAGCGTATTGTCAGTCCTTCTACACGTGCAGTCTGTGGGTTAACTATACGCAGCGAACATACAGCGATCTGCGCATCCAATATAACAACGCGTTCCGGGTGCTGATGAGACTGCCGCGCCACTGCAGTGCTTCCGCGATGTTCGCGGCGGCTGTGATTGATAGCTTTGCGGGAATCATGCGCAAACGTTGCGCTTCAATCCTGCGCCGCACGCGCGGTAGTCCCAACACCATCCTGGCCGCACTGGTGGACCGGTGGGATTCTCCGATGTTGGCTCGATGGATAAGGCTGCACGCTGTTAAATAGCGACTAACAGCGTCATCGGGGAGTCCTTCCAGTCTAGATAAAATATGTAAATAATAACATCTTAATTTTATTTCATTTTATTTACTTCTTAATACATTTTTTTATGTTATTTTATTTTTATAATACAAATTGGATGAAATATCTGAATTAAATTATTATTATTATTTCCTTTATTTTATTGTATCAATACATAGTATAAAACAAAGTCGCTTTCGCTGTATGTCCGTATGTATGCTTAGATCTTTAAAACTACGCAACGGATTTTAACGCGGTTTTTTTTAATAGATAGAGTGATTCTTAAGGAAGGTTTGTATGTATAATAAATGCATAATATAGTAGAGAAACACTGAGAAATCTAAAATGCGCGATAAAACCGAACTCCACGCGGGCGAAGCCGCGGGCGGAAAGCTAGTATACATATAAATTACATTTTTAAATATTTCTAGATAAAAAATACATAAAAAACATTTAAAAATATAAAAAATAGTAGCCCACCGGTATCGGGAACAGGGTCCAAGCTACCGGCGGTCAGGGCTCCAGAGAGAGGAACTTCCTGACGATGCGAGCCGTGTCCAGCAGTATCGCTTTCTGAATCAAGCCCTTGATCCAGCTGCCTAACGAGAGCCTCCTGAGGTGTTGGTCGAGGCTTTTGGCTATTAAGCCATTGGCTGTCACGACTATCGGTACAATGATTGCTGGTATCCATTTCCCACATGTCGACAACCTCGTGAGCCAAGTCAAGATACTTGATTTGTTTATCTTTCTCGGCTTTCACGAGGTTCACATCATGCGGGATGGTTATGTCAACAATCATTGCACGCCGCTCTGATCGATCCACCATCACTATATCAGGCTTATTGGCAACAATAGTCCTGTCAGTGATGATGGATCGATCCCAGTACAATGTGATATGGCCATTTTCGAGAACTGGGTCGGGCTTATACATACCTGTAGTACGGCACCTCCGATTCCACAAGATTGTATTTAAGAGCAAGTTGCTGATGATTATCCTGGCTACTAGGTAAGAACCTCCGTTAGCTAGATAAGAACACCCGGAGATGATATGCCTTATTGATTCCCCCGGCCGGTGACATGCCTGAATAAAACTCCGGTAATTGTTCGTCATCATAACTTCGTCCATAATTGCACCTACAAAACTTTCGGTTTCCCCAAAAAGGTCTCCAAATCGTAGCCAGGCTACGGACGCTTGTAAATCTACATCAGGCCCGTGTAGGGCTCTGAAAAAGCGTCCATGAAGCTCCTTGTTCTTCCATACCTACCATACCAAGCACTACTGATTTGATCCAGTTCTCTTTAGCCAAGGAGAGCGGAGTGAGGCCCTTGTCAACCGCGACCACATCTCGATGCATCCCCACATCGGTTTCTAGAAAATATTCCCAGAGACTGCATATCTCGCGATTGTGGAGTGTCTTAGCGTTTAAAAAGCCTCGACCTCCACATTTTCGCGGGATATACAGCCTCATAACCGATGACCGTGGGTGATGCAATCGATTTGCAGTCAGTAGTGTACGGACTCTCTTATCCAGAGCGTCGAGTTCGGCTTGAGTCCATTTGAGTATGCCAAAAGAGTACATCAGAACTGGCATGACCCAACCGTTGAAAGCGCGCATCTTGTTACCGCCTGATAGAAGACTATTAAGTACTTTTTTCAAGCGGCCAAAGAAGCATTCCTTCAACGATTGCTTTATGTCAGTAACATTGATACCCAACGCTTCCGACGTACCCAAATACTTATAGGTTTCGGATGCACAGAGGGCTCTAAGGTTTATGGAACCCGTGAGTTGGGTTCCCACGGATTCCACAATCTCTCCTCGCTTTATATGCATGACCGCACATTTGTCCACACCGAATTCCATCCTGATGGCGCTACTGAAAGTTTCAGTAATTTTCAGTAGCTCCTTCAATTGTAAATTGATGGGAGCAAACAGTTTCAGGTCATCCATATAGAGGAGGTGCGATATAACCTGACCACCTCTCCTCAACCGATAGCCTAGACCTGAATCCTCAGTGTGTTAGAACACAAACAGCAATCCAGTGCCGTCTCATATAATATAAACGGAGTGTTATTAGAAACTGTGAATGAGGTTCGCGATCTTGGTATCACTATGGATAGTAAACTCAACTTCATAAGCTATATTGATAATAATAATAATAAATATAGGCCGATCACGTGTTTACCGACGGTCTATAAAGTTTTTACATCCATTTTGAAAGCAAAAATTAATACGCATATTGACAGCAACTCCATCATGTCTGCCTCTCAAAATGGATGTAGGAACGGGTCCCGCGGTACTAAGGAGCTACTCCTTATTGATATGGCCATTAGCCAGCAAGTTCGTCGTTCCCGAAAGGATCTGTCGACATGTTGGATAGATTACAAGAAGGCCTATGACTCTGTGCCACATACATGGCTCATGCGGGTGCTAGAGTTGTATAAAGTAGATGCAACTCTTCGCACCTTCGCAACCCTTATGTCACAATGGAGCACAGTCCTTCGCTATCCAGGATGTCGAAATATTCAGAGGAATAGCGAACCGATAAGGATTGAGCGAGGTATATTTCAGGGCGATAGTTTGAGTCCACTTTGGTTTTGCTTAGCACTGAATCCTCTAAGCACACTATTGGAGGATTCAGGTCTAGGCTATCGGTTGAGGAGAGGTGGTCAGGTTATATCGCACCTCCTCTACATGGATGACCTGAAACTTTTTGCTCACACCAATTCACAATTGAAGGAGCTACTGAAAATTACTGAAACTTTCAGTAGCGCCATCAGGATGGAATTCGGTGTGGACAAATGTGCGGTCATGCATATAAAGCGAGAAGAGATTGTGGAATCCGTGGGAACCCAACTACCACACATCGCGAGATATGCAGTCTCTGGGAATATTTTCTAGAAACCGACGTGGGAATGCATCGAGATATGGTCGCGGTTGACAAGGGCCTCAATCCGCTCTCCTTGGCTAAAGAGAACTGGCGCAAACCAGTAGTGCTTGAAACTAACGATCGCATGGAGGTATGGCAGAGCAAGGAGCTTCACGGACGCTTTTTCCGAGCCCTGCGCGGGCCCGATGTAGATTTTCAAGCGTCCGTAGCCTGGCTACGTTACGGTGACCTCTTTGGGGAAACCGAAGGTTTTGTCTGTGCAATTATGGACGAAGTTATGATGACGAACAATTACCGGAGATTCATTGTGAAAGACGGCACCGTTGATATCTATCGGGCATGTCACCGGCCGGGTGAATCAATCAGACATATTATTTCCGGGTGTTCTCGTCTAGCTAATGGAGAGTACTTGCACAGACACAACCTTGTAGCCAGGATAATTCATCAGTAACTTGCTCTTAAATACAACCTTGTGGAATCGGAGGTGCCGTACTACAGGTATATGCCCGACCCAGTTCTCGAAAATGGCCATATCACATTGAGTACAATGTGATATGGATAATGGATCGATCCCAGTAGGGATCGATCCATTATCACTGACAGGACTATTGTTGCCAATAAGCCTGATATAGTGATGGTGGATTGATCAAAGCGGCGTGCAATGATTGTTGACATAACCATCCCGCATGATGAGAACCTCGTGAAAGAGCTAGCAGTTCAATTTGTCCGAGGGATGTTTTTTGTTGAAGTTTCCAATAGCAGCCAAAAGGTTGTCACGTTGGCGGGGGCTGCGGAGCTTATGCGTAATCGCCGGTTTATATTGGGAGCTCCAACCTTGAAGCTGTAGATCAGTATGGTATATCTAGGACAGCTGATACAGATCGATAGTTCCAGTTTCAAGGACGAGGTGTTTTGACGAATCCGACTCGGCTGAGCAGCATTCGGGAAGCTTCATAGTTGCTTCTCGTCCAAAATACCTCGGTGCCTAATAACAAAAGTCTTTAACGAATGTGTATTACCGGTGATGATATATGGATCAGAAACGTGGTCCCTCACTATGGACCTCATAAGAAAGCTCAAGATCACCCAGAGAGCTATGGAGAGAGCTATGCTAGGTGTTTCTCTACGTGATCGAATCTGGAATGAGGAGATTCGTAAAAGAACGAAAGTCGCCGACATAGCCGAGCGGATTAGCTTTTTAAAGTGGCTGTGGGCGGGGCGCATAGTATGTAGAGGCGATGGCCGATGGGGCAGAAAAGCTCTTGAATGGCGACCACGTACAGGCAAGCGCAGCATCGTACACCCACCAGCTAAGTGGTCGAATGACCTGACCAAAATTCAGTGAAGCGCTGGATGTGGCAAACTAGATTTTATTTAATCAAAAGACAGGACTGAAATGAAATACAGAAAGCATTAGAAATTAAATTGAAGGCAGTTCATATTATTTATTAACCAATATGAAACTTGTACGAACAACTTAAACCTCATTTAATTGAAAACTTATTTAAATAATAAGTCTACGTGTTATTGCGCTGAAGACTTGATAATATGCTATTTTTAACTGTTAAGGGAATTTAGAACACCATAATGAAAATAAATACCTGTACAATACTGATGAGGCCCGATACAGTAACTAAATTGCTAGCTTATCTAAGTAATATTGAAACATTTCAATTTCAAATTTATTTTTAGACTATATTAGAAATACTCAAAATCAATAAAATTACCTTCCCTCCATAGTATAGAGGTAGTATTAACTGAGAAGCAGGACGAAGCAGTGCTAACAACATGTTATCGAAAATAAAGCAATTAATCAAAAAACATGAATCACATACATCGTTTTTAAAAGTTACAGCTTTGTTTCGCCTTTTGCTTGGCAACTATATAAATATAAGTGAATCAAGACCAATTAACTATTTAATGAAGTTATACTGCATGTGTTATTGTGTGGTTGCTATTTTTATTGTTTACTGTCATTTCCAACCTAACTTACATTCCAGCTATATCACATTCACCTTCGAATACATTTGTATCGCTATAGTCAACTTAGTTTATGGTGATAAACGTTTCTTGTACTTCTTCAGTGCTACCACAACCAATGATAGAATTATCGGGTTCAAGAAGTTGTCCATGTTCCCTAATTACGTATTTATTATTTTCATTGGTAATTTGTTCCTAAGACTAGTTGCTGTTGGATTTACAGTTTCTCAAGGTGTTGAATCCATTAGTAACTTCTATAACATCACCAGCGCAGTATTTTCGATAGACTTCAACCAATTAACTATTATTATCGTTTTCGCTATAATACAAAGTCGCATGAAACAGTTGAGAAAATTCTTGGAATCTAATTCTGTCCCTATTAATATTACTAGAAATAATGAAGTCGCAATCAGTATTAAAGTTGTAAGGAAAAGTTTATACTATTACAACAATTTGCTCAATAACCTGGAATATGTTGATAAGCACCTGCAATGTATGGTAAATATTATAAATTGATGTGTGAAGTTCATACGATGGTATATCGGATGTAAAAATAACCTTCACAAAGCCGAATGTCACTTGTTGTTCCCGTCGTCATAATATTTTTGTTGTTGTGAACCATACCGGAACCTGGTTACGGAGACATTGAACGTCAAAATTCCAACTCGTTTGGACTTTTTATACAAAAACTATTTTAAAATATTATAACGTTTCTACTCCCTGTGACTTGTGTTATTACGCACTACCGCAAGTAGTGAATTTTCATACCAAAAATATTATTCGTGCAGGCAACAATTTTGTGAAGGATGATTTAAACTCTGTACCTATATTATTAATTCAATTAAACTCATGTTTCAGATATTCATCAATTGGATTTCACTGTCTCTAAGAACGATTAGCTATAGTTATAAACTGACAACTGGTTACTATTCCAAAGTGGTTAGTATATTACTTTCATCGTCAATATTAACTTACGCACACTTTTAACATAAAAGATATTGTGTTTCTAATTTGGGGCTTAGAGATTTAGACAACAATGCGACACTAAATTAAATTGAGAATGTCTAACAGTAACACGAATTTTAAATTCAACATAATAAATAATAAGAAAGAAGTAGGTATTTATACTACCTCTTATCGGAACAGTACCTAGTCGATATTCCCTGAAAACGAAAAGAGCACGTTAGTCTTTTCCTTGACCTGAATAAGCGGGAGGAAAAACATATATAAAATCAATTTTTAACTGTGTAGTAACTTGCACTGTGTAGTACTCGGGTGAACCGGGACCACCCCTATGCGTAGATGGTGATCACCGGGGTGGTTTCAGTGAGGTAAAAATCCCACACTACCCGACTTCATTCCTCGGGGGTCGGATACCTTTTACGGGTACCGGGTAATGTGCCACGAGCTGCTCCCTCGCTAGCAATATACTATTCTTACCTTGTTATTGTTTGTTTTAGTAATAAGTACTATGCTTTTTTTTAATTATAGGTAATGATTAGATAATATACATTGTACCATCATTAAATTAAGTGATATACATATTTTGCGTTGTATAATAGACTAGGCGTAGCAGTTAATTTATTCATTTATATTTTCGCACAAAAGTGTACTGCAAGGCGAACTTCCGTAAGTTACGTAAGTAATCCGTTCGAAAAAAAAAAGGAATAATTTAAATTGAATAATAATATTATTTAAACTCAGTGAAAGCCGAGAAAGATTAACAAATCAATTTTAACTTGGCTGGCGAGGATATCGACATAAATGGGATGTTGACTCAGCAATCTTTGTATCAATAGTCGTGACAGAAAATGGTAAGAGCGTCGACCAACATCTCAGAAGGCTCTCGGTACGCAGATGGAACAATGTCAGGAGGTTCTTCTCTCTGGAGCCCTGCACGCGGTAGCTTGGAGCCTGCTCCCGAAACCGATGGGCTACTATTTTTAAACGTTTTTAAAACAATATATATCCCTATATTAAATTATGGTTTATTTTTACATCTATTTAAAATAAAGATATTATAAAATACAATATATTGAAAAGCCTCGTAATCAAAATTGATTTTAAAGTTTAGTTTGTATTATTGATATTTTAATGGTTGTTCTTATTGTGGTTGTGGTGCTGTATAGTACAACAATGTACTGTATGTAACGGTAAATTCAAACGACAACTGTCATTCTTTCTAAATGTTAAATTGTTAATAAAAAATAAAAGTTTTTGTTAAATATTTTCAGGACTACTCTCTAACAATTTTGCAGTTCACGGATGTGGTACAGTCTACAGTCACTGTGTTTTGTCCAGTGGTCATTTCGCAGGCAACCACTCACGAAGTGGATGAAATAAAGGCGACACTCACGCTTCAATCGCTGAAATGCTCAGGTGATACGAGTACACGTAGCACATCAAGTTATACATTTACAGTGGTAGCTGACCTCACCTCGCATTTTATATTTACATAACGCTTTGCGGCTTTATGTAGAGTGACAAATATTAGCTTATACTCTTAATATGAATAGCTTAATATGTCGTCATGCGTAACATAACTCTTGTCTGTTTTTTTCGAAGCAAAGTTTGTCTCAAGTACTCTCAGTTATACTTGTCCATTAGAAATGACTTAAAAGTTACGGACTTGAGGACTATAATATTTAACAGAACACTAATATATTTGTTCGCAGACGAGTCTCTACGGTTCGAGCTGTCGAATGCGCTGCAGTACGTGTCGTGGCGCGTCCGTTCAGATTCACGATCTGTCGTGCTGTGGCATTAGACATCTACCTACCATTCACTGTCATATGCCTCTGTATCACCTATGTCATTGTTCTTTTACAGCTAACACATTTTTCCGTGTGATTCACAAACATATTTTGGGTTTTGTAAAAATACCAAACTGTATGGTGTCTCTATATGATTTTAAGATCTCTGCTGATTCACGAGTAAAAACTAATTTTACTGCACGAAATTAAAGTCTATGTTTGTCCTTTTATTACATATACCAAATAGAAAGAATAGGATGCACTTTACTTAAATAAAGTTTACTCTGTGTAGAAGGTAATCCTAGTCGTTTTCTGTGTCGTAGCAATCGGTTTACTGCTTTAGGTGTGACAAGATTCACATTTTTACATAATATATTTTTGTTTTCTCGATAGGGATGTCAGTAGGTACATAACATAGCTAATGCATTAGAATAATGCATATGATACTTTTTATCCCTATATTGTCACGAGATTGATACTTATGCCTGTGAAACCACAAATGACACACACACTTATGGTGGTTTTTGAAGTATGGAATGTATATTTGTAACTTTTTCACAAACCTACTGAACTGAGTTGAATATGGATACAGTTTATAACGCGCACCCTAATTGCGTAGCATACTTATAACTATCAGTTGGAATTATTTCGGAGCTTATTGCTTAGGTATCTATTGCTCCAAGTGTTCGAAAATCTGTCCGCTCAACAACGTAACTAATGCAATTGATGTTGTTGAACTGTCAAAATGAAACACATTGCTAGTGATAGAATGTTACACAATTACTTTGCAGGTTTTATATTTTTTGTTACGTATGTTCATCGATATTTGTGAATTTTACTTTAAATGTTTGTTAATGCACCAACGATACAGGAGGAATACCTAGTGTGAAGCAACCTATAAAAAAAAATATGCACCGATTTTGAAAATTCTTCCTTCAATTTTCCAATGGAAGCTTGCACGCTGTTCCCGTGTGAATGGTTTTATTAATATTTGAGTAAGCTTCAATAAAATGTATTTAATCCACTCTTCGTATGTTGATAATGTTATAAAATTTTTAGTCACTATACATATACAATATGTAAAGAAAACCCAGTCCGATCCGTTAAGGTATTGTTAGGTATCGATTACTGATGCTACTAATGCCCACAAAGACAGACTAAACTTAAAAAAAAACCCCTAAAAAAATAAATATTATTTCGCAAAAAGAGGTAACTTAATACATGTGCGTTATGCAACCCCTTCCGCGGGCGCAGGGCGGGGGGCGGGGGGCAGGGCACGCGGCACCTGTGACGTGGTCGCGTCGCTATTCGCTTATAATAATACCGGTGTTGTCACTGTTTTAAAAATTACCAAATTTCGGGGAAATTGGAAATTAATTCCCGGGAAAAAGGTTTATTTCAAAATTCATTAGTATTGTTACTATGATGATTATGTAAAATTTTATATTATATTTGGTCAAGTGTTTACCTAACCTTTATTGTCCTTATGGGTCGGACAGGGTTTTCTTTACATATTGTTTATGATATGGCTTCAATTTCGGGAAAATACAGAATAGAAGGCAGTCTTCCGAAATTAAAGTATATAATTTTAGGAGTGCTTCCGTACAACAAAAGTGAATTAATTTCTTTCCTTTTATTTGTTCAATATTAATAACAGCAACAGGTAGACGCTTGAAATTGTCGCAAGTCATCCATTTCTGTTACCGGAAAAAAAACAAACAGAATACAATTAATATTTAAAGGAACTCCTATAGATCAGTAATTTTTTATTAATTATTATATTTTGTTTTATTATAATTTTTTTATCTAACTTAATTAGAAGATACTATGGAATGTTATAGCTTATCAACTTTATAAACTATAATCCAATAGGTTATTAAGCATTTCGTGGATTTTATTATTAAACTTCTTTGTTGTTTACGCAATTGTTGTAGCTAATCAACACTCATTATAGACTATAATTCATTAAGTATTTAAAATTTTAATGTAACGATACGAAGTGCTACCAGATTGGAATGTAACGCTACGAAGCACTACTAGACTTCTTAGCCGCCACAGCACTCGCGTGTTCTAGGTGTAAAATTTTATCAGATTGTCGCATCAAAATATTCACTGTTTCCTTCATATTGTTTTGGCATAATATGTGTACCATATTTTTATTTTTTCTGTTAAAACTTGGTGTTCAATACAAGAATTGATCCCTTGATGCGCAACGAAAGTTATATAGTTGTAGAAGAAATATTCCTAAATTTCTGCTTTGTTTTATATACCAAATATGCTATTTTTTACCGAATAACAGCCACATGTAAGACGTAAATATTGTGTGAATAAACCATTGAAACAAAGATGATATTTTTTTTTAATTTAAATATCAAATTGGAATTGACTTTACGTTACAAATTATCATAAAATGTTATGCAACCATGTTTCAGTTACCTACGTTATGATCAACTATTCAAAAATAAATGTTGTATCATAAAAAATAAAGCAATTTGATACAGGATCGCGCTGTCGCCGTTCGGAGGCCAGTGAACCAATATTTTTAAAGGATGTTCTATTCCGTTTGCAATTTTATGCGACTTAGTTTGTTTGAAATTTTCATTTTTTTTTTATTTTTGATGTTAGGCTTTTTTCTATGGTTAAGGATTATTCCTATGAACAAGCATTGTCCGTGTTTTCATTTATTGTCGTATTGTTAGCAACACTCTGTATATCCCGACCCTCAGAATAACTGATGTTATAGTGTGGAGCGGCCAAAGTGGCTTCGCGTGTGAAAAATATTCCTTCCTTTGACTGTGAAGTATAATTATTAATAAAAGAAAAGAAAATGGTGTTACTGTCGCGGAGAAAACTCTTAACCTAGGGAGTGGGTTATTAAGTGCCATGGATCTTACCTCATTCACGAGCTGTTCCGTCGTCCAGTAGGAATTCGATTCGTAGGAGTTTAAAGGTCTTCGACGGCTCTTCACCCTCTTGTCGACGGCACAGTTCAGCACAAGCTCAGCAAAAACACACGTGGTTATTAAGTTCTCCGCAATTCAACACTTTAGTTTTCTTCTCTTGAAGCCACAAAGACACGCCACCATTGAGCGGGTGGATAAAAAATTCACATAGCAGAACTATGCGATTGCGGGCGCGGGTTGGCGAATTGAGCCAACTGGGTAACTTTATGCGGCGACAGCGGGAGCGAATAGGATCATATCGCAGAGCGATACGAACGCGGGTTTAGCGATTCGAGTTTCAGCGCATACTTTTTAGCGGCGACAGTGGGAGCGAATAGCGAATATAATATACAACCTCCCAACTTGCCCGTTGGACAAGTGCCCGCCAAAAATAACACCCATCTGGTCGCAGGATCCTCCATTTCCTATGGAGGTGTTCATTTTATTTATTTACTAGCTGTTGCTGGCGACTCCGTCCGCGTGGACTTTAGTTTACAGCGCGTGGTGGTTCTCGCTTCCGTGGGAATGCCAAGATTAATGCCAAGTTTTCCTCAAAATCCATTCAGTAGTATTTTCGTGAGCAACAAACAAACATCCTCACAAATTTTTGCGTTTATAATATTAGTAGGATTTAATTTTACCGGGTTTAAAGGTTAGCAAATGAAAGAAACAGCAAATATCATACTTTTAATTATTTTGCATTGATTGGTGTTTTGGATATGCTTAATATATTATGAAAATAAGGGTTCAGAAGTATTATACTTGATAAAATATGGACACATTTAAGTAAGTACGGTTTTATAAACAATGTTTTATGTTTTGCTATCTTTTGCCAAAACATAAAGGTTTTCTGGATACACGTGAGCATGCAACATAGAGTTGCCCATGAGAAAAACATGTTGTTTCTAAATGAACTTCTGCAACTTTAAGCGTCTGACCTTGGGCTTTGTTAACTGTTATAGCAAATCCTGCTTTCAGAAGGAACTGTACTCTTTTAAATTGAAATGGCAAATCAGTTGAGATGATGGGAGTACGAAGAATCAAGACATTTTGTCCCTTTGGCATTCCAGTCATGATTGTAGCCCTTACAATGTTGTGACCCAAATCTGTTATTTGTAGCCGAGTACCATTACACAGCGTTGGAGCGTCAAGATTCCTCAGGGTACTTGAACTTATTTTTTTACATCACGCTTGACTATCAAGAAGTCGGTTATTAGTTAGGAAGTGTTATTAGTGTGCTGCAGTTAATTGCTCTTATGCTGAATGACGAAAAATTTTGAGGTTTTTTTAATGAGTATTTCAAGGTAAGATGACATATTATTATAAACACCTTTTTATTTATATCTGATATAATTACGATAGCTTTATTCCTATATACTTCTCTACTTGAAAAAAGTTGGTTATTTGAAAGCATATTCAGCCAGTAGTTTAGGGTTTCTTCGTACGTGTCGTAAAAGACACGGTAGGGAAATGTGCTACTACAAATAATAATTTTACTTTGCTACAGAAAATCACAAGATCTCCTTAATTTGCATGAGATAGTCGAGCAATTAGAACAATATGATAAGGTGAAAGTCCTCGACTCCATAAATATCATGCCTCCGGAAAATTGTAATGCCAAAATTTCGGACGAGGACGCTGGAGATGAACATTTTGTGTCCCTTCAAAATCTACTGGGATCTCAACTCAGGGCACTTTCTGAAATTCAGCAAGATACTTCTGACGATAGCTAAGATGAAAGTTCCCTTTAGAATAGCTTTGCAACGGCGTCGTATCGAATCTGCTCCTGAACGCTCTTCCATGGGGTCTTTACCACCAGAATCAGAAACAAATTCATCTACTCCTGCCCAAGCCGAAGAACCGATTCCGTCTACTTCAAGGAGTGTTCCAAGAATATTAACCTCGAAAAAAAAAAATACCCATACAATATACATGGAGGTGAAGAGATATTCAGCCGATACAATGATTGTGGCAAAACGAGCGTGATCCAGTCAATAGCATGGATCCTATTAATTATTTTGAATGCACGTATGACGATGCAGTAATGGAAGTGAGGGTGAATTATACCTACTAACCCATACGCTGCTCAAAAAAATAAAGAGGGTAATATTAGCACCAGTGAGATGAAATTCTTTTTGGCTGTTTTACTTTATAGTAGTTACGTGGTGGTACCAAGGCGAAGCATGTATTGGGAAAATACTTCGGATTACGGTATGCCTATTATTTTCAACGCCATGTATGTCATGTGGGACAGGTTTAGTTTTATTATGTCGAATATTCATTGTTGCGACAATAAACAACTCAACATGAATGCATTTTCAAAACTAGAACCGCTTTTCCGTGTTTCAATTGGATCACCTGGAATTCCGGACAATTGTCGCTGTAAATCTTCTTGAGAAGAAGAAGAAAGCTGAGAGTAACAGAGGTGGACGTCCATCATAAAGTGTCTCTAGGGAATTGCGGTATAGTTACAGTGGACATTTAATAAAGTACAGGGAGGATCGGCTGCCAAGCGGTGTTTGTCACAAATTTCTATTGCCTAAAATGTAAAGTAACGTTACATCCAAAAACATGTTTTGAATATTATCATACACAAATAAGTAGATTTTCTTAAAAAGAAATAAACATATTTTTGATATTGTCTTTGAATTTTATTGAGTATTTCTTAATTGAAAATAAAGTCTATTGAAATATACAAACTAAGTTATCAAAGTAGTAGATTCCCCAACTGTATCGTTTACGACACAGCATTTTCCAGCTTTTCTGGAAATCAGATTTTTTTCTAATTATTATTCTCCGATTATTTAGCAATAATGTGATTACAGTAATTGACCTGAAACTTTGTATACCTAATATTAATATATTAGGTATACAAAGTTTCAGGTCAATTACTGAAAAAAAGTTATTCAGGAACAAGTGGGTTAATAGGACAGGAACACCAACTTTTAGTATCAACTTATGGGATGACACTTCTGATAATTCTAAAGAGTTGAAATTCTTTAAGGTATGTTGTAACTTATTCAGTGTCCATAATAATGTCCACTGAGAGGTATTCGACAACATTTCCCTGAACATTTAATATGATTTGTTTAATTATTTTATTAATTATTTCATTAATCGGCGCCAAAATTGCCATTCTCGGTTGACCATATTTGTTTAAAGATCTGGATATACATTGTTTGATAGGTCATCTGAGCTATCCACAATTTGACAGAACCCATGACTCAGTGTAATCATACCGTTCCTGTTAGTTGGCATAAAATCTTCTTCGAATTTTAGAAAAGTAGCTGCATATTGCCCGGCTTGAGAATAGTGGTGAAGTTGTACTCGCGTATTCGTTGTGAGACAATACTTTTTTACGTGAAACCATAATGTAGATGCTTAGAAAACAGGCATTTATTTCATCTGCCGGCGTACCCCAATAGTAATCACATCAAATTATACTGGTGTAACATTCTTTCGCGCTCACTGCTTTCACTAATCTTGCATTTCTTCATGAGCTAAGTTCAATGGTAACTTTAAAACTGAGTGCGCTGTTCGCCCCTCACTAAGTAAACTGCTACACAGCTATTCCCTAAGAAGCAACTGCAACAGCAACTCCTTTATTTTAAAAAAGTAAGAAAACTAGAACCCAACTACGACAAACAACGACGCTGAAAAAGTATAAAACAAGATTTTCAGAATACTGAACTGAACAAAGTTGCTAATGTAGTCACACGTTACATATACCTACCGTAGCACCTTGACAACGTGTGACTACGCCTTTCCAAACATGAAAATTTATCTCTACATAGTGAATATTGCATACTTCAGAATAGTATTGTATGACATTATTGTCAATTTACAACGAAGGCATCTTGGTAGAGTCTACAGTGTCCATTTACGTGCAACTACATTAGCAACTTTGTTCAGTTCAGTATTCTGAAAATCTTGTTTTATACTTTTTCAGCGTCGTTTTTTGTCGTAGTTGGGTTTTAGTTTTCTTACTTTTTATTATTTGTACTATTTTGGTGTTAAAGTGTATTTGTGGCGCATAATATTAACAAAAGTTAAATTGATGAACTAAAAACTAGGTACTTGACATATTACATCTACATGCACATATAACAACATAAGCCCGAAGGCATATAGTGCATAGAACATTTTTATGGGAGTTTTAGCCAGTTACCAAACTGTTTCCGCCTTCACCGCGTGGAATTACTCCCAGCTTATGTCGTTTTCATTAGTGCATTACATATTCTATTAATGTTCACACTGCTCTACATTGCATAAAGCGATTCACAGTTCCCGTGATCCGCGCTTTACTCTTATCGCTCATATTTAACATCATTAAAGCATTCTTGTAATTTGTACAAGCATAAAGTACTCGTCAAGCTTTTTCACGTGATACCAAACACGGTATATTTATTTTAATTTTATATTAACATAGAACTTTTTCTCCGCTAGAGGGCGCATACTAAATTTGGTGACAAGCTTTATAGCTCATAACTAACAGAATATCAAGGCCCTTCTAATGGTACTGCAGTGGTCTTATTCTGATAAGTAGTAAAGAAGCTATGAACGAAAAGATGTGAATTATATGCAACCAGCCCATGAATACAGGTAAAGTCACAAGCAAATGCTAGCAATATATATATATTCAAAATGTACAAGTAAAGCGCTTTCAAATGATACCAAACACGGCATATTTATCTTAACTTTATTTTTTTACTCTGTATGTTTTGTCCGATAGAGGGCGCCACATTAGGTTTTGTGAAACCCCATATAGCCTATAACCAGCGGACAATTAAGACGCTTCTAATGATATGTCATTTGTCGATTTCTGATAAGTAGTTTAGAAGTTACGAGGGAACAGATGAACATACATACATACATAGCCTGTCAAAATCATAACCCTCCTTTTGCTTTGCCGTAGTCAGGTAAAAATATAGGTTTTGCGTGTACCTCATTGAGAACCCAAAAAGAACAAACCACCTCGGCTACTGGCAATATTTTGAATTATTGCTCAGTTAATATTAAGTAAGCGCCTGTTAAAATATTGAAAGCAATAAGCACGTCCGCGTTTTCTCCCGCTTTCGCAACATTTTTTATTACTACACTGCTCCTATTGGGCATAGCGGGATGTTATATAGCCTATGTCCTTTCTCAGACTCTAGTCTATCTGTGTACTAAATTTCTTTACAATCGGTTCAGTAGTTTTGGCGTGAAAGCCGGACAGACAGACAGACAGAGATACTTTCGCATTTATAATATTAGTATGGATGTTATTTATTCATTTATTTCAGGCATCATACAAACATATACATTATTACATAAAAACTTAAAATACTATAAAGACATATCTAGGGTCGGCAGACTAAAGCACATAAGTCAAAATATTCGATATTTTTTTTATAACGCCGTTGACATACATTTTATTCAATATACAAGCTGACTAAAGCACATAAGTCGCACTCAATTGTTTCGTAGCGTATCAGAGTTGCGTACTTTATTAACCAGTAACAATTCAGTTACACTCTGATGAACAAAAGCACATATGTGTTGACATATGTTAAAAGGAACACTTCAAGTGACCACTGGCTTGGCTCAAAAACTTTGACTTATGTGATTAGGAACTTCAAGTGTAGCACTTTGTCATGAGAATGAAGGTACTTAAAATGATTTATGGTCTAAACAGAAATTGAGAAGTGGGTCTAATCTTATGCATACAATTAGTTGTATACTAACTGTTGCTTTGTTGGTTTATTGTGAGTGCAATATTTATTAACATGAATGTCTAAAGGGAAAAAAAATAGTAGAAATGGCGTTAGCGAGACAACCAGAAGCCGACCAATTATAAAGGAGAAAAGTTTAAACGGAACTTAGAGCAGGCCTTTAAAGGGAAAGGATATACCAGATCGGAAGATGAAGGATGTATGTACAGGATGAAATGTGAAGAGCGAATATTGGAAAATCATACGTTAAAATACAGAATGAAAACCTACAAATATTTTTTCACCATTCACGGTAATCATGATCCGGGATGCTGAGGGTGTTTAATAAAAAATTTAGACGAAACCGATAATTAAAAAAAACAGTTGCTTTAAGAAAGAGATCTTCGATAGGTGGTACTGTAATCGGCGACAAACGCTGAAAACCTATTCCAAAGCTTAAGATATCAGACGAAAAACAACTGGAAATGAAGTCTCATGTCTTGTTATTTCCCTTTTATGAAAGCCACTGTACAAGAAGGACTACATCCAAGAAGTATTTGTCATCCTACTTAACAATATAGGAAAAGTATGAGCTATTTTGTCAAGATCGTAATGATCCACCATCAATCAAACTCTATAGCCAAGAATTTCACAAATTAGGACTTTCATTAAAAAAGCCACGCGTTGCCACTTGTTATACATGTGATAAGTTTCGGATGCAGATACAGTTGTGTCAAGATGAACAGGATCAAATCAATCTCATATTTAATCTTCCGTAAACCACGTGTGGTTTCATAAACCCCAGCGGAACAAAAATTGTCGTATCTTTTTCAACTACCGCGCGAATTCCACGAAACCTCGTATAGCTGGAATTATGACGTTGCCAACTCGCATCATAACATTGATTTTGTAGTGGCATCGCAGGCGCAGAGGACGGTCGCCCGCAAAGTGAGGCCGGGTGTCACAAACCCCACGTAGTTTGGGACGTCGTCTAAAAGGTAAGCAGTATGGACATGGAAAATATATGTATTTCTACATAAATATTTATTTAATTAGTTTTTATTAGTTATTATAACATTATAACATAATAAACTACACTTAATATGCCTCTAAAATAAGTTTAGAAGGAAAAGTCATTTACATATGACTAGCTGTGGCCGCGGTTTCACACGAATAAGTGTCCATCCCGCAGAAAGATTGGGGTGAATAGTATCTTATAAGTTATTTCTAGTTATGAACTACTTGTATGGAAAATTTTATCTAAATCCGTGCTGTCATTTTTGCGTGAAAGAGTATCAAACATCCATCGATTCTAACAAACTTTCGCATTTACGATATTAGTAGGATTTTAAAATACGTTACATTTTACAAAAAAAAAACGCAACGATTAAGAATCACTCTCGGCCTATACATAAATACCTAACTATATTAGTGACTACATTACAGTTTTGGTTAGGAGAGAGATAAAAGAATTACTATTCTTTTATCTCTCTCCTAACCTAACCTAACCTCCTAACCAAAACTGTATGTGTAAATGTAGTCGCTAATATAGTTAGTATTTATGTATACGCCGAGAGTGATTCTTAATCGTTGCGTTTTTTTTTATAGACATGGTTACATTGGCCCCGATCAACTTGTTTACGAACTAAATCAAAAAGTTCAGTTATCAGAAAGGACAGGGGATAAAATGTTAATTAAGACCATCCAAATTAGTCCGCTCCTGACGTAAATTAACGTATTTTTGATCGGCATGTTTATAATCTAGTCTAAACTGTCTATGGAGTATTTTAATTTGACACGATTAAACTAAAATGTTATCTTCTAGATATATGATCTTTAAGATCTCTGTAACAGTGCATATCGTATAGACACTAATTCAAAAATGAAAACTATAGTAGCCAAGAAGCACCCTGATATATAAAGAAACCATGGCATTACGATTGTAAATTCGAAATCTTTTTGTCAAAAATGACGCGTGAATGTTGCGTAGTAAATATATTTTAGCTTCTTGTCAACCAAACCATATTCCCTTAAACGAGGTGCGTTTTGTCGCATTTAAAATCTCTGTCTGAAAGTGGAAATCCTTTGTAGAAATATATGGCATAAATAAACTTGAAGTTTGGTTTCTCAAAACAATAGACAATGTTTCTATCGAATTTATCGTAGCAGATATTTTTGTTGATCAAATACACCGTTGATCGTGGAATAATCGTAAATAAGTCTTCTGATTGAGCAACTTTCATCAGATTTTGCACTGGGTCGAAGCAATCAGAATTTATTGCAATAGACGTATTCGCTTCAGTATGTAAAAAATGTAGCATTACGGGAGCAGTACAAGACTTAAGGTTGTACTCCAATATATCTGCTTCATTAGAAACTTGGTGTTCTTTTATTGGTGTTCCGGTCAAACTCACTAAACTCGACTGGTACTGACAGTTCATTAGTGAAGCAAACCATATTATTAAGATGAATCTTACATTACTAGTCATGTGTTGGGGCATGTTACTGCTACTAGATAACAAATGTTGTAACAATTTAAGCATTATATTAGTCTTGTCTTCAGTAGGAAGGATAATATTCATTAGTATTGAGTATGTCAGATAAACTAACAACAACAAGCACCACACTACAGGATAGAACTCTAAATAACCGTTTTTCCAGTTAGCTACAGAAGATCCCTTTTTCACAAAAAAGAGTAACTCATCATAATAATCCAGATGGCCGTGCAAATATGTGAATACATCTAATCGGAATGATAGGAATGATTTGGCAGGAATGATTTACCCAACATTACATCAAATTCATTATTTTGCAACTTTACCATAGGTCTCACAACTTTCATTTTAGAGGATATTGTAGTACCTATATGTTATATTATTGGGAACGTAACTGAAATTCACCCAAAAATTTTCAAGTTCTCCTAGCACTTTAAATAAATATTGTTCCACCCCTAATGCCATTCGGTCACCATCTGCAGGTACAGGTTTTATGGAGTAAGGTGCAAGCAAGGTGCAGTTCCGCAGACCAGTCACGAATTTATTTGGAAATAGAATATTTGTCGTATTCAAGCTCAAACCTAATCTTAAAACATTGTTGTAATATTTTCCACAGGCATAGGTGTCGAAGGGATTGTAGGTGTAGAGGTGAGCGTCATTAGTACCGTTGACTACAAGAACATTGACCACATGTCGTTGTAATAGGTAGTCAAAAGTCTTCTTCAAATCTTCATCTTCCAATGATCTCATCACGATTATGAACTTTGAAGACGGGTTCCATTTTAAATCTTCGAGAAGAAATTTAAAACTGTTTGTGAATGTGGTGGCATGTTTTGCGTTTATGAGATATCCTTGGTGCCGAATATATGACTGTGTAGTCTAGTCTAGTGTAGTCTGTCTGAATACCGTTGTTGTGATAGTTGATAAGTGAATTACTTTCAGAATCTCGTAATCATCAGAGTTCATATCGACGTATGTTAGCGTGTTTTCGTCAGAAAAGTATTTTCCTAATACATCAGATATACACATCAGCAGATTTAGATTTTGCTGTTCTCCAAAAATTAAGGTTTTTTCACTTTTACAACTGAAACATATTAGGCAGAGCAAACAATTAACAACTAACAGTTTTGTAAACACTTTGATTTTGGAGAACATTGCGTTACCTGTATATGGAGACAAACATTTTTTTTTGTGATTCGATTTTATTATTGAAAATACTATTGTGGATAAAGCTTTTATACAATTTATCGTAATGGATCTTTCATAAAATGGTCTTTGATGGAAGGTTAATGTGCACGTTATGCGACACTGTGCGTGGCGGCTATTAAGTCATCATATACCTAATTACTCAAAGACAATCAATAATTTTTTTAATACTATAATTTCAGTTATTTTATGAAAATCGATGCAAACAAGAAGTGCAAAGCACACCCATTATTGTAAATATAATAGATTTTCACTTATTGATTTATGTATTTTATATCTTACTAGCTGTTGCCCGCGACTTCGCCCGCGTGGACTTCAGTTTACAGCACGCGGTGGTTCCCGTTTCCGTGGGATCGCCAAGATAAATGCCTACATTACTGCAAGGTTTCCTCAAAATCCATTCAGTAGTTTTTGCATGAGCAACAAACATTCAAACATCCTCACAAATTTTCATGTTTATAATATTAGTATGATTATAAAGATACATAAGGTCTATAGCAACGTTAGTTTTACCGGGTTTAAAGGTTAGCAAAGGAAAGAAACTTCAATTGTCATACTTTTAATTATTTTGCGTTGGTTGGTGATTTGGATATGCTTAGGATGTTATGAAATTAAGGGTTAAAAAGTATTATGATTGATAAAATATGAGCACATTTAAGTACATTCGGTTTTATAAACAACGTTTTCTGTTTTACTATCTTTTGCCAAAACATAAAGATTTTCTGCATTTCATACACGCGAGCATGCCACATAGAATTGCCCATGAGAAAAACATGTTGTTTCTAAATGAACTCCTGGAACTTTAAGCGTCTGACCTTAGGCTTTTTTAATTATTATAGCAAATTCTGCTTTCAGAGGGAACTGTACTATTTTAAATTGAGATGGCAAATATGTATGTTCATAAAAATATCTCGAATTTTAAGAAAATAAGCGATATTCATAATATAAATACCAGGAACAAACACAATCTTGCTGTACATCACACTCGACTCCACAGAGTAGGCAACTCGTTCATGGGTCAATGTATATATACATTTTTACAACAAGCTTCCCATGGACATTCGAACCTTACCCATTAAACGATTTAAAAACCATATAAAGGCTAAACTTTGCAAAAAGGGGAAAATCACAGAGTATTTAGAAGACAAAAAAGCTTGGGACTAAGCTGCTCGCTCTGTTTAGCATTGTTATTAAGCAATATGCGTAATTATAACGTAAATAAAAAATATTATTTAAAAACAAAAAACCCGCCTGCATAAAACTCTAACGAACTGAAAAGGTAGAAACAAGTTGAACAATCGCAGTTGGGGGACTGTTCTATGGAATACTTGTTTATCTAGCTAAGAAGTCCCCCAACTGCGATTGTTCAACTTGTTTCTACCTTTTCAGTTCGTTAGAGTTTTATGCAGGCGGGTTTTTTGTTTTTAAATAATATTTTTTATTTCTATCTTTTTAGTTTTAACAAATTATGTTTCTAATGTTGGAAAACTTAAAAAAAATGTTTAATTTCTTTTTTCATCGTTCCATTTAATATTAAAAGTGCACGTTATATACATATTTTCTAATGAGTATTTTAAATCCTTCATTTTAAAACCAATTCGATAAGTTTGGTTGATAAAAATTACCTCATAATTATGGCGTCAAACATCCGCCATTTTGTTTTTTTTTAATGTCACCGTCTAAGACAAATCTAACGATGTCTCAAATGTGAAAATCCGTTAGCCGGTTCTGGAGATACAAGATAATAAAGAATATTACATACATTCATATATACAAGATACGCGCTTTGTGCATGCCTCCGAATGTAATTCTGTTTATAATTTTGCAAAAAATTGAAACTGACTGACTTTTGTGCTGAAATTTCTAAGTGTTCATTAATTTCGTAGGTACGGGGACGGCAGCAGGTCAAGCTACCTCAAACGGTCAGATATTTCCAATCAACATAGAGCCTTAATGCTGTAGAGATAAAGTTGAAAATCTAATAAGGAAATCTGACAGATTGTAGTAGCTTGATGTGATGTCGTCTGTACATAGGTTTGGTACTGTTTCAATGTATGTTTCTGGATTTACCATTGTTATTTTTTTTAAATGCCTTATCATTGAATTTTGATCTTGTTTTAGACTTTTCAGTTGATTTTTACCCGACTACGGCAAAGCAAAAGGAGGGTTATGATTTTGACAGGCTATGTATGTATGTATGTATGTATGTATGTATGTATGTATGTATGTATGTATGTATGTATGTATGTATGTTCATCTGTTCCCTCGTAACTTCTAAACTACTGATCAGAATTCGACAAATGATATATCATTAGAAGCGGCTTAATTGTCCGCTGGTTATAGGCTATATGGGGTTTCACAAAATCTACTGTGGCGCCCTCTAGCCGACAAAACATACAGAGTAAAAAAATAAAGTTAAGATAAATATGCCGTGTTTGGTATCATTTGAAAGCGCTTTACTTGTACATGTTGAATATATATATATAGCTAGCATTTGCGTGTGACTTTACCTGTATTCATGGGCTGGTTGCATATAATTCACATCTTTTCGTTCATAGCTTCGTTACTACTTATCAGAATAAGACCACTGCAGTACCATTAGAAGGGCCTTGATATTCTGTTAGTTATAAGCTATAAAGCTTGTCACCAAATTTAGTATTGCGCCCTCTAGCGGACAAAAAGTTCTATGTTAATATAAAATTAAAATAAATATACCGTGTTTGGTATCACGTGAAAGAGCTTCACGAGTGCTTTATGCTTGTACATAATTACAAGAATGCTTTAATGATGTTAAATATGAGTGATAAGAGTAAAGCGCGGATCACGGGAACTGTGAATTGCTTTATGCAATGTAGAGCAGTGTGAACATTATTAGAATATGTAATGCACTAATGAAAACGACATAAGCTGGGAGTAACTCCACGTGGTGAAGGCGGAAACAGTTTGATAACTGGCTAAATCTCCCATAAAAAGGCCTCTGCACTATATGCCTTCGGGCTTATGTTGTTATATCTACACCAACAATAATTCAATATGGTAATACAATTTTGCAACCGGAACCATCAGCTTTATTTTTGGGTATAATCATTGACAACAAACTGAATTGGAAGGATCATGTAGAAAGAGTATGCAGTAGGCTTGATAAGTTTGTATATGCTCTCCGCAAGTTGAGATTAGTATCCAGCAAAAAGACAGTCCTAAGTGCCTATCATGGGTACGTTTCATCAATATTGCGTTACGGCCTTGTTATATGGGGAAATTCGGTGGACGTGGACAGAGCGTTCTAAGTACAAAAAAAGTGTATCCGAGCCATGAGTGGAGCAGAATACTTAGACCATTGCAGACCATTATTTAAAGAATTAAAAATTCTTCCACTTCCGTGTCTATATATTTTTGAGGTTTGCCTATTTGTGAAGAAATATCCTCATTTATACTCACTGAGTGAACATGTATCGGAAAGACTGAAAAGAAAAAATTCTGGGAAACTGTTAGTTCTACTAGCTACTCAGAGACTACTACATCTCTACAGTAGAAATGCCAGTTGTATGACAATAAAAAATTATAATAAATTACCACCTGCGTTCAGAATGTTACCAATTGATAAATTTAAATGTAAAATGTTTGCTTGGCTTTTAGACATGTGTTTTTATTCTGTTAATGAATTTTTAAATCATACTTTTTAAAATTAATAATAGTGACAGTAATAATGTATATGTTATGGGCATAGAATAAAGAGGGGAAGTAGGTTATCTGCGACCCAATCCGCGATTTAATTGCCTACTGTCTTAGGGTTGACGACTGTCCGCGCTTCGTCGGTTACGGTTGTCGCCCAAACGGCAAACCGCTAACAAATATTTATAGACTAAGAGCTTATGTTTAAATTATTTGCTTAGTATTTAGTTTACATATACTAATCAGTTTTTTTTTGTAATTTTTATTTTTAGTTTTGTACACATAAAGAACCATATTTATTTTTATTTTTAATTAATACAAACATAACATCTATTGAATCACACATTTAATACAAAATTACAAATTAGCTACAGAAAAATATCTACTTTCTTCTTTTACGAAACGCGTTGTCATAGAATAAAGAGAGGGAAGTACGTTATCTTCATACAAACGGACCGCGCGCGGCTTGTATGTGTGCGCCATAGTATCTATGCGTCGCCGCACGCACACCTAAACACAATATTAGAGTGCCTATGACTGCGCTAGTCGCGGCTAGCACGGAACGAGGTTCGCGCGTCACGGCTTTCGGCACATTAGCTTTTAAAAAATGATCACATAAACTGCAAAGTTGGTATGTCTATTTATGAACAAATAAAAGACTTATATTTTTCAAATTATATTTCTAAAAGTTATTTACAAGGATACGGATATATTACACATTTAAGTTTAATGCAAATATTTGTACGCTGAAAGACAGCAGAATATTTTGGACGTGAATTGTATATAACAACTTGTAACAACAATATTCTTACAAATAAATAAATTCTAATTCTATATGTGCGTGTAGATGTAATATGTCAAGTACCTAGTTTTTAGTTCATCAGTTTAACTTTTGTTAATAATATGCGCCACAAATACACTTTAACACCAAAATAGTACAAATAAAAAAAAGGTAAAAAACTAAAACCCAACTACGACAAAAAACGACGCTGAAAAAGTATAAAACAAGATTTTCAGAATACTGAACTGAACAAAGTTGCTAATGTAGTTGCAAGTAAATGAAACAGTAGTAATGTCTTACAATACTATTCTGAAGTATGCAATATTCACTATGTAGAGATAAATTTTCATGTTTGGAAAGGCGTAGTCACACGTTGTCAAAGTGCTACGGTAGGTAGGTATATGTAACGTGTGACTACGCCTTTCCAAATATGAAAATTTATCTCTACATAGTGAATATTGCATACTTCAGAATAGTATTGTATGACATTACTACTGTGTCTATTTACTTGCAACTACATTAGCAACTTTGTTCAGTTCAGTATTCTGAAAATCTTGTTTTATACTTTTTCAGCGTCGTTTTTTGTCGTAGTTGGGTTTTAGTTTTTTAATTGTAGTTATCCATGCAAGTGGCTTTTCGTTTATTTAATTATTAATAAATGTATGTCTTTTTAGTTAAGACATATTACGTAACCGGATTAATTCCTTAAATGAGTTTATGTCATGTGGTTGATTTAGCAATTTGTTAGGGTTGAGAAAACTGATATCAAGTCCGGAAAGAGTCCTCACTCTACTCAAAGCAACGTAAGCTTGACCTTTTGCAAATAAGTTTCTACTTAAATCTACAACTGCTGGGTCTAAAGTTGTGATCTGTAGTTTATGCACCGTCACTGCCCAGCATAAAATTAAGGGAAAAATTCGTCACTCAATCTTGCCTTTTCCACGTAAAGCATTAAATTCTGTAGCACGAGGCTGGATCCAGACTCCAATACCAGGTAGGTCCCCTGTTATACTAGTGTTATCGAGCTCCACAAATACCGCTTGTGGTAGTTTTCCTAGCTCCAACTGCTTTCTGCGTAGTGCTGGCCAATCTATTCATCGGATAATACCCATAGCACCGTTAACCAGCCCATGGTTAGCATTGATGTTCCGTCTTAGCATGGCTCGAGAGCTTATACCTAATTTGAGTTGGTTTGGTATACTACCTGATTTATTGGGATCTTCAGGTATGTATTCCTCTCGTGGTTTTTGACCATATGTTTTAGTATCAAATGAGATGTCTACAGCACTAACATTGTATACTTTTGTGAGCTTTTCTAACTTTTCTGTCATGGTCGCGTTACATACATATTAATGTAGCAGATTTTTTTTCTTTCTATTTATAATTTATACTGCACGTTATAATAGTTCTTTACTTATGAAATTGCCATTTTGCAGTACTGGCCATTTCAAAAAAAACCTGTTTGGCTAATAATTCTAATTTCAAATTCATTTTATCTTGCTTTTTTGTTTGTTTCAACATGGAGCTCTTTTTTTCCAAAAGTATTCGTTTGTTTATTGAATAGTGGTACATTTCTATTACATTTCAATCTTTTTCGTCATTAAGGATACGTTAAAAATTCGAGTAATTATGGAATATAAGTACCGTTATGCTAACAACGCGGCACAAGCGGCACGCAACATCTACGACGTTTACGGAGCTAACACTACAAACCGAGGTTTGCTCACTGCCGTTCTGGGAATTTCGACTTTAAAAATGAACCCCGCGGTCATCTGAAGACTTTTGGTCGACAATGACGAATTGAAGACGATTGTAGAAACTGATGATACACAATCTACGGCTGATATAGCAACAGCTTTCGACAAAACAAACAAAAAATACAAATTATATTGGACCATATGTGTTGAATTGGCAAGGTATAATATCTTGCCAAATGGGTGCCCCACGAACTCAATGATCGCCAGCGCGAAGTACGCGAGACGTGCCTGCCAGTGCTCAACAGACAAACAAATGAAGGAACTTTGAAAAACATTGTTACCTGCTATGAAAAATGGTTTCTGTTTGCTAACCGCAAGCGCTTAGCAAGTTGATTAGATCCTGGTTCAGCACCTAAACAATGCCCTAAACGAAATCTTACGCCTAGAAAAGCGATGGTCCCTGTTTGGTGGTCTAACCGGTGTGATTCATCGCATCTTCTTACCAAACGGGATTAGCATTACTGCAGATGTGTACTGTGAAGAACTGAACACAATGATGGAGAAAATGGCACATCTCCATCCAGCATTGGTCAATCACTCCTCTCCGCTGCTCCTGCACAACAACACGCGACCTCATACCGCACAACAGACAGTCTTCAAGTTGCAATAAAAGGTTGATGGGGTTGGAGGCTCTTCATCATCCGCCCTACTCACCAGACCTTTCGCCTACAGACTACTACTTTTTCCAGAATTTGAATAGATTTTTTTTTTAAATTAAATTATAAACTAGCGCTTGACCGCCATCCCGCCTGATGGTAAGCAGTGACGCAGTCGTTGATGGTAAAGTGCACTATTAGTTTATTAAGAGCCTATTCACTCTAGCCTTGAAGACACTCAAATTGTAGTCCGACGGAAACACCGCCGCTGGCAAACTGATGCAGTCCTTCGATGTACGCGGTATAAAAGAGGAGGCGAAACGCTTCGTCCGGATCGTAGTGGTGTTAACAACGTAAGGGTGGAAACTTGCCGTACGACGGGTCATTCAATGGTGGAACGGAGATGGGGGAATTAAATCATGCAATTCCCCCGCACACTCCCCAAAATGCATCCTATAGAAGACCGAAAGGCTCTACGCCTGTGCTCTAGGCTTTGGAGACCATCTCGAGTTAAGTCAGGGTTACCAATCAGCCTCTTCGCCCGCCTCTCCACTGAATCTAAAGTGGCCAGGTGACACTTAGCAGCACTAGCCCAAATGTGGCTGCAGTACTCCACACGAACCGACCTGTACTTTGTACAACATTAAAAGCTGCCCTGGTGTGAAGTACCGCCGGATCCTTGCGATAACACCAAGTCCCTTGGCAGCCACCTTGGCTTTGGACTCAATGAACCGCCCAAAGTTTAGGGTGGAGGAAATCTCAACTCCCAAAAGCTGAAGGCGGTCGGTACAGTCCAAGGATAAATTTTGAAAAGTAGGAGCCAAGGTGAATGGGCTCCTTTTGGGGGTGAAAAGACACGCCTGTGTTTTGGCGGTATTGAATGCTACAAGTTTGGCTTTGCCCCATTCGCAGATTGCCACTTGCCTCTCGTCCAGCTGGTTTCTTTAAGAATCAATAAACTGCCACTGTGTTGGCAAAAATACATTGATTGCATGGGTAATTACTTCAATTAATACAAAAGATTTTTTTTCCTATTAAACGGCAATTTTATATTTAAAGACTTTTTTATATAAAATATATTTAGAATCAATATATTTATTATAATCAGTGATTAAAATCCTTAATTTTGATACCCAACTCGATATGCTTGGCAGAAAAAAACATATATTTTTTTTTTTGTTCCATTTAATACTAAGTTATATACATATTTAGAATCAGTGTTTAAAATCCTTCATTTTGATATCCCACTCGATATGCTTGGTAGAAATTTATTTCTTTATATATCACAATATGGCGTCATACATCCGCCATTTTGGATTTTTTAAAATGTCACCTATCTAGTAGCAGTTGGGCAATTAAGTCAAATCTAACGATACCTCAAATGTGAAAATCCGTTCAGCGTTTCTGGAGATACTAGGTAATAAAGAATAATACATACAAGATAGGAGCTAAAAACATAACCCTCCTGGCAGTCGGGTAATTAGTGTATACATTTTCATTTTTAATGTCTGGACTTGAAAAAAGACCATGATCCCTGAGTTTGTTTCGGCTATTTCTTCTCAGAGGTAGTCAGTTAGGAAATGCCGGCTTCATCTAGTTAAAAAAATAATAAAAAATAAACATGATGTGTAAAAGTGATCAGTGATCCTACTTGCTTAATAAACGATTTCATTTCATTTCATTTCAGTCAGGGTGATAGGAATACGGGGAATCAAGACATTTTGTCCTTTCAAAGTCCAATGTTGTGACCCAAATGCAAAGCTGTATAATGGTACTCGGCTACAAATAACGTTTGTAGCCGAGTACCAATATACAGCTTTGCAGCATCAAGATTCCTCATTTATAGGACTGGAACACTAACTTTTAGTATCAACTTATGGGATGGCACTCCTGATAATTCTAAAGAGTGCAGCAATTTCGATGTTTTTAGGGTTCCGTGTCTCTCCGTCCATCCGGATAATATTAGTGAACCTTACTACTAGAATGCTGAAATTTGGTTCCAACATGTAAATAAATCACGCAGACAAAGTGGTAAAATAAAAAGTGTAAAAAAAACTGTTTTATTAAGGGATCCCATAAAAGTAAAGTGTAGAGAGATTTTTTTAACTTTTCTACTCTTATTCTTTGTCTTTTCAGCTTATAGCTGCCCTGCTGGGTGCTTCCCGCGACCTTCACCAGGTCATCGGTTCACCTTGTTCGGGGCCTCTCTACGCTGCATCCGTTTTATAGATGATATCGTGGCCATAGCGGAGGTCCTGGATGACTTGTGTAAAATGCTCAATGACCTCAGCAGAGCTTCCCAACAAGTAGTGGGTCTCAAGATGAACATGGATAAGACGGAGATCATTTCGAACTCCCATGTCTCACCCACTTCAGTTGTACTCCAGATGAACTGTTGAATATGTATTCAAAAATGAATAGGGTTAAAAACGGTCACGTTTGCGCTGCTCTGTACGAATATTGCATTAGCGAATTACGTGGCTTTAGCCGTTGCCCGGTTACCGCTATAAATTCTCAAATTCTCATAGTCAATGAAGTACTGGCATTCATCAAACATGCCATCGACTACATGGACGAGATCAACATCTTGCAGATCTGCAAGTCATCTTTTAAGGAGGATGAGATTAGCAGTGCCAAGTTGCTGCTGCTCACGACGCTCGACAAAGTTAGCCAGATGCCGCCTCTTCGAAGAGATGGTACAGATAAAAGTCTCCAGGACATCGTGACGTTGTTGAAGGAGACCGACCCGGTCTACGTCCCTGAATTCGAGGCGAAGAATTTGCACAAGTTGTCTCCCATCACGATCAACCACGTAGACGTCACCAGACTGCTGAAGGACTCCTGAAGCAAAGCCAGGTCGAGATGCAGCATCAGTTGGAGGTGTCTAATAACAACTTTAACGATCTACGGGCAGAAGTAGTGTTATTGCGCAATGCAATTTCTGCAAGCAGGTCACCTACCGACGCCAAAAATGTGAACACGCGTCGCGGGGCACAAAACGCCTCCATCTGCAGTTCTGAGTCGGCCGGCTCGAATGCCTCACCAGTTGAAGAAAATGCATGGGTTGCAACGTGTGCCTCACCACAGGTGAAGACGATGACTTGCGTAGGTTTGGCGACCCCCAAACAAACCTAAGCAGCAATTGTAGTCACTAAAACGCCTGTTGAGTCACAAAACTCGCAGGTAAAACAAGCGGATAAAACAAAACGGTAAACGGAGTCTGTCAAAACCAAAGCAGGTTCTGAAAAGGCAGGGTCAAGTAAAGGACTCGTGCGATACTTAGTTTACAGTTATTTTTACAACTAACGCCTCCTTAGCTACGACGTTCGAGCTTCAAGTGATCCTTACAGCATTGTATATCGTGTATACACTAGTTCAAAAATAAAAACAATAAGAGCCATAGAGCAGCCTGCTACATAAAAACCCCATGGGATCACCAACCTTGATTCGAACTCCTTTTGACGAAAGTGAAACTTAATCTTCTTAGCATAGTAAAAATCTCTGAGCTTCTTTTTAATTAAACCATTTTCTCTTAAATAAAGCGCGTTAAGTCGCATTTTGTCAGAAACTGGAAACCCTTTGTAGAAAAATATACCTAAAATAAACTTGACGTATGGTTTCTTAAGGCAATAAAGAGAGGATTGACCAAATTCGTCGTAACTGATTTTTTTGTTGGTTAAATAAATTGATTGTGCCACAACAGTAAAAAGGTTTTTTGATTGTGAAACTTTCTTTAGACAATTCACCGGTTCTAGACAATCAGGATTTTCTTCAGAAATCACATTAGTTTCGGTTTGCATGAACTTTAGCATTGCTGGGGCAGTACAAGACTTAAGGTTGTACTCAACTATCTCTGCTTCATTAGAAACTTGGTGCTCTTTTATTGGTGTCCCGGTCAAACTAACTAAGCTCGATTGGTAATGCAAGTTCATTAATGTTGCAAACAAAACCCATATCATTAAGGTAAATTTTACATTACTAGTCATATTTTGGGGCATATTACTGCCACTAGATAACAAATGTTGTAACAATTTCAGCATTATATTAGTTTTATCTTCAGCACGGAGGAGTATAATCATTAAAATTGAGTATATCAGATAAACTAACAACAACAAGCACCACAGTTCAGGACAGAATTCTAAATAAGCGTTTTTCCAGTTAGCTACAGATGACGCCTTCCTCACAAAAAAGCGTAACTCATCATAATAATCCAGATACCCGTGTAAATATGTAAACGCATCTGCTCGGCCTGCTACTAACAAAATATTACCCAACATTGCATCAGACTCATTATTTTGCAATTTTGCCATAGGTCCCCTAACCTCCATATTAGGGGAAATTGTAGTATATATTTTGTTATGAGTTGAATGGTGGTTACAAATAAAAGCAGGGATGCACGAAATTACACTATTTAATTATCGATAAACAGACTCTTAACTAATAATGCTAGATCTAACTTATGCCTATTCTTAATCCTAATTTCTAATCCTAAAAGAGAGGGCGCCAGGAGGGTTTTAGTTAGCGGATGTCGAGCAGAAGGAACCCTTCCAATCCTGAGTGGCCAGCCGGCTAGGGCGGTTCTTATCCACGCCTGGTAGATATTGAGCGTTGATTACAAGAAATGATAAATGTACATACGGTCTCGTACGGACCCCTGCTAGAACTCCTCCAATAATAAAAGGGCGTGACGGTAGGCTGGAACAATAAAACCAATGATGTGAGCTGGTTCCACAACGAGGGTTATTGGTAAGGTTTCTTACTTGAATTGATAAATAACTCACCCCTTTATTGTTGCAATAGTTCACACACAAAATAATCGCTTAACTAAGCTAAATTAATATAATGCACAATAGACAAAACGAACTGGCGGTATGTCAAGATAGTTTCTCTCACAAATGACACTCGTCTGTCACCGACCAGTGATTACGCAGGAATGTCAACTTCAAGTTGACGGTTGTCGTTATATACCCTTTAAACATAAGTTAATGACATCCTAAGGAAATACAAAAAGAGACTAACCGCTATGGCGGGGTTTGAACCTGTGACTCGTAGCATAGAAGTTCAACGCCAATCCTCTCAGCTATACTTTCATTTAAATAATTGGACAAATTTGGATTTACGTTCAACCACTAGACCCGACGTCATTACAAATATCCCCCTCCTTTATGTAAAAAAAAACACCTTGTTTTTTTTTTAACGTTTTAAATCGTTTGCATGCCAAATGCCTATATTTTTGCCTTGCATGTTTTGTAAACGATATACATTATTTGACAATTTTTTAATTATCTTGACTTTTTCAAATTTTGGTGCCAGTTTCGCCATAAATTTATTACTCGCTTTTGATAAATGTTTTGTTCTCTTCCACACAATGTCACCTTCTACAAATGTGGTTGGTCTAAAATTCTTATTATAATACTTGCTGCTTTGAACATGAGCTTTTCTTAATTTTAACTGAATTTCTTTGAATAAGTGTTGCCTTTTTGTGATTTGATTTAAAAAGGTATCATATTCACAATCTAGTTGTTGGCTTAGATCTAAGGTATTGTTTTCAAAAACTGACATATCAACGGGTGAAATTGAAACTTCCCTGCCAAGAAAAATATATGAAGGCGTATAACCTGTGGTCTCGTGTATGGCTGTGTTAATAGAATGTGCTATGCCTTGTAAGTGAGCATCCCATTCATTGTGCTTATTGGCTGATATATTGGCAGCTATTAGAGTCCCTACCACCCTATTCACTCTTTCAGTTGGATTACTTTGTGGGTGGTAAAGTGGCGTGTACCATAATCTACATTGGTATTTAAGTGCTATATCCTTAAAAACTTTTGATTCGAATTGTTTACCATTATCACAAATAATTACTTTAGGTGTCCCGAATAATAATAACTGTCGTTCCAATATTTCTGCAATTTTGTCCGCTTTTCCCGTTCTCAATGGAAACAGTAACACAAACTTACTGAACCAACATGATATGACTAATAGCATGGTGTTACTTGTTTTGCTCCGGGGAAAGGGACCCATTAAATCTAACGAGATCACTTGCCATGGCTGCGATACCTCTCGATGTTGACCCATTAACCCAAAGGGCTGTTGCTGTGATACTTTATACTTAGAACACGTGTCGCAATTGCCTACATATGTCTTTACTTCCTTTAGCATATTAAACCAAAAGAAATCTTTTTTGATTCTATAATATGTTTTGCGTACACCTAAATGTCCAGTAATGATATCGTCATGACTTCTTTTTAACACATCGTCTTTAAGTTTATCTGGAATAAACAATTTCCAATTATTAATGCTATCACTAGGGTACTGTTTTAATTTTACTTTTCTGAAAAGAAACCCATTAAAGACTGCCCAATGTCCGTTTTTGTTACGATTGTTTAGGATTTGGTTCACTTTATTTTTGTACCAATCATCTTTATGTTTCTCAAGTATTTTGATTAAATTTGACTCTAACACATTTACTTCTGCTGCCCTAGAGAGCGCATCGGGTACTACATTTAGTTTACCTGGACTATGAATAATGTCAAAAGTAAACTGTTGTAGTTTCATTGCCCATCTGGCTAATCTACCATGTGGATCTTTCATTTTATGAAGCCATAGTAGTGCCCTATGGTCAGTTATGACTGTGAAATGAACACCGTCAATGTATGGTCTAAACTTTTCTATAGCATAAACAACACTTAACAGTTCTTTCTCGGAAGCTGTGTAGCGCTTTTCGCAATCGTTAAGTTTTCTACTGATGTAAGCCACTGGCTGATCCGAATCTACTGCCTTCTGACATAGAACTGCTCCTATTCCCTCATTGGAAGCATCACATTGAATTATAAATGGCTTATTGTAATCGGGACATGACATGACCGGGGCCGATGTAAGTAATGTTTTAAGGTTTAAGAATGCTTCTTCCGCTTCTTGGGACCATCTATATTTTATTTTTCTATTACCTTTGGTGAGGTTATGTAAAGGAGCCGCAATGAGGGAAAAATTTTGCACGAAACGTCTGTACCAACTGGCCAAACCAATAAACCTTTTAAGTTCTGTTAAGTTTTTGGGCCTTGGATAGTTCAAAATAGCCGTAACTTTCTCTGGATCAGTTCTTAGACCATCCCTATCAATGATGTAGCCCAAAAATTTTAAACTAGATCTAGCAAATTTACATTTTTCTATATTTATAGTCAAATTAGCTTCCTTTAAAATGGCCATAACTTCCCTTAATACCTGTAAGTGTTCCTCAAAAGTAGAAGTGCAAATAACGATATCGTCTAAATAGGCCCAAACCCTAGCCTCGTGTGCCTGAAAGAGGATGTCCATTAACCTTTGCTGTGTCTGTGACGCATTTACTAAACCGAAAGGCATGACCTTGAACTGAAATAAACCCCTGCCAGGTACCGCAAACGTAGTTTTTTCTTTACTATTTTCCTCTAGTGGAATTTGCCAAAAAGCTGATTTAAGGTCCAATGTACTTAAGTATCTTGCACTTCGTAAATTATCAATAATGGTTGTAACTCGAGGTAAAGGGTATGTGTCTCTCTTGGTAACTTTGTTTAATTGCCTACTGTCTAAACAGAGCCGGTTATCTCCATTCGGTTTTTTAACTAGAAGCACTGGTGAGCACCAAGGACTTATTGATGGTTCTATAACGTCGTTCCTAAGCATGTCATCAATTTCCTTCTCTATTTGTTTTTTTATGGCCGGTGAAAAATTATACTGTTTTTGGTATACCGGTTTGTGATTTTCTGTATCAATGTTGTGTTTCAGTATACTGGTCCTACCTAAACCTGTGCCGATGCTAATTTTCATGTCAGCCACTAGCCTAAACAGTTCCCTTTGTTGCCTAACACTTAAATCTTCTATAGGTATTATGGATGATTTATTGACTTCTAGGTGAGCGACTTCTTTATTCCTAGGTAAGCAATCGCTCTTCAATTTGAGCTGAATACCAAAAACGTCAAGGAAATCCTTCCCTAGTAACAGTGTTTGTGATAAACCTGGCATGACCATCATTGCTATAATATGAAATTGGTTATCAAATGACACGGGAACATCAAAAGCCTTGGGTATAGTATGATTAGTTCCATCAGCCGTGGCCAATCTTGCTCCCGTTAGTTCATATGAGCGTAATCCTAATGTGTACAAAATATTCGCAAGTTTTGAATTTATCACTGTAATATTAGCTCCACTGTCTAACAAACCCGCACATTCATACCCCATTATTTTAATATTAATATAGTTACGATTGTCATTGTTGTTTTGAAAGATTTTGCAAACCTCATTGTATTGAAAATAATGGCGTATAGTCTGCAACCAATCCTGCCATTCTTTACTCTGTTTTCGTAGGGGAAGAACTAACTGGCAGGTTTTGTGCCTTCCCCTGCAGCGTTTTCCTTACACTTGCAATTTTTGGAAGAGACCCCATAACGACCACATTTAAAACAAAATAAGCGTTGTTTGGGTACCTTACATGTTCGAAATAAGTGACCAACCTCTCTACAATTCCAGCAACGACTACCTACTGGCTTAATATGTTTTGTTTCTGCTACTGCCGAGGTTTCATTTAGTTCCTTATTAAGACAATGTGTACCAGGTATGTAAGCCAAATCAGGCTCCAGTCTAAATTTGTTACTTTGTGGCTCCTGAAAATTATCGCAGTTTAATTTAGTTACTTCTACTATCCTAAGAATATTTACCAGGTCTGACACTGATGCGAAAGTATCTCTACATAATGCCCTCTGGTAAAATGGCTGTAAATTTTTTGATATTATCGCGACTTTCTCACTCTCTGAAAGTTTATTGGGCAATCTATTAAACATATTTTGCATTACAAAAACATATATTATTGCCGACTCATCTTTACCCTGAGTCCTGGTTTTAATTTCATTGAGTAATTCTTCCTGATAATAAGGTGATTGAAACGTGTGTTTGAGAAGAAGAACTAATTCATCCCAATTTTCTACAATATTTTTGTTTGCCCTGTACCAAATAAGCGCATCGCCTTCAAAGAAATCAATGGCATATCTCCATAAATCTTTGTTGCTTGCATTACGTGCCTCTTTTAGTTCTTCTACCCGTTCTATGAATGCATTTACGCTCAAGCCATTTCTACCCGAAAATTTTAGACCCCAACCACTAATGGGTACAAGTTTACGATTTGACAAGCTTTCGTCTATTGTGGAACTGCGAAATAATTTTGAGTCTTTATTTTTATCCTCAGTGCCATCCCGAAACGTACAAATCTTTCTATAACCCTCAGTGTGATCTATATCTATATTGGACGCAACATCTGATGTACTACCTCCTTCCATCTGTTTTATTATCTTCTTACCAACATCGCCTAATGTCTCCACTAATTTACATTTATCATCTGCTGTTAAATTGCCCTCTTCCGATAATTCATCTCTCTCTTCTAATCGAGCTAGTAGGGTTTCGCCTCTAATTTTAAGTTCTGATTTTAAACTTATTTCCTTATCTGATATTGGTTTAATAAACTCTAGTCTATTTTGAACGTGATATAGTCTAGACACTAGTCTTCTAAATAATGTTCTATCCGGTTTGTCTGTTAGTTCTGAAATATACTGGTCCAATATATTCAATTTAGCTACACATATTTCTAATTCAGCCGATGGTACTTCGATACATTGTTTCGGAGCTTTAATTGTGTGTGAATAAACCCCTGTCTGTTCACTTACTAGTAATTCCTTTAACAATTTCCTTAAAACCGAGACCACAGCCTTCACACCTATACCTCGGCATGCAAGCTCAAATTCTAATTCATCCTTTAAGAGAAATATGGGATCCATCCTGGCAACTTACAAGCCAAAAGTTACTAAAGAAAACACTACTTGTATTCCTGTAGGGAATAACAAAATTTTTACCCTGAATATTTGATGTAGGTACTTAGACTGGCGGCTGCCCAATGTTGATTGAAGAAAAAAATCAAAAGGAAAATTCTAACAGTAGGTAGCCACTCAATTGATTGATGGCTATGCAATCATAAGAAAAAAAAATAAGTTAACCAAATATATACTGGCCTTATATAAAAAAATACAACAAATGGAAAAAAAAAACACTACCATAGTAATTAATGAGAAAATTATTATTGGCTTGAGTTATTGTACCTAAGTTATCTAGAAACTAATAACACTATGAGAGTAATATAGTCGTACAGTATCAATACGCTACGTAACCCGCTCCGCTTATGAATCTTGCACCGCACCCAAACGGTGACGTAAGATATGAACCACCAATAATATGAATAATTATGTGGGTAGTTAGGTGCGAAACTACTATTTTTGACGGTGTTAGTATAATTTACGATTGATTATAATGCGAATGTACTAAAGCGAAAACCTATTTAAAATCTATCGAGCTAAATGCACACCGACTTCTCCCTGCAAACCACCACTAAGTTTTAACGTTGGGCGCCATGTTATGAGTTGAATGGTGGTTACAAATAAAAGCAGGGATGCACGAAATTACACTATTTAATTATCGATAAACAGACTCTTAACTAATAATGCTAGATCTAACTTATGCCTATTCTTAATCCTAATTTCTAATCCTAAAAGAGAGGGCGCCAGGAGGGTTTTAGTCAGCGGATGTCGAGCAGAAGGAACCCTTCCAATCCTGAGTGGCCAGCCGGCTAGGGCGGTTCTTATCCACGCCTGGTAGATATTGAGCGTTGATTACAAGAAATGATAAATGTACATACGGTCTTGTACGGACTCCTGATAGAACTCCTCCAATAATAAAAGGGCGTGACGGTAGGCTGGAACAATAAAACCAATGATGTGAGCTGGTTCCACAACGAGGGTTATTGGTAAGGTTTCTTACTTGAATTGATAAATAACTCACCCCTTTATTATTGCAATAGTTCACACACAAAATAATCGCTTAACTAAGCTAAATCAATATAATGCACAATAAACAAAACGAACTGGCGGTATGTCAAGATAGTTTCTCTCACAAATGACACTCGTCTGTCACCGACCAGTGATTACGCAGGAATGTCAACTTCAAGTTGACGGTTGTCGTTATATACTCTTTAAACATAAGTTAATGACATCTTAAGGAAATACAAAAAGAGACTAACCGCTATGGCGGGGTTTGAACCTGTGACTCGTAGCATAGAAGTTCAACGCCAATCCTCTCAGCTATACTTTCATTTAAATAATTAGACAAATTTGGATTTACGTTCAACCACTAGACCCGACGTCATTACAATTTCATTATTAAAATCGTAGCTAAAATTGACCTTGAAATGTTCAAGATCCGCTAGAAATTTCAATAAATATTGTTCTACTCCTATTGTCATTAGGTCTTTTTCCGCACTTTCATGGTGAATAGAGAAAGGTGGTCGATGGGAGACGGTAGCAAGCAAGGTGCAGTTCCTTAGACCAGTAACGAATTTGTTCGGAAACAGATTATTTGTCGTATTCAGGCACAAACCTAATTTTATCACTTTATTGTAATATTTTCCACAGGCGTAGTTGTCGAAAGGATTGTAGGTGTAGAGGTGAGCGTCATTAGTACCGTTTACTACAAGAACGTTGACCACATGTCGTCGTAATAGTTCATCAAAAATTTTCTTCAGATCGTCGTCTTCCAATGATCTGATCACAATTATGAACCGTGAGCACGGGTTCCATGTTGGATCTTCAAGAAGATATTTAAAACAATTTGTGAATGTGGTTGCATTTTTTGCATTTATAAGATATCCTTGATGTCTAAAATATGACTGTCTAGTCGTCTGTCTGAGTACCATCGTTGTGATGGTGGATAAGTGAATGGATTTCAGGACATCGTAATCGTCGGAGTTCATATCAACGTATGTTAGCATCTTTTCGTCAGAAAAGTATGTTCCCAATAGATCGGATATACACATCATCAGATTTTGATTTTGCTGTTCTGCTAAAGTCATGGTTTTATCACTTTTAGTACTGAAATAAATCAGTGCGGACAAAAAGTAAAACAACATTTTCGTAAACACATTGAGCTACTGGACCACGTTGCGTAAACAGTTTATGACGACTGACATCTTTTTTTTTCATTTTACTATTTAAACATTAGAAATAAAACTTTTATACAATTTAACGTTTTATCATTAATCAGATTCGAATCTCTTTTCACGACGTTGTCTTCGATGGAAAAGGTATATGCGCGGCAATTAAGCTGTCATGTGTGTTTGACTGCAATCTCAAGCGCGCTAGTTTATTAAGAGCCTATTCACTCAAAACACCGAGTGAATTGGAAGGAAGACGGCAGTTGAGCGAGGTGATGTAATGTTAAATCAAACAACGCTACCATATATGCTGCGCCAGAGGGCCGATTGATCTGGAGACTCTCCACGACCGAAATCCCGACACAACAATATTTGGCATCGTACCCGGTACACAGCGCAACAAAACTGCTCAGACCCGTTTTCTGCTCAGACCCGTTTTCCGTACGGCTTCATCAGCGATCATACACACGACGAATCAAGACTTTGTCTGGTGGATGGTTTAAATCATCAAAGGACTTCTCCTGCTCTGGGCGGAGCACCAGGGCGTGTCAGATATTTACTGAGTAAATCCCACCCGTGTTTCTTCACATGCCTGTGCGACGGCCAGGGCCACAGTTTCTTTCAGACAAACCTGGAACCCCTTCACGAGATGCTGACATCTCTTTGAGGCGCGCGTGAAACACAACACGCCGTCTCGGACCTTACCGGGCGGCGAGCTGCCCACTGCTAACCGCCCGCAGGCTCGCGACTACGGTGGCTGGGAGTTCGGTGTCATCTCCCGACCAGGGCGTATCGTGCGGCGGCTAGTGGCGTGAGGGCGCTGGGATTCCCGCTGTCTCACGTACTCCGGCTCCTCCTTTGCCAGCATCACTGCTTTGCAGAAGGAAGTGATGGTCTGTCATGCACCTTCGCTCTGGACTATGGCCTGGACCGGAGTTAGATTGCCGCCGTTTGCCGCTACAAGGACACGGCGGTGCTTCACCGTGTCCTCAGGGTGATCCATACAATGATGACACCCTGGCGTTTCCTCCCGCTTAATACGGAACAGGAACCTCCCGAAACAGCCGTGTCCGGTGAGGACCTGCGTCAGGCGGAAGGTGAGGGCCCCGTGGCGCCTCTCTAGTCACTCCTCAAAGAGGGGTCTTACCGCCGCTATTGTGGCGTGCCCAACACTGGGTTGCGATAATCGCACTCTCCATATCGCCATGAGATTCTGCCGGATCTCTGTCCGCCGTACCGCGATTTCTCGCGGCAGCGGAGTTATACCCCGGCGTTTTGCCTTCTCTCGCCACTCCCACATGTGGGCGAAGGCTGTGGCCTCCAGATACCATGGCGGCAGATTGGCAAGGAGGCTTGCTGCCTCAGCGGAAACCGTGCGGTCAGGCATCGGGCTGGTCGCTTCCTTAGCGACCGCGCCCACACCGATGCCTCGTAAAGGGCCATGGACCGCACGGCCCCTGCGTAGAGCCTCCGGTAGGAGGCGTTTGGTCCCCCTAGATTGGGAAGGAGCCGCTTCAGGGCAGCCCCAGCCCGTTCCAGTCTAGGTGCTAAACGTCGGAAGTGCTCCTCGAAGTTCCACCGGCTGTCGAGGACGAGTCCCAGTACTTCATCATCGGCCCGATGCCGATGTAAACCCCTCCTACCGTTTTGTGGGAAACCGACGGTAGCGCATTCCGAGGACCATGAAAGCCCATGGCCTCGGACTTCTGCAGGGCCACCTCGAGTCCCATTTGCCGGATCCTGTTGACGATTGTCGAAACCACGAAGGTCGCTGCGTCAGCCGCTGCCTGGTGCACCCTCCCTTTTGCCAGGACTAGCGTATCGTCAGCGTAACAAACTACACTGACGCCGATAGGGAGGCCGGCGCGCAGCACCCAGTCGTACCCGATTTTCCACAGATGTGGTCCCAGGACCGATTCCTGTGGAACACCCCACGACATCTCTCGCCAGTTCCACACTCCTTAGTGATCGGGATAGATTATGGCCCAGTCTTTCAGATAGGCCTCGACCTCTCCACAGAAATAGGTCGGCATCAGGTGATACCAAAATGCCTCCCTGATGCAACTTCAGGGTAGAGTGTTGAAGGCGTTGGCGATATCTATACACCGCCAGGACAACTTCACCCCGGGCCACAGCATCCCCTGTCGTGAGGGCTTGCACGCGCAAGATGGCGTCCACCGTAGAGCGTCCCCTGTGGAAGCCAAACTGGCTCTCCGCCAAATCCGGGCTAGCTCGCCTCAGTTACCCGACGAGGCGATCTGCAATGATTCTTTCGAAGATCCTTCGATCCATCGATTCGAAGCCCACCTCGTCGAGCAGCACAATGGGCCGGTAAGCGGAAGAAAAGTCGGCAGGGCGCTCTGGCTTCTTAATGAGGACCTGGCACCTCTCCAAGCATGTGCTTAGTAGCTCCCGTGGTCGAGGCCCTAGAGCCCCTAAGGCCAGAATCCAGACTTTTCCAGGTAAGCCATCGGGTCCTGGGGTGGTATTTTTGGCATTCACCTTACGTACCGCCGCTCTCAGCTCTACCTCGGTCACCTCTGGAGCATCGTCGTCATTGATGGTGTGGTCCGCATCAGGCACCGTAGGAGGCCGAGCCATGGGTGGAAGAGTATGTTACCCTCTCAGGGTGCTCACCACGTCCTCCACGAAGAAACGATGGCCTCGAACTGTTTCTCAGGATTTAAGGCCATATCAGTTATGTAGACTGCAGTTATCATATGAAAATGGTTGTCTTATGTGTGGTTATAAGATAGTGATCCCAGAATCATTGCGTGCTCGGATTCTTGCGGAACTTCATTCCTCCCATATGGGAATACTTAAGACTAAAGCAGAAGCGCGCGCACGGTTTTGGTTTCCGCGGATAGATGACGCGATAGAACGATTGCGAGGTATGTGTACAAATGAGGTCGTCACCGCCCTGAGCGCCTATAGCGACGTGGCGGTACCCTCCTCAGCCGTTTCATCGCGTACACCTCGATTTTTTAGGTCCCCTTAACTTAGTTGTAGATGATATGATGTAGATGTAGTTGAAGTATATGACATGAACTCAAGTACTAAACCTGCAGTCATAGATAAAATGTACGATTTCATCTCAAGGTTCTTCTCTCTCGCTTTTTGCTCACAAGAATTAAAAAAAATCTGTAACTTGAACGGACTCTCACATGTGACGTCACCAGCATACCACCCGGCAAGTAATAGTCAAGCAGAATCTTATTTAAAAATAGTTAAGCTAGGCATTAGAACTAGTTTATAGAGTAGCAGTAATTTAAGAAATTGTAAATTAAAATTATTAAAGTACATTTTCTATTACCGAAATTCAGTTTATTCTTTAACGGGAACATCGCCGGCACAACTAGTGTTTGACCGTAAACTACGGTTACGACTAGACCTTTTTTTTTTACGAGTGTGAATGCGTTACACACCGTACCCGCCGCTAGTTAGGCGACAGGCGTGTGTGGTACTCACCCGGCCGGTGCCGGGAATACCCACTAAAAACACTCGGTTCCCCTCGAGCCCTCCGTTGAGAGTGACACGTGCTCGGCCCGAAGATCTGACTCCGTGCCACTCTCAGGGCTTATCGGCCTATTTTGGCCGGTTTCCGCGTCAAGGGACGTGGTGACCGGTGCAATGCGCGTGCGGGAGCTACCCACACACGCTGATCACAACGGTTACGACTAGACCTACTGCAACCACCGCCGTTATCGCCCAGCTCCGCCGCTGATGCACATGATAACCGTGTACGTCACAAACAGTGTTCGCAGTCTGAAGGCCACGGAAAAATGGACACATCATTTAACGTAGGGCAATATGTAGGTATGGTATAAACAGATTTACAATAACAAAAAGTATACATGGATGAAGGGTTTAATAGAAAAGAAAATCGGAAAAATGTTATCCGTAGTAAAGGATTGCAATACTACAGAACAAGTAAGAAAACATAAAAATCAGTTGTTACACTACAAAGGCATGACCGACCAGCGACCATGGGACAGTGTAGTGCAGACCGAACAGCGACCAGGGGACAGTGCAGTGCAGACCTACATCGACCATTCAAATGAAAGTCCCCAGTTAACACAGTCACCCATGGACAGTCCGGCCGGAAGGAAAATCTCCACTTCCGGGGAGGGAGAAGGTGGACAGGATGTGTCGACAAGTAACATCCCATCGCCGAGTAGGGTGACAATCATTCGACGAGTTTGAAGAGCACCCTCATCGTACAACAATCATTTCTTTGACTTGGAGGATGAGAGATAAAGGTAATTATTGTCATTGTAAGGTTATTGTTATATTATTATAGTACAGGATCCGACCTAGAGGCGTCCTTCACCGATCGGCTTACCGATTGAGAAGTAATTTTTATCAAATACTTTTTTTTCTTTTCTTTATATATAATATTTGATAAAAATTACTTCTCAATCGGTAAGCCGGTCGGTGAAGGACGCCTCTAGGTCGGATCTTAGACTATTATTAGTTTAGTAAACCCCAACTTATACGGCGAGAAATTTTATAAATGTAGGTAGTTATATATAAGTAAGCGCGGCTCCGACCGCGTCTAAGTTTAGTGTTTCACTTGTCCCTCACTTGCATACTTAACAGTTTACATGATTGTGTCATAAACATCAATAACTTTTGGGAGTTGAGGTTTCCTCGAACCTTAACTTTGGGTAGTTCATTGAGTCCAAGGCCAAGGTGACTGCCAGGAAACTTGGCGATATTACAAAGGTCCGGCGGTACTTCATACCTGGACAACTTCTAATGCTATACAAAATACACAAAATAAAATAAAATAAAAATATAATTTATTCAGGATCCGATTCATCAGATGTAAAATGATCCTCAAATTCAGAGGATTCTTAATGCGCGGTGATAGGCAACAACATCAGCCGCCGGTATAAGTTACCACCCACCAGACAAAGTCTTGCCGCGAGTCAAGCTGGGGATCTACAAGACCTACGTGCGGCCGCAGCTTACATACGCTGCCCTGGCTTGGCTCACCCTCACGGCCGAGGCACACAGGAAAAAGCTCCGGACGCAGCAGAACATCACGCTGCGTCAGATCGTCCAAGCTCCCCGGTACGTGAGGAACTCGGTCATTAGCAGGGACCTGCGAGTCGAGAGCATCGACGACTTCGTTATCCGCCTGGCGAAGGGGATGTTCTCGCGTGCCAGCACCTCCGAGCTCCATCACATCAAAGACATTGCGCCCTGGCACGCGAGGCCTCCCGATAAGAAGAGATTCCCGCGCGACCTCATAGCAGACGTCGCGCTACCGGACTTGACACCCGGGTAGGTCACAAACACAAATACACGTGACCTACTCAGACAAGGATAGACACTATACATTCGCAACACGACGCCGCCGTGCGCATTTGCGGACTGTATTTATATAGGCGCTATGCGCGCGACGAACACACATGCACTACTCCACATGCAGGTACACACTCAGAATACCGCACGAGCGGTGAACACACACCTACAAACCGCTCGTAACATACACTACCCCCCGTACCCCCGCAGCCTACTGTACATAGCTGGTTGAGCTGTTAGGGGGTCGGGGTAATCACCCGCTGTAGCGGAGCGCCAACCAAAGCCGACGCTCGGTCGCTGAACGACTCTTTCTGGGCCTTCACGGGGGCAACCCGTGATCCAACCTGGTAGGGGTCTGATCGCACGGGCGTCGTGAAACACTTCAGGCGCTCCTACAGCCACACACAACAAAGCACACCGTCCACCGCCGGAGGGAAGGCACACCCTCGCGGCGTCGACTTAGGTGTGCGAAGAGTGAAGAACAGCACCCCTAGGGTGCAACCCAAGGACGGGTCTCCATTTTTGGAGACCGAGAGACCGATCCCACGGTCATGGGGCCATTAAGGAGCCCCCAAACCGTCCCCTCGCGCCCCCAACTCGGGGTCGAAGAGAGGACCACGAACGCGAAAGTCTTGCCGCCAAGCGATTCGTCGTGTTCCGGCATGATGTCTGGTGAAGCCGTACGGTGGACGGGTCTGAACAGTTGTGTTGCGATGTGTGCCGGGTACGATGTGCCTAATGTTGTTGTGACGGGAGTTTGGTCGTGGAGGGTCTTCAGATCATCCTCTGGCGCAGCATCGTTGGTCGTGTTTTTGGGTTAAACATTGCATCACCTCGCTCAACTGCCGTCTTCCTTCCTATTCGCTCAGCTTTTTTGAGTGAATAGGCTTAATAAGCTAGTGCCCTTTACCATCAACGATTGCATCACTGCTTACTATCAGGCGCGATTGCAGTCAAGCACTAGTTTATAACTATTAAAAAAAAAAAAAGATTCATCATCACTTTCCATCTCAGTTATTTGTAGAATATCTTCTATTGTTAAAGGTGTTTGGTCTCCAACAAATCCAATTGGTTTTAAATGATCTTCGAAAAACCAACCTTAATTTTCATCATTAAAATCAATCACAGATTCATTTGAATCACACAAAAAACACTTTTTTGCCATTTTTTTACAATAATTCACTGTTAGTAAACAACAAAAGCACGCAATAGGTTTTTCTGTTTCGCAACACGTTTTTTCAGTTTTAGAAAAATAATGCACAGCATGTACTAGCGCCATCCTTTTCAGTTGCATAGCCAAAATAATAAAAAGTAAAAAAACTAAAACCCAACTACGACAAAAAACGACGCTGAAAAAGTATAAAACAAGATTTTCAGAATACTGAACTGAACAAAGTTGCTAATGTAGTTGCAAGTAAATGGACACAGTAGACTCTACCAAGATGCCTTCGTTGTAAACTGACAATAATGTCTTACAATACTATTCTGAAGTATGCAATATTCACTATGTAGAGATAAATTTTCATGTTTGAAAAACCGCAGTCACACGTTATCAAAGTGCTACGGTAGGTAAGTATATGTAACGTGTGACTACGCTTTTCCAAACATGAAAATTTATCTCTACATAGTGAATATTGCATACTTCAGAATAGTATTGTAAGACATTATTGTCAATTTACAACGAAGGCATCTTGGTAGAGTCTACTCTGTCCATTTACTTGCAACTACATTAGCAACTTTTTTCAGTTCAGTATTCTGAAAATCTTGTTTTATACTTTTTCAGCGTCGTTTTTTGTCGTAGTTGGGTTTTAGTTTTTTTACTTTTTATTATTTGTACTATTTTGGTGTTAAAGTGTATTTGTGGCGCATATTATTAACAAAAGTTAAATTGACGAACTAAAAACTAGGTAGTTAACATACGACATCTCTTTTGACTTATGTATCGGCGTATAGTAATATGTAGAGATGTCTTATTTTACTATTTCGTAGCTTTTGGATCGTAGCGCGTATAGCAACGGTTTCCGCGTATGAAGCTCCCGGTTTTTCGTAGTAGCGACGCACATTTGCATCGATGGCACCGAATGGGTCATGAATTAGTAGATGAGGTCGTTAGTATAAATAGATTGGATGGTTTTCTAACGGTGGTAGGCCAAAACATCGGCTGCCGGCAGAAGTTACCACCCACCAGACGAAGTCTTGCCGCTAAGCGATTCGTCGTGTTCCAGCATGATGTCTGGTGAAGCTGTAGGGAGGACGCGTCTGACCAGTTGTGTTGCGTTGTGTGGCGAGTACGATGCGCCAAATATTGTTGTGTCGGGGGTTTGGTCGTGGAGAGTCTCCAGATCAATCTCCCTCTGGCGCAGCATCGTTGGTCGTGTTGGTCTTGGGTTTAACATTGCATCACCTGGTTCAACTGCCGTCATCCTTGCTATTCCTAAGTTTTTTTAAGTGAATAGGCTTAATAAACTAGTGCGCTTTACCATCAACGATTGCGTCACTGCTTACCATCAGGCGGGATTGCAGTCAAGCGCTAGTTTATAATTATTAAAAAAAAACATATATTAAGAGGGACCTGGGAAGATTTCTTAATCTATCTAATTCTGCTAACGATCGACTGTCATGTGGATTTTTAAGTAATTTATTATGATCCAATGCACTTATAAATAATGCCTCTATGGTTTTAACTTTACTGAGAGCGACATAGGCCTGTCCTTTAGCAAACAATGACTTTCCTAGATCTGTAACTTTTTTATCTAGAGTACAACCTTGTAATTTATGTACAGTACAACCCCAAGAAAGAATCAGCGGGAGCATTTTACGCTGAATTTGCCCAGAACCCCTCAAGCCGTCAAATTCAGTAAGGCAAGGCTCGATTTTGATAAGTCCGTTAATATTTGCTTTTATGGATGCGTCGTCAAATTGTATGAGAACAGCGCTTGGCTGTTCTCCTGTTCCAACTGATCGCGCCCAAGAGCAGGCCATTCGAAGGCCTTCACCACTCCCATCGCTCCGTTTAGTAAACCCTGGCTTACATTCAAATTTCTACGAAGCATTACTAGGGATTATGTACAAACATAAAGTACTCGTGAAGCTCTTTCAGATGATACCAAATACGGTATATTTATTTTAATTTTATATTAACATAGAACTTTTTGTCCGCTAGAGGGCGTAATACTAAATTTGGTGACAAGTTTTATAGCTCATAACCAACAGAATATCAAGGCCCTTCTAATGGTTCTGCAGTGGTCTTATTCTGATAAGTAGTAAAGAAGCTATCTATGAACGAAAAGATGTGAATTATATGTAATCAGCCCATGAATACAGGTAAAGTCACAAGCAAATGCTAGTAATATATATATATTCAAAATGTACAAGTAAAGCCCTTTCAAATGATACCAAACACGGCATATTTTTCTTAACTTTTTTTTTTTTACTCTGTATAATTTGTCCGCTAGAGGGCGCCACATTAGATTTTGTGAAACTCCATATAGCCTACTAGCGGCCCGTCCCGGCTTCGCACGGGGGGACTTAAGATTTTTTACATAGTTTTACGTTTTATTTATATTTATTCTCAGTTTTTTTTTTTATTTAGGAAGTATTTACCTTTTGAAAACATTTTTCCGGACTTCATTTACTTATTTAATTTATTTAATTAATTATTTTCTTCTTAAATAGGAACCTACCTATTTTGTTGTTGTTTGTTTTGGTTGAGGTAAAAGTTTGTTTTTAAATTGTTATTTTACATGTCAGCTTCTGAAATAAAATATATTTGCAGAAATTGAGGGTTTTGTCCTGCTGGTGGTAAGAGGCTACCTATAAGATGGTAGACTTGTCCTTCTACCTTAAAGGTGGGCATAAAATTTCCCTCTTTAATTTCTTTTGCCCCAAACGAAGTCATCTGAAAAATACTATTGTATCTACGCGCATTGTTCAAAAAATGCGCAGAAAGTGTGTGATTATTAGTCAATAGGCTTTTTATTGGTTCTGGTGGCTCTGTTATATTAGGAAGAATAACTTTTCCAGACGCGCAACACATACCGTTCGCTCCATCATTCCATTTTTTTGCACAACATCGCGGGCAAACCTTATTCATTGCTCCGATTTGGATGCTGTTTTGATGAGCATAATCAATTTGTGGATCGTAACTGAATGCTGATCTATTGCTATGAGCTAAAACTCTATTACGCGTCCTAATTGTTAAAGAATGTTGTCTTTCTCTCTGTGCAATAAGTCGCTGCGAGCGTTCGGCGCTAGATTTCCTGGCACGTGTTTGCGAGTTCCTAACTCTATTTTCTGCAAGACGCTGCGAGCGTTCAGCACTCGATTGTCGTTCGTGTAGTTGTGATGATCGGGTATTTTGTGCAATTAGTCGCTGCGAGCGTTCGGCGCTAGATTCCCTGGCACGCGTTTGCGAGTTCCTAACCCTATTTTCTGCAAGGCGCTGCGAACGTTCAGCACTCGATTGTCGTTCGTGTAGTTGTGATGATCGGGTATTTTGTGCAATTAGTCGCTGCGAGCGTTCGGCGCTAGATTCCCTGGCACGCGTTTGCGAGTTCCTAACCCTATTTTCTGCAAGGCGCTGCGAACGTTCAGCACTCGATTGTCGTTCGTGTAGTTGTGATGATCGGGTATTTTGTGCTGAAAGACGAAGCGCATGTTCGGCGCTTGATTCCCTTGCACGTGATTGTGACATTCTGTCACTATTTTGAGCAAGGCGGTGCAAGCGTTCGGCGTTAGATTCGCTTGCACGTGATTGCGACGCATACGCTCTCTGATTTGCGAGACGATCAAAATTTTCAGAAACTGATTCTTCATCACGTCGTATTTTTGCTAATCTCGCTTGAGAGCAACTTTTAGATAGTTGAGACCTTTTTTTTCTTGGCATATTGATGATTTTTTTTTTTATTAGATAAAAATAAGAATATAAATTAGGATAGAGAATAAGAATAGAATTTAGGATAAATACTTACTATGGAAAATAAGGGTATAAGTAAGAATATAATTTAGGATATTATAGCAGTAAAGCCTGAATGAACAATTTATAATTAGTTCTGAAAAGAACTTTTTTACTCGAACAAAAAATGCAAAAGAACTTTTTTACTCGAACAAAAAATGCAAAAGAACTTTTTTACTCGAACAAAAAATGCAAGTTAAATAGTCTACAAAATGTTTAAGATCGGTTACGTGACACGTCTGCTGCGTAGGGAGCCGACCGCGCGAATGAGCCGCGCGGCTACCTATCTCACTGATCTGACCTCCCCTTCCCCGCACCGCCGCGTTGCCCGGCTGGCTAGTCACTTCACGCCGCGCGCCGCCCCGGGCCTTTTTTATGTATTTTTGAAATAGCAGGTAAGTACTTACCTAATAGGTATCTTTTGGATGAATTAATAGTCATAAGGTAACCGATTGAACAATTCAAAAGTTATCTAGAGCAAACTTTTATAAGGATTGAACCATTCATTAAAACGATTGTTATGGGTAAACTATAAAAGGTAGACATATGCTCTCGCGGACTTTTTTAAAAAGAATGTTAAGATGAACAATTCATCCATAGAGCATTTTTGTATAACTTTAACTATATGCCCAGCGCACGCCACGGAAGGCCTCAGAAACGACACTTTTCCTCCGTTTTTAAAACATTTTTGGTTACTGCTCCACAACTATAGGACCTAGCGTGATATTATATAGCCTATGTTACTTCTGAATAATGCAGCTTTCTAATGGTGAAAAAAATATTGGAATCGGTCTAGTAGTTTTTGAGTTTATTCATTACAAACATACAAAAATACAAAAATACAAATCTTTCCTCTTTATAATATTAGTATAGATAACCAGCGGACAATTAAGACGCTTCTAATGATATGTCATTTATCGAATTCGAATAAGTAGTTTAGAAGTTACGAGGGAACAGATGAACATACATACATACATACATACATACATACATACATACATACTTTTCAATTCTGCAAACTTCGTTGCGAACAGACGTATTGAGTATTAATTTAAAATTAATAAATAATAACTTGCTGAATTGTTGACCTAGTTATAACGCGCCGGTAATACAGCAAACGTATGCACAATATGTGTATTAGAATTGTTAAGTGAATGTTGTGCGAGTAAACAATCCCGGTTACACAATGGACAGTCCCTTTGCCCGGAGTGGCAAATGTGCTCGAAGCCCACCTCCTACACCCGTGTCCACACCTGCACCTGCACCTGCAACTATATCTGTCCCTAAGGATTCATCTAGCACTCATCCGTCCAAGGAAAGGGAAGAAGCGCTGGAAGTAATATCTACACCAGAAATTCAGAACTGGATGACGTCCATAGAGCAGTGCTTAAATGAGGTGTGCGCTATAGCCCAAGAAGGAAAAATGAATACGGAGCAGAAAATGCGCATAAGCACTTTGTGTCGAAGAATTGGCCACGGTACATCACAAATGGCTGTTCAATACCAATCACTCAAGACGAGAGCAGTCATGGCTAACTCTACCATCCAAGCACTTGAACTGAAACGTGATCTATCACAGCAAATACAAGACCTTAAGCTGACAATGGGAGCTGTATCAAAACCTGTCACGGGAACTTCCTTTGCTGACATGGTCAAAAAGGTACAAACAGTTATATACAGCCCTTAAATTTAAGTTCAGTGGCCATATACCCCAGCGATAAAACAAAGTCTAGTGAGGAGACAAAATCTCTTATTCAGAAAATCATCTGCCCTGAACAAATGAAGCTGCAAGTTAGAGGGTTGAGGAAAACAAAAAATGGCGGAGTCATTATCAGCACAGAAACAAAGGAGGATATTGAGAAGGTCAAGAAATCGGTGCAATCAACAAACTCAACCCTTACAGTCGACGAGCACCAGAAAAGGAAGCCTAGAGTTGTTATTATCGGAGTGCCATCATCTATGCAAGAAAATGAAGTTTTTACTAGTATATACCAACAAAATCTAGTCGAAAAAATACAGGATTATAGTCTTGAAACATTCTTGTCCTCCGTTAAGCTAAGCCACAAGTCAGGTAAAAAGGACGCTGAGACCTGCAATTACATAATTGAAGTGCCTGCGAAGATACGCAAAGCTTTAATATCCAAGGACAGAGTGTTTATTAATTGGTCATCCTGTCCTGTGAGGGACTTTACTCTTGTCACTCGATGCTACAAGTGTCAGCAGTATGGTCACGCGGCCAAATCATGTCGGCAGTCCTGCAATACCTGTGGCCACTGTGGTGAATTGGGTCATTCCATCAAAGAGTGCACTAAAAAAGCGGAGGAGCCGAAATGTGCTACTTGCTTGCACTTCAAAAAGCCAAGCAATCACAAGACTAGTGCAGCTGACTGCCCAGCGAAAATCATGGCTGAAAAGAGGTACCTAAACACAATCGACTATGAAGGCGCCTAAGAGCGCCATAAATTACGTATTTCTCTGACTTTTAATTTTTATTTGCTATTCTTTATAAGTATGATTAATAATTTAATTAGTGACATAGATAATTTCTCTGTATCTGAATCGCAGGTTTGCGACGTTGAAAACTGCAAACAATAATATCTTTCGTCATATTCTAATCCGCTAACCATATTAACCCAAAATATTCGCAGTGTTTTTAAGAACTTTGATAATTTTAGTATTTTTCTACAGCGCCTGGACATAAACTGTGACATTATTGTCTTAACCGAATGTTGGCTTGCTAAGCAATATAACATACCACAAATTCCGGGATATTGTATGTATAAAACTAACACAATATTCAATCAGAATGATGGGGTGATAGTTTACGCAAGAAACCATCTCAATGTGACTGTCGTGGAACCAAACATGCTCGACTGTAACAGATTGTTACTTAAAATTGGATTAGATTTTGCGATAGTAGCTATATATCGATCTCCCTCTTTCAAAAGCATAAACAATTTCACTGACTCACTTAACGCCACATTGCAGAATCTATCATCCTACAAAAATATCATTTTGACTGGAGATATTAATATAAATATTCTACCTGGATGTTCACACGCTTCCGCTGAAGAATATTTGAACCTTTGCGCTTTCCATGGTCTCCTTCCCGCTCACATGCTCCCTACACATCAAAGTGGCTCTTGCTTGGATCATATAATGCTTAAGACAAATATTCCTGCCCTTGCCCTTGTAACTAACTCAACAGTAACCGATCATAGTGCTGCCCTACTTATCCTAAACTCTAATTTACCTAAAACAGTCTCTCGCACGGTCTCTAAATTAAATCACCATAAACTTGAAGAGGACTTACGCAATATCAACTTTGCCCCAGTTTATGATTCCGCTGATCCACAGTTTGGTATGTTACACATAATTAAAAATGTACAACACGCAATTCAGAAAAACACCGTCATAACTCGACTAAATAACAAAAACTACAATATAAAGCCGTGGATCACGCCTGGACTCATTCGCTGTATGAAAAATAGAGATAAACTGCATATGAAAGCCAAATCTGATCCCGATAACTTTATATTGCAACTTTCATATAAAAGATATCGTAATTTTTGTAACGATCTCCTAAAAAAAGTAAAAAGCAACTATGACAAAACTATACTAAAAGAAGCTGGTACAGATAGTAAAAAAATCTGGAAGATTATTAAAAATAAAACATACGGTTCAAAACAAAATCAGCCATCTTCGGGCTTATTACAAGCGAACTCATCGCAGTTAACATCAGCTAACATTGCAAATAATTTTTTTGTTAATATAGGAAAGTGTCTAGCGGAAAAAGTTCCAGGACAATCACAATACCTAACAAGCTCCCCGTTAGAGTGTAGCACTACTAGTTCATCATCCTTTGTGTTGTTAGATACTGACGAGTCAGAGGTAGAAAGCATAATAGTCGGTTTGAGGGACGACTGTGCGGTAGGCTGGGATAATATATCTAGTAAAATTGTTAAGCAGTACAGGCGCTATTTGATCCCTCCCCTAACGGACGTTTACAGAAAATGCTTAGCCGCAGGTGTGTTTCCCGAATGCCTAAAAAGAGCTATTGTTGTCCCTGTTTATAAATCGGGTACTAAAGATCAGGTGACAAATTACAGACCTATTTCCTTACTGCCTTCCATGTCTAAAGTACTAGAAAAAATTATTAATAAAAGGCTTTATAAATACTTGGATGATAAATTAATTTTATCTACACGGCAGTTTGGATTCAGGCCTCATATGTCGACAGACGATGCTGTTCACCATCTGACTGACTATCTAGCACAAGAACTTGACAAAGGGAACCACTTAGTAGGTATCTTCCTGGATCTCGCCAAGGCTTTTGACACGGTCTCTATTCCGATTCTTTTGCGCAAGCTTGAAGCCATAGGTATCAGAGGTACACAGCTAAAACTTTTTAAGAGCTATCTGGAGGATCGTTCACAACGTGTAAAGATCGGTAATATTATTAGCGACAGTCAAAAAAATACGTGTTTTGGTATTCCCCAGGGAAGTATTTTAGGGCCCACACTTTTCCTAATATACATAAACGACCTCTGTAATCTTGACCTAGATCAAGGCACAATCGTTTGTTATGCAGACGATACTGCTCTTTTATTTTCAGCTGACTCAGAAACAAAAGTCTACAAGCTTGCGCAACACGGTTTCAATGTTGTAAATAACTGGCTTCAGCATAATTCACTAACCCTAAATGCTGACAAAACAAACTATATTAAGTTTTCGATGCGCAAGCAAACTTCCACTGGCATTGCGTCAACATTATGTGCTCATTCCTGTACGGTTCCCACAAATAACCAATGTTTTTGTCCTAACATTAAAATGTCAAATACAGTAAAGTACCTTGGTATTATAATAGATGAAACACTTTCATTCAAACAACATATAGAAGTTTTAACTAGTAGAATTCGTAAGTTGATATTTGTTTTTAAAAAGTTACGTCATATTGCAGACTCAAAAATTGTTATACAAGTTTATTTTGCTCTATGTCAATCTATATTAACATACTGTATTACTACTTGGGGTGGGGTAGGTAAAACATTGTTACTAACCATCGAGAGAGCCCAGAGAGCGATTCTCAAAGTATCTACTTTCCGCCATTTCCTTTATCCCACTAACCTCCTTTACAAACATTGTAAAGTATTAACCGTTCGTCAGTTATTCATCATGGCCATTGTATTAAAACAACACGCAGAATTACCATATCTGCCTGAACTTACTAATAAAAGACGTAGAGATCTTGTCTGTCCCCAAAAGCAAACAAATCATGCTTTTGTATCAAAATTTTACCTGTTCCTCGGTCCTCTCCTCTATAATAGACTAAATGCGAAAGCAAACTTGTACTCCTTAAATTACAAATGTTGTAAAAAAATCCTTAGGGATACTCTTCAGAAATTGTCCTATGAAGATACAGAGAATTTACTGATTGTGCTGAAGTGACTGTATTTTACCTTATATAATTTGTTTCTTAATATTGTTTATTTATTAATTACTTTAGATTGTTTTTACAGCTCTTATCGCTTGAAACACAGGATTTCCTAGTTCAGGCACGTAAGACTTAGATTTATGAATTACAATTAAGGCTAACTGTATTAATTTGTTATTTTAGAATTTTGAATAAATATTATTATTATTATTCCTTTATTTCATTGTATATACATATAAATTACATTTTTAAATATTTCTACATAAAGAATACATAAAAAACATTTAAAAATATAAAAAATAGTAGCCCACCGGTATCGGGAACAGGGTCCAAGCTACCGGCGGTCAGGGCTCCAGAGAGAGGAACTTCCTGACGATGCGAGCCATGTCCAGCAGTACCGCTTTCTGAATCAAGCCCTTGATCCAGCTGCCTAACGAGAGCCTCCTGAGGTGTTGGTCGAGGCTCTTGGCTATTAAGCCATTGGCTGTCACGACTATCGGTACAATGATTGCTGAATCCACTTCCCACATGTCGACAACCTCGTGAGCCAAATCAAGATACTTGATTTGTTTATCTTTCTCAGCTTTCACGAGGTTCTCATCATGTGGAATGGTTATGTCAACAATCATTGCACGCCGCTCTGATCGATCCACCAGCACTATATCAGGCTTATTGGCAACAATAGTCCTGTCAGTGATGATGGATCGATCCCAGTACAATGTGATATGGCCATTTTCGAGAACTGGGTCGGGCATATACCTGTAGTACGGCACCTCCGATTCCACAAGTTTGTATTTAAGAGCAAGTTGCTCGTGAATTATCCTGGCTACAAGGTTGTGTCTATGCAAGTACTCTCCGTTAGCTAGACGAGAACACCCGGAAATAATGTGTCTAATTGATTCTCACGGCCGGTGACATGCCCGACAGATGTCAACTGTGCCGTCTTTCACAATGAATCTCCGGTAATTGTTCGTCATCATAACTTCGTCCATAATTGCAAAGACAAAACCTTCGGTTTCCCCAAAGAGGTCACCGAAACGTAGCCAGGCTACGGACGCTTGAAAATCTACATCGGGCCCGTGTAGGGCTCGGAAAAAGCGTCCGTGAAGCTCTTTGCTCTTCCATACCTCCATGCGATCATTTGTGTCAAGCACTACTGGTTTACGCCAGTTCTCTTTAGCCAAGGAGAGCGGAGTGAGGCCCTTGTCAGCCGCGACCACATCTCGATGCATCCCCACGTCGGTTTCTAGGAAATAGTCCCTGAGACTGCATATCTCGCGATTGTGGAGAGTCTTGGCGTTTAAAAAGCCACGACCTCCACATTTTCGCGGGATATACAGCCTCATAACTGATGACCGTGGGTGATGCAATCGATTTGCAGTCAGTAGCGTACGGACCCTCTGATCCAGGGCGTCAAGCTCGGTTTGAGTCCATTTGAGTATGCCGAAAGAGTACATCAATACCGGCATGACCCAACCGTTGAAAGCGCGCACCTTATTTCCGCCTGATAGAAGACTATTAAGTACTTTCTTCAGGCGGCCAAAGAAGCGTTCTTTCAACGATTGCTTCATGTCAGTAACATTGATACCCAACGCTTCCGACATACCCAAATACTTATAGGTTTCGGATGCGGAGAGGGCTCTAAGGTTTATGGAACTCGTGAGTTGGGTTCTCACGGGTTCCATAATCTCTCCTCGCTTTACATGCATGACCGCACATTTGTCCACACCAAATTCCATCCTGATGGAGCTACTGAAAATTTCAGTAATTTTCAGTAGCTCGTTCAGTTGTGAATTGTTGGGAGCAAAAAGTTTCAGGTCATCCATGTAGAGGAGGTGCGATATAACCTGACCACCTCTCCTCAGCCGATAGCCTAGACCTGAATCATCTAATAGTGTACTTAGAGGATTCAATGCTAAGCAAAACCAAAGTGGACTCAAACTATCGCCCTGAAATATTCCTCGCTCGATCCTTATCGGTTCGCTATTCCTCTGAATATTTCGACATCCTGGATAGCGAAGGACTGTCCTCCATGTCCTCATACACGTCATCAGGAAGGTGCGCAGAGTTGCATCCACTTTATACAACTCCAGCACCCGCATGAGCCATGTATGTGGCACTGAGTCATAGGCCTTCTTATAATCTATCCAACATGTCGACAGATCCTTTCGGGAACGACGAACCTGTTGGCTAATGGCCATATCAATAAGGAGTAGCTCCTTAGTACCGCGGGACCCGCTCCTACATCCATTTTGAGAGGCAGACAAGATGGAGTTGCTGTCAATATGTTTGTTAATTTTAGTTTTCAAAATGGATGTAAGAACTTTATAGACCGTCGGTAAACAGGTGATCGGCCTATAATTTTTGGGTTCCGCGGTGCTACCTGATTTATGGAGCAGGTGGGTTATTCCAGTAGTTAGGAACTGAGGTAACGAACCAGACACTAAGGCAGTCTGGAATTGAGATGCCAAGCGAGCGTGCGACCTTGGAAACCATTTTATCCAAAAGTTATGCAGCCCGTCCGGTCCTGGAGACTTCCAGTTAGGTAACGGACGGACTGCATGAGCTACATCTTGGGGGCAGATAGTAATAGCCCCCATTTCAGGTATTGGATCGCAGGCTCTCTCGACATCCTGGGCCCAGTCACCTTCAGTGTGACTGACAGGTACCGACCAGATACTGCGCCAAAATGAACACATGGCATCATCATCCGGTAGGCACGTGTCAGTCACACCTTGTTCTGGTCGTTCCCAGTCCCTATAAACCCTCCTTTCATTGCTTTGGAAGGTGCGATTCTGGGTGTACCGTTCCACTCGTCGTTTATATCTTCTAATACGGTTCGCCCATGCATACACTTTCTGCTTCAGGAAGTCGATGCGCTCCGTGACACGGGCCATATAGTTTTGAGGGCTGGTATTTGTACCTGAGAATGCCCGCCTCACAAAGCGCATCACTCTAGGACGAGTATTTCCCTCCCTGAAGCAGATTAGTTTACCGATGAGTGCTCTGGCCCCACCAATACGACGTTCAATCCTGTGCTGCCAAGCTGGTATTACTGGTTTCGGTCGTGTAGCTCTAGAGTCACTGGGAAATTTGACATGAGCTACACGACAAGCTGCTACAGCTGCGCAGTACAGGATTGAATGAGTATCAGTGAGGTCCTCGCAGGTATCAAAATAATTTGATAACTGCGCATCCAGAGCAGCCATCAGTGCCCTATTTCGGTTATGCATGGGCAAACGTGGCAGGCGTGGTCTTAGCTCTGCCGAGATGGAACGATATTCCCGAATCGCAGCCTCCAAAGCATTTCTTAACTCCTCATTGCACTGGGTACTTACATTTGTAGCCCTATCATTACTTCCCTCGTCAGCATAGTTTGTTGGCTGCGGTGGTATCTCCGCAGACTGCGACTGGTGAGCAATGACACGGCTACTCTGCATTTCGTTTCGCAGGCGATCAAGCACAGTATCATCCAACATATGATTACGCTGGATAACCCGTACCTGATCCGACAGTCGTTGCGCCGACACGTTGACAGCTGGCTCAAGCACCTGAAACAGAGAGAGCATTCGAACACGGTACGCGGTCAGGTTGGTTCCTCCCTCTGTAGCCCCATAGTATGAGCGCATGACGTTTTCGTTGATGGATTGTGTCCATCTCATGCGCTGCACACTTCCGCCGGGAGCTGGGACCCTGTCAGAAGCCGGTGGGCCTCGAGATCCTAAGCAGTCCGGCGGCCGGCGTCCTCCCCGTCGGCGAACAGGTGGTGGCGTCGTCGGCGGAGAGAAATACTCGTCGCTCGAGCTCGACGCAACTGCCGCGGCCGGAGTCGTCACAGCGCTTACAGTGGCGCTGGAGACCGGCGGCGGCAAGGCGGAGCTGAGCAACGAGTCCGGAGATGGTGGGCGTGCACGTCGAGCGGCAGATCTTGTCAACATCTTCAATCAGTATAAATCTTCAGTATAATTTACATTTTTCCGAAATTTATTGATTTGACATGACAGATGTCAGTCGATGTCGGCTATTTATTTTCTTGCATATTGTAATTTATTATTCACTAAACTTTGGTTTTTTTTTTGGTTTTTTTTTTATTATTATTATTATTATTATACATAGCCTGTCAAAATCATAACCCTCCTTTTGCTTTGCCGTAGTCGGGTAAAAAATGTGTACTCTCTCTCATACAACAAACGCGTCGCGCGCATCAGATATGCTGCGTCCTTTTTTATCGCATCGAATAGTATGTATAGAATCTCTCTGTCATACATCTGTAGTCGCTACAATTTTTAAAGTTTTAAAGTTTGGCAACCGTGATTCTTGAACGGTTTTTTGCCAGCAACTTTATACCATCATATTCACAATAAAATTATCATCATTTTGGCATATAATTCATTAGGTAAGCAGCAAATTACAGTTTATTAGTACTGACTTACCTGTTTATACCTGGCCACTCAATAGCATTGAACATAAAAAGATAGGCAACTGAACGTTTTCATATTCTTTAGAATGTATACTTTCGATTAGTATGTAATTTTTTTGGTAAGCGAATTGGCACATAATATAAAAAAAATAGGAGCAGATTTTTAATTAATCATAACCTTGAACAAAATTTTATAGGCAACCTAATAACGATACTTTTCTCTATATATAATATTTGATAAAAATTACATCTCAATCGGTAAGCCGGTCGGTGAAGGACGCCTCTAGGTCGGATCTTAGACTATTATTAGTTTAGTAAACCCCAACTTACACGGCGAGAAATTTTATAAATGTAGGTAGTTATATATAAGTAAGCGCGGCTCCGACCGCGTCTAAGTTTAGTGTTTCACTTGTCCCTCGCTTGCATACTTAACAGTTGGCATGATTGTGTCATAAACATCAATAACTTTTATGAAATCGGTTGTGCAGTTTCGAAGCCTATACAATACAAACAAACTCACAATCAAATTTATCCTCTTTATAATATTATTAGTATTACAGATGTAGATAAATGACACAACCAATTCCATATTTATAACAGAAATTCCAGAAACAACACACCCAGCGTCCAGATCATTCCGTGGCGGCGGAAAATGCGGCAGTAGTTAAATATAATTATTATTTATTTTAATTAAAAAAAAAAAACTTTATTTTTTTCTTATATTTGGCAAACTTAAAAAAGATTACTACTGTTATCGATGTCATTTTATCGATAACACTAGCCATCCCTATTTTTTTATCGTGTTGGCGACATTAGTTGGCGAAATTTAGTTCCTGTTATTAAATAATCTGTGGTTTTAGTTAGATTCGTTAAGTTGGTACTGAGCCAACCGATGTGTTTCATAGATTCGTAATGTTTTTTTTTTTTTTACTACAGAGTCCCATCTCTTAAAAGGTAGTGATTACTGATTACTTGCTCAGTGCTGAGCGCCAGTTCGCCGGACAACCTCGAAGCGAGTTTGACGTCACTCACTCCGCTTATAATCAACGATATACTACTTCGAGTACTTGAACGCGGTGAGAATATTTTTTTATTTACCACTGATTTACTTACGTTACAACAAAGTGTAAATTGTCGTTTCGTGTAAAATTTAAATACCAACCTATAATTGCAACCAATCAGTGTTTCAAATGCCAACCCAAAAAACTTTTTATAAAAAACACAACCAAGCCGGTTGTGTTTTTTATAAAAAGTAAAAACACTACAAAGTGAAAAAAACACTACAAAGTGAAAAATAACTAATTTCGGAAGTCGGTGGCAAATATGAATATACATGTTCATGGTCATGGTGTCTTTGGTTTTGGTATATTCGTTTTTACCACCGACTTCCGAAATTAGTTATTTTTCACTTTGAAGTGTTTTTTTCTGTGAAAGTCGGTTGTTTTTTTTATAATAAGTTTTTATTTTACAATTTTTAGTTGCAAAAAGTACTGTTCAGCTGCATCCGGTCAAACTGGACGCTGCCGCCAACATAGTTGGGAATAGGCTAGCAAGGAAATGTCGCCTTTTTTATTTGAATTTTTACGCGTGTTTTGGTTTAATTATCAAACTACTGAATTGATTTTTATAAAATTTCTCTGGGACCGGACTGAATTTATGAGCATTGCTAGAGATGACATGATTACGCGTATTGATTTTAGTCTCTTGATTTTTTTGATTGCCGCATCAGGATAACAAGTAACTGTGGCTAGTGGTTGTCCTACGTTAAACTTCAATGCTGTAAATTGTTGAGGACTTCCCTCGACTGTCATATGGTCTTTATTATCAGATCTCCTCTAGACTTTCTTTATAACCCACGTGGATACATACTTCTCATCAATATAAATGAACTGATTCCAAACACAAGGTAGGTAATTAATGTAAATTGTTGAGGAGTTCCGTGAACTGACCTTTGTCTTCATCATCAGCTCCCTAATCATAGTCACCACCCATCTAGGTGTAAGGTTCTTATCAATACAAATTATTCAAGCACAAACATCAGGTTGCTGCTGTGAATAGTTGAGGAGTTGCCTCGCCTGTCTCCCGGTTCCATCATCAGATCCACTCCAGACCCTTACTAAATTGTAGTGCTTTAAAATACCTAACGAAAAAACTTACAAGTGCACTAGCCTTCCTTACAATTTTTGAAAGTTTCCCTTGATTTCTCTGGTCTTCCACCAAACCCTGATGTCCTTTTCATGGGACCACTTTGGAAATGTCTTCTTTCCAACAGATAAAGAATGATCAAAATCGGTTCATAAACTACGAAGTTATGTGCGAACAAACATAAAAAAAACATATACGGTCGAATTGAGTAACCTCCTCCTTTTTGAAGTCTGTTAAAAATTGCTCATAATAATCCAGGGCGCTCTACCATCAACGATTGCATCACTGCTTACAGCAAAGGGGATCTTGGTAAACCACTAGTTTATAAGATTAAAAAAAATAGCGTCAGCTTAGCTCGCGAAATTTAACAAAAATTTGATAATACTAATTATAATGATAATGCTGAATGCTAATTCTAGTAATTATAATTCTGTATTGTATTGTTGTGTATTGGTATTTGTTATGGTAGCAAATTACATTTTAATTAACAAACATCCTGAAAAATTAAGTTGCGAGTTACATTACGTGTGACAAATAAATATTTATATAACACACTAGTTGCGCCTCGCGGTTTCACCTGCGTTTTTTTGGTATACCCCACTCCCACTGCACACTACTTTATCGGTCACAGCTTAATTTTATATAGCCTGAAGCTTTCCTGGGTTAATGGGCTATCCAACGCAATAATAATTTTTCAATTTGGACTAGTAGTTCCTGAGATTAGCACGTTCAAACAAACAAACAAACAAACTCTTCAGCTTTATATATTAGTATATAGATAGGTAGATTTTTTTCCCGCAGGCCGATTATACTTACCTTAAATAAAATGAACAAAGCAGATATCGTATATATACATCGATATAAATCCATCACATTTAGATAAGATAAGATGAGCAAACAAGGAGATGTTTAAGTGCATTTAAAAACGGAACACGTTTTCATGACATTGCAAATAGGTATTAATATCAAAAATGTTGATGATGTAATCCCGACCGATTACGGCCACACCGACTCTCCACTCAACTCCGATTTTGCCGTTTGTGCGCTCGCATGTGGCTTATGTTATAAAAATCCTAGCACATTGCGTGCATGAGAGCATACCACATACTATAACTAATAGCCGCAGATGGTCGCGCCTTCAGCTCGACGCGTTTTGCATCTAACTCAAGTATCCGTCGGTTTTCAAAAGCTTTGATGCTAGATTTGACAAGCGCTCTCCAGTCCGGCCGACTGGCAGCCTGTCGCTTTTACAACGAAGGATTGATGTCGCACTGCTTCATGTGCCGCTTCAGCACACCTTTATACCTGAGTAGTTGTCTGCCATGCTTCCGCTTGCCCTCCTCAAGTTCTGAGTAAAAGATGCGCTTAGCTATTCTTTCCTCCGTCATACGCGCTACATGTCCGCTCCACCGAAGCTGATGCCGCATAAGATACGACTCAATGCCACCTACATTGGCCCTTCTCAACACTTCAGTATTCCGTACGCGGTCAGACCATCGGACGTGAAGTATTTTCCGTTCCGTCCGGGAGGGTCTCCAGATCAATCTCTCTATGGCACAACATCGTTGGTCATGTTGTTCGTGTGTCACTCAAATGCCGTCTTCCTTCCAATTCACTAATTTTTCTTTTTTGAGGGAATAGTCTCTTAATAAACTAGCGCGCTTTACCATTAACGATTGCATCACTGCTTACCATCAAGAGGAATTGCGGTCAAGCACTAGTTTATAATTATATAAAAAAGCTACTACAACCTGTAAAATTTCTTTATTAGATTTTCCACTTTATCGCCAAAGGGGAATATTTGACAGTTTTGGGTAAATTGACCTGCTGGCATCCGTGTAAGCAAAGACAATATTTTATTTTATTAATGTTTTTTACAGTGTTACAATGGTAGAAGTCAAAGTACAACAGGGATGGCTGTCTGGAGAACTAGTCGAGACCGTCACAGGTGATGGCAAGTACTACAGCTTCAAAGGTATCCCCTACGCCCAGCCACCGGTGGGGAAATTGAGATTCAAGGTAAACTACAACATATTTTGTTATAAAAACTCCTAAGTACTCAATGAACTTGTGTGAACTAAATTGGTGTACCATTGTATGTTATATTGATCAATGCATGGTAAAGACAAAACGAAAGACTGCCCATTATAACATCATCAGAAAGACCATTCTCGTGCATCTCGTACTCGGTGTTGTCGTTCGATTGGTCTAAATCTAGTTGTGCTATTGTCGGCATAATATACATTAGAGAATTTGTCACAAGCGGACAACGTGATATACATTTTTACAATTGACATGCCTACTAGTCGAGACCAGTCATTTAAATATGGTCCAAAGTATGTCAACGGGTTATTATTGTTCCTAGACTTGTGATTTACGGTCAACTTGTGTTAAAAAAACACGATTCTGGGTAATGTCAACATTATATAAACGACTGTGATACCAGTACAAACAATTGCCTGAATTGTCGACCGGCGACACGGTTAGCGCAGTGGCTGAGTGATCGACTTCTACGCTGCATGTCACGGGTTCGATTCCCGCATGGGACAAATATTTGTATGACCTACAGGTTCCGGGACTTCGGGGTAATTGCGTAACATACTATCAGTAGCAATGGGTTTTATTGTGACAGATTACCAACATTCATTGCGTGATTTACGTTGTTGAGCAAACACATTTTTCGTTCATGTAGAGCAATGGATTAGCAATACACTTCAAAATGATTCCTATTGATAGTAATAGTGTGCTACGCAATTAGAGTGCTGGTTTGTATATATGAGTTTAAATGTTTGTAAACGCCCCCACGATATAGGAGAAATTCCTAGAGTAGGGCAACAGGATTTACTGATTTATCTTCACAATGGAATGGCATACGGCAATTACAGCAATTAATAAAATATCACTTCATCTGCTACCTTCCATCCATCCTTATCGCGGTGGACAAGGGAAGTGGCGATGGATCACACACGCACATGCAGCCTGCAAGAGCAGCATTTCTCCATAGCCCAATCACTAATTGCACGTTTTTGGCACCACTGCGATCCGGACGAAACGTTTCGCCTCCTCCTTTATACCGCGTGCATCGAGGGACTGGAACAATTTTCCAGCGGCGGTGTTTCCGTCGGACTACAATTTGAGTGTCTTCAAGGCTAGAGTGAATAGGCTCTTAATAAACTAGTGCGCTTTACCATCAACGATTGCGTCACTGCTTACCATCAGGCAGGATTGCGGTCAAGCGCTAGTTTAAAATATACATATATATATATAAAAAAAATGTTTATTCATAATTATTCATATTACACGATTTATTGAAACCCAATGATTTTTCAAACCAAATTATAATTGAAAAACCAGATTATAATTGAAAAACTTGCAAAATTTTAGAGTGAGTCGATGACAGAAATGGAACAAAATGAACACGTTATGAACAAATGTTCATTCACTTTTTATTGCAGAGATGATGTTTGCATTGAGATTAGATTTATCTTCAAAGTAAACATTTGCAAAGTGGTTAAGATTACAATACAATTTATACCCGAATTTTCACATCCTTATATATCCCTATAGCTATTAAATGTATATTATTTTTCCAGGCACCCCAACCACCTCTTCCTTGGGAAGGAGTAAGGAAAGCTACAGAGCACGGACCTAAATGCTCTCAGATGTGCATATTAACAGACACTATTATACCAGGCAGCGAAGATTGCTTGTTTCTAAATGTGTACAGCCCAGACATTAAGCCCGCCTCTCCATTGCCAGTTATGGTATTCATCCACGGAGGAGGTTATAAAAGCGGTTCTGGTGACGATGATACTTACGGACCAGATTTTCTTATGCCCCACGGCGTAATACTTGTCACTTTGAATTACAGATTAGAAGTACTCGGTTTTTTGTGTTTAGACACTGAAGAAGTTCCTGGAAACGCAGGATTAAAAGACCAAGTTGCTGCTTTACGCTGGGTGCGGGATAATATTAGGAATTTTGGTGGAGATCCCAACAATGTCACAGTGTTTGGTGAGAGCGCTGGCGGTGCATCGACCTGTCTACATATTATCTCACCTATGTCGAAGGGTCTGTTCCAAAAAGCTATTCCTATGAGTGGTGTACCCTTTTGCGATTGGTCCGTGCCATTTGTACCACAAAAACGAGCATTTATGCTTGGAAAAGACCTTGGCTTTGAAACCAATGACCCTAATGAGCTTCTAGATTTCTTACAAAGTGTTCCAGTCGAAAAATTATTAAACACAAATCCAATTGTGTTATCTTTTGAAGAAATCAACAACTATATACTTAAGTTCTATCATTTTACTCCAGTCGTAGAGAAAGATTTTGGCAAGGAACATTTTCTGACAGAAGATCCTTTGGAGGCTTTGAAAAATAAAAGAATAAACGATGTTGACGTCTTTATTGGACACACTAGTGAAGAAGCCACTATTGGAATTAATTTGTTCGAAAACAAGATTTTGAAAGATTGCAACCGTTATCCAGAACTGTTGGTTCCAAAAAAGATTCTAATGAAGTGCACTCCAGAGACAATTTTAGAAATATCTAAAAGGATAAAGGAATATTATTTCAAAGGGAAACCTCTCCAAGTGGAAACTATGAGAGAATTTGTAACCTACGCTAATCATGCGTGTTTCATCTACGATATCAATAGATTTATTTCACATTTGCCGAAGGTTGGTAATGGCCGAAGATATGCATATAAGTTCTCCTGTTTATCAGATAGAAATGTGTATGCAAGCTCGGGTATAAAGTATGGAATTCGAGGAACTGCCCATTTGGATGACCTCATGTATTTGTTAAATGCAAATAAGCGTAATATAAAAGTTGAGAAAGATACTAAACAGTATGAACTAATTAATTTTGTGTGTAAAGTGTTTACCAACTTCGCTAAATATGGGTAAGTGATAATTGTGATAAACAATTGTATTTACTTAGTTTTAATTATTTTTATCAGCAAATAAAAAGTTAGGTGGTTTGAAATTGTAGTATACACTGAACTTGTAAACTGACTTAAACTTATTTTTCCATAAACTCATTTTTGTTTACATTTTTGGCAAATTAGTCGTAGATTTATTTAATTTTCTCGGTGGTAGGCAACAACATCAGCCGCCGGCATAAGTTACCACCCACCAGACAAAGTCTTGCCGCCAAGCGATTTGTCGTGTTCCGGCATGATGTCTGATGAAGCCGTACGGAGGACGGGTCTGAGCAGTTGTGTTGCGATGTTTGCCGGGTACGATGTGCCTAATGTTGTTGTGTCGGGAGGTTGGTCGTGGAGGGTCTCCAGATCATCCTCTGGCGCAGCATCGTTGGTCGTGTTGATGGGTTAAACATTGCATCACCTCGCTCAACTGCCGTCTTCCTTCCTATTCACTCAGTTTTTTTTTGAGTGCTAACATGATTAATAAGCTAGTGCGCTTTACCATCAACGATTGCATCACTGCTTACCATCAGGCGGGATTGCAGTCAAGCACTAGTTTATAACTAATAAAAAAAAAAAAGATTAGTAAATATTAGTAGGCATGTGTCAACCTAACATTATCATTCCAGTGATAACCTATGATACGCAAATGTAGCTTTAAAAATAAATAAGTTGAATTAATAAGAAAAATACAACCGGAGTTAAATAGAAGATTTTAACCCTTGGCCTCTCTGTTCACAGCAATCCAACACCAGACTCCTCTCTAGGTACAATTTGGCCGGAATACGACAATACGACCAAAGCCTACGTGGAGATAACCGACACCCTCATTCCTGCAAATGCTTATGAAGCCGAAGCCATGGAGTTTTGGAAAAGCATCTTTGAACACGCTGGACTAGAATATTAATATATAATTTTACGATTATTTAAAATGGCTATGTTAACATAGCCATTTTAAATAATCGTAAAACCAAAAAAAAAAAACAATGATATTAATATCACTGTTTTTTTTTTTTTGGTAAAGATATAATTTTTGCTACTCTATGTACCCATGTAATTTTGGCCTCGTGCTAACAGCTATTAAATTTAAAAGACTCTTTCCTTTACTTGTAGTTTCGTTTGCAAATCCCAAATATTTACTTCATTTATTTATTATTTTTTATGTTAATATTTTAAATTTTAATAGACAATGGTACTTTGATTAGCATAAGTTACCATAAGTAACTGCGTAACAGTACGTGATCCCGTAGGAATATCGAGATAAAAAGTATCCTATATGTTAATATTCGTTATAAGCTCTCTGTGTGCCAAATTTCATCCACAACAATTCAGCACTTTTGGCGTAGAGAGTAACTAACATAGGTACATAATATCACTGACATATGTCACTATCAAAAAGGCGTGTTTACTTTTGCTCCCGTGAACTAAATTGCAGGTCAAATTATTGTTTGGTGCTTCATATTATAATCACATTGTTGGAAAAGTGCATATCCATCACCTGTGAAAATTTCAATAGGAAACATTCAGTGGTTCAAGAGACATAGCAATTATAAATTTAAATAATTTTTTGGTTGTGTTATCGTCACTCGTCGTGCATTACTCACTATTACTAAAATAACTAATTATAAATTACGTAGCATATATCAACATCACCCCGCCGCCTCTTGCGCTGAGGCGCCCAGCAGTATTAGAAGAGCGTAAATCATATTCGGACTGTGAAAGGCGCTGGGTGAGATTGTTTTTTATTCTCTAATTGATTTGATTGCATCACATCGTTTTAATTTCCTGGTCACCGAAGCGTTATGGCGGAGCAGTCTTCTATGTCATCAAGTACATCCTATTTGTGGGGTTGTTGCGATTAGTGTTGCCCAAATGCAAGAACAAGACGAGACTTAGCCAGTCTTGGTCTTGGTCTTGCGCCAATACACCTGGTCTTGGTCTTGGTCTTGGTCTTGCGCTCCCAGTCTTGGTCTTGGTCTTGGTCTTGCAGCAAGAGTCTTGCAAGTCTTGCAATTACCTATTAGTCTATTACTATTTATTAAAGTTTACTTTAAATCTTAGAAAAACGTATTAGAATTGGAACATTGTGAGCTTGAATTAACATAGCCATAGTAAAGATCAAGCAGATTAATAAATAACTGAAGATTTGATAAGAAATTCGAAAAATCAACTGACCTATATGTCGTTTTCCATGGAAGTAACTGTTTCTTAATAAACATTTATGATTTATAAGCTTACATTTGCTAAAACATGTAAAAAAACAAATTTTTGTAGAATTTTTTTACACGTTTCAAGTATATTTAAAAGTGGCTACAATATTTATTAAACGGGTGATATTTGAACACTTTTTTGCTATTTTTTCTTGTAAAAACTTAAGAAATATAATGACTAAATGTACAATAATAGTACCTAAGTAATTAGTTTAAAACCATATAAGTATTCAATATTATAATATATACTTACTAGAATGAATTAATATGACATCTACTACCTATCCTTACCATTTTATCCTAATCATAATACTACTTGCGTGATCAGTATAATGTATTCATTTTCATTCTAAGCACTCTGAAACTTATTTATTCTTTGGAACACCTGTTTTGGTACTCTTAAAATTCGAAATTATTTTGCATAAGTATACCTACGCCCTATGGCGGCAATCAAATAGTGTCAAATGTTATGATTTCGGCGTGGCGGCAACGATTGTTTTAGATTTCAAAAGAAGCCGCCGGCGCGTGTATCATAACCATGTACTTCCGAAAAGCGGCAAATTTCTTTGAGAAGAAAGTACAAAACCTTTGATGCCGCATTATCAAAGTGCCGATGGTTAAAACATAACTATGCATGCACTCAGTTTGATTTTAATAGATATTTTTTTATTCGCTATGTATATGGTATTAGTCGTAATGCGCATAGGTCCAGTTTTTCATATTCTTTGATACAGTTTTTTGCGTCTCATAGAATTCCTAAGCGTACCTACCTATACACCGAACTGTTACACCTAACTACTCAGTGAAATAGCGCTAAGTCCTAGCTGCAAGACGCAAGAGTCTTGCAGGCTATGTCTTGTTCTTGCTCAAGTCTTGCACGGTCAGTCTTGGTCTTGGTCTTGCTAAAAATACGCGGTCTTGTTCTTGGTCTTGGTCTTGCAAAAACGCAAGAATAAGACCAAGACTGCAAGACCAAGACTGAATTTGGGCAACACTAGTTGCGATCAAGTGGTACCTAGTGAGAAATATACTTTTTGTGTCAAGTGTCACAAAAAGTATCATTATATTTGCTTGTCTTTAAAGGTAAAGTACAATGTACCGAAAGATTGGCAATGCCCGGCATGCATAAACTCTGGTCCGAAAATCAGTAAGTCGGATAGTACTCCTCTGCGTAATATCTCAACTACCAGGGGGAACAAAAGACAAGTTCATAGTTCTCCGCCTCAGACAAACAATTGTCGTGCGATGATATTCGGCAACTCGTTCAAGATGCTGTTAAGAAGGAGCAGACAGAAATGTTGTCAAAATTTACTGACACCCTGAATAGAGAACTGCAACCTATTAAAGACCAGATGGATAAGATGGACAAATCTATGTCTTTTATGAACTCACAGTACGAGGATCTCTTGAAAGAATATGCTGCGTCCAAAGAGACCGTTAAGGAATTGCAGAAAGAAAACTTAGAGATGAAAATGTGTCTTAATGATCTCTCCTCACGTGTTCACCTACTCGAACAACAAACTCGTGCAAACAATACAGAAATCCAACATCTGCTGGAAAAAAAGAAGAAAATCTTTTGCAGATTATATCACAATTATCTAAAGTGGTGGGGAGCGGCATTGTGGACAGCGACATTAAATACTGTACTAGAGTCGCCAAGCAGAGCACTACTAATTCTCGACCCCGATCTATAGTGGTACAACTGGCTTCTCCTCGTACTCGTGACCAATTCCTTGCTGCCACGATTAAATATAATAAATCAAATTCTGATAATAAACTGAATACCTCGCACCTTGGATACGCCGGACCGAAGACCCCAATCTTCATTGCAGAACACCTGTCTACTACTAATAAGGCACTTCATGCTGCTGCTAGAACTAAGGCTAAGGAACTTGGGTACCAGTTTGTCTGGGTGCGTGGTGGCCGCATATTTATGCGAAAAGTTCAGGAGTCTGAACACATTCTCATTAGAAGTAAGGATACTCTATACAAACTAACTTAATTTTTTCATATTTTTTAGGTCAATGCTATTGTGGTGATGTAAAAAAAGAATTCAATAACTTAAGGAGTTATTCTCATAATACTAGAGGATTACGCACTAAATGTCAAAATTATAATCATCAAATGTCTTGCGTAACCTACGATGTATTTATATTATCGGTGACTTGGTTGAATGACACTCTGACGATTGATAACAAGATCATCCATTCATCCTTTCATTAACTCATCCTCACTAGTTTTCTCACCTACAGTATAAAAAGGAATGCTACACGGTACCATTTGGGTTTGTTTACCTTTTGTTTGTTTGAACTCGTTATCGATATCGTAGATCTATTATTCACAGAACACCTTATGACGCCCCTGTCTCGTACACCCATAAAAAATCAATTTAACAGTGGATAGCGTGACAGAAATTATTAACAATATAGACCAGCTCTCAGTCTCTACCACACTTACTTGTGACCCCGAACAATCCACTAGTTATGTCACTAACCCTTCCAAGCAATTTAAAATAATTACTCAGAACATTCGCTCTATTCATGCAAACTTTGACTCTTTTTTAACCCTCCTCTACAGAATAAACCTTGACTGCGAAATATTAGTACTGACTGAGTGCTGGCTGAAACGTTATAATGATTCAATCCCAATTATCGATAACTACTCTTATTATCAAACAAAAAAACACTTAAACCAAAATGATGGTACAGTCCTTTATATTAAAAATGTAGAAAACTACCCTGTCGAAGAACCTGACTTCTCAGGTGCTAGTTGTCTAGTACTAAAAATCGGCACTGATAAGGCAATAATATGTATTTATAGATCTCCGTCTTTTAGAGACGTAAGTGATGATGTACCAAAACATAGCTATAGTTGGTGACATTAACCTTGACATCGCATGTACTATATCCTCAAACCAAACCTCGGACTATCTCGATCTCATAGCTTCTCATGGCGTGCTACCTGCTCACTCACTTCCCACTCGAGATAATGCCTGTCTTGACCACATCATGCTTAAATCTAATCTGTCTGCACTCACCATAGTATTACACGCCTACGTCACCGACCATAACTCTGTAATGCTGTGCCTTAATCTGAAACGATCTGTCAATTCACGCTCTTACAACATTTTGAAAACTAATTATGAAGCTCTTGATAGTGAGATGAAGACTACAAATTTTCAAGCACTCTATGAACTTACCGATGCCAATAAAGCGACAATAAGTTTAGTTACCATTCTAGCTAGACTCATAAATACTCATACTTCTCTAATCAACATCCCAAATAAAAAGCGCTTACTCAAACCATGGATGACTATTGGTATGCTCCGCTGTATGCGTAATAGAGATGCAATGCACAAAAAATTCAAAGTATCTCCAAACAATGTTATATTAAGGATTACTTATAAAAGATATAGAAACTTCTGCTCAAACATTATAAAGAAACTAAAAAGAGATTTTGACAAGAGAGAACTGACTGAAGCTTCAAAAGACAATAAAAAGATCTGGAAGGTGATAAAGAGAGTAACTAATACAGCCAAGCCAAACATACCCAACACTGATTTATTGGCTTCTTCTACTTCACCACAGCTCTCGGTGGACAAAGTAAACAAGTTCTTTTCCAATATCGGGAAGGAACTTGCTGATAATTTTTCTTGTTCACCTGGTAGACATAAAATTTCACCAGACATTGCTTCCATATCCTCACCCTTACAGTCATTCGTCATGTTAGACACCGACGAGGCGGAAGTCGGGGAAGTACTAATGTCACTTAAGTCAGATTCTGCTATAGGCTGGGACAATATTTCAACAAAGTTTTTAAAGCGCTATTCATTGATACTAGTCCCATTACTTACACATATTTTTAATATCTGTTTTCATACCGGCACTTTCCCCTTATACTTCAAGACGGCCATCATACATCCAATTCACAAAAGTGGGAGTAAAAAACTTGTTAATAATTATCGACCTATTGCAGTATTACCTTCTATTTCTAAAATTCTAGAACGCCTAATCAACAAAAGACTTGTGACTTACATGGAAGCTATAAAGCTTTTTTCTCCCAAATAATTCGGCTTTAGGCGCAATAAATCTACTAACAGTGCTGTAATTGAGCTAATTGATCATGTTACGAAAAATCTTGACAAGGAAAAGAAAGTATTATCAATTTTTTTGGACCTAAAAAAGGCATTCGATACGGTTTCGATTTCTGACTTAATAATAAAGTTAGAGGAACTCGGTATTCGTGGCCTTTCACTTAACATTTTTAGGGACTACCTTCAAAACAGAACTCAGTGTGTAAAAATACAAGATTACCTCAGTAGAAAGGAACCAGTGACACTCGGCGTTCCCCACGGCAGTGTGCTTGGCCCCGCCTTGTTTCTTATTTACGTCAATCAACTCTGTAATTTAAGTCTGGAGAGTGGAAAAATCGTGGCGTTTGCTGATGATACCGTTCTTAACTTCTCGGGTGACACTTGGGATGACATCTTTGATTCTGCACAAAAAGGGCTAAATAGTGTTCTACAATGGCTCAATAGACTCATTCTCACAATCAATACCGACAAAACTAAAATACTTACGTACAGCTTACGAAATTCGACTCAACCTCCAAATTCATACGCTTTGGTAGCGCACTCATGTTTACTGTCTGGCACTGCGTCATGTACATGCCCAGAATTAGAACGTTGTCGAACCATCAAATATCTAGGTGTGACTCTTGATGATGGTCTGGGCTTTGCGCCTCATATAGAACTACTGAAAAAAGAATCAGAAAGCTGATTTTTGTCTTTAGTAGTCTTCGCCACATTGCAGAACCTCATATTATTAGGTGTACATATTTTGCTCTCTGTCAGTCTCTCTTAACGTACTGTATATGAACTTGGGGTGGTGCACCCAAAACGGTACTTTTGAAGCTTGAACGAGCTCAGAGAGCCGTTCTGAAAATTAGTACCTTTCGGTCCATACTCTTCCCAACTGAAGAGCTATATAGGAGCTGTAAAGTCCTTACAGTCAGACAATTATTTGTACTGCATGTACAACTATATCAGCATCAAAGAACCTCTTATGAAGTAATCACCACAAGACGCATAGACAAGGTTTGCCAACCCTTCCGCTGCAAGTACTCTTTTACATGAAGATTTCCCTGTTTCCAAGGCCCTCACCTATACAATAGTCTTAACAAAATTCTGAACATTTTCTCACTCCCTATAATGTCTTTTAAAAAGAAAATTATTACTTGCCTGCAAACGCTTAATTACAACAAAACTGAAAGCTTATTGTTGACTCAATACAGCTCTCGTTATACTTTATTCTATCATCATCACTCAAACATCGACACGAACATACCCTCGTTTGCTGTATAATCTTTTAAATTACATAATTATTTATTTTGTGTTTTCATTTTTGTATTTTTTTTTTTGTCAATTTTCTTTCATCCCTTAATCTTTGTCATCTGTTAGTATACGTTTGTATTAGTTGTGACACGACGGTGTAGTCAGGAGGCCTGGAGACCTGTAACACAGGTTGTCCTAGTACAGGCTCCAGTTTCCACTACATCATCATCAACAACCTTTTTATCGTCCCACTATTGGGCACAGGTCTCCTCTCATACAGAGAAGGATTGAGCGTAATCACCACGCTTGCTCAATGCGGGTTGGCGATTTCAGACTTGAAAGTCCAGGTTTTCACTACATCGTTTTATCATATATACTTAATTTTGTGTCAAAATTATTTTTAATTATGTTGTGGAAAAAATAAACGTTTATTATTATTATTATAATATAAAGTATCATGTTTATTATTAGTATTAGTAGGAAGTAGGATTAATAGGATACTGAGATGTACGTGGAAATGTATATTTTGTAAACCACAATATTATTAAACAGCACCCTAATTGCGAAACACACTAATCATCATCATCAATATTTGCACCTTCAATTTTGAATATGGGCATAAAATTACCTTTTTTTTTATACGAGTGAAAATGCGTTACGCACCGTACCCGCCGCTAGCTAGGCGACAGGCGTGTATGGGACTCGCCCGGCCGGAGCCGGGAATACCCACTAAAGACATTCGGTTCCCTCGAGCCCTGCGTTGAGAGTGACCCGGGCTCGGCCCGAGATCTGACTCCGGGCCACTCTCAGGGCTTACCGGCCTAATTTAGGCCGGTTTCCGCGCCTAGGGAGGATTACTCGGGAACGGATAATCCCCAGATGTGGTGACCAGTGCAATGCGCGTGCGGGAGCTACCCACACACGTTGGTCACACTCGGGGGCTAAAGGAGACGGGGGTTCGTCCCCCGCCTTCTTCGCCCCGCCCGTCTACGCCGGAGGGGAGCGGCAAGAGCATTCTCTTCCCGCTCCCTCTCCGCTGCCTCCTTCTGCAAGAGGACGGTCTCGCAGAAGGAGGCGGCAGCCTCCCATGCACTCTCTCTTTCAAGCATGGCTCGCACCATGGTTGCCAGGGAGAAGCTTCCGCCTCCGAGCGCCGCAACGAGGTCGCGGCGCTCGTTTCGCCAGGCCGGGCACTCCACCAAGGTGTGCTCGGCCGTGTCGTCGAGAGAGTCGCAGTGGTGACACCGCGGCGACTCCTCCCGACGGGCGACACGGTGCAGGTAGTGACCGAAGCACCCACGTCCGGTCAGTACCTGCACCAAGCGGTAGGTGAGGCTGCCATGCCGGCGCCCAACCCATCCCTCCAACACCGGACGAATCGCTCCAATCGTCCGGTTACCTAGTTTTTTTGCGCCAAAATAATTCATTTGAAAAAGACTATTGCACTTACGTATATTTGTTAAAAAATGACCAGATAATGGATGGTTATTAGTTAGAAGATTTTTTATTTTTGTGTTGGCTCCTGAAGGTTAGAAAGACAAACTTTACCTGAAGCGCAGCACATACCATTAGGTTCGTCCGCCCATTTCTTGGCAGAGCAGTTAGAGCAGATCTTATTCATGACTTCGATTTGGACTGACGCTTGTTGTGCATAATCAACCTGCGGATCTTATCTGAAAGCCAGTCTGTTGCTGTTTGCTAAAATTCGACTTCGAACTCTATTTGTGGACAACTGCTGTCTCTATGCCATGTTAGAGGTCCTTACATTCTGTTCATGAAGACGCTGGAAACGCCTCGACTCTTGAGCGCGTAACTCAGAGGTTGCCAGACTTTGATCAGCAAGGCGTTGCGAACGCTCGACACTTGACCCCCGTTCGCGTAAGTCAGAGCTCCTTACATTTAGTTCATGAAGACGTTGGAAACGCTCCAGCCTCACTCTCGTACACGTAACTCAAAGGTTCTCAGATTTTGTTGTGCAAGGCGTTGCGAACGTTCGACACTCGACTCTCGTGTGCGTACCTGAGAGTTTCTCTGATTTTGTTCAGCATGGTGTTGTGAACGTTCAGGCGAAGATTCTCCATTTTAAGACAATGTTAATAGTGTGTAATATTTTTTGAAAAGAGCTGTTGCTTAGCCCTGAAAAGAACTGTTAGTCACCCCTGAAAAGAACTATTGGTTAGCCCTGTAAAGAACTGTTAATTAGGTATGAGAAGAACTCTTGTTTGGTTCTGAGACGAACTTTTGCGTAGGTGTAGTTTTAACAACGAAATCTAAAAAAAAATATCGCACGAAAATTCTTAGACTTCGCACACCACCACTGCATAGGAAGCCGACGCGACCTCGCGTTTGAGTCTTACTCATAGATCTAAATTCCCCTCCCGCATGCGTCGAAAGAAATCGTAATAGGTATTTTAATTTCACCATAATTTCAGGACCGGACGTCCAATTTTAATCATTCAGAGACCAAATATTGTCTACATAAACTGCACCTAGTGATGAAATAATTTATTTTGATAAGGATAAAATATAGCATGAGTAAAATAAATGCGTTCAAATGTAGTCCAAAACAAAAAATCAAGATTTTAAAATAAAAAATGATTGTTGTGCCTCACTCGACAAAGATAGGTATAGTGTGTCGCGGACTTTTTTGTAGACATTTTTGGGATCTACAGTCAATTGGGACATTTTATGGTTGTATCTTTTATGGTTTGGGCAGTGTACGCAAGGTAGGTGGCTTTTCTGGTTGACTTTTTGCACCTTGTGTTCAAAAATCCCAAATATCTTACGGAACCCTATTTTTTTCCAAAATAAAATTTGGCATTTTTCACTCAGTGATAGAGTGGCTTTCCAATGAAAAAGGAATCATTGGGATCGGTCTGGTGCTTTTTGAGTTTATTCGTTACATACAGGAGTACAAATCTTTCCTCTTTATAATATTAGTGTAGATAATTATTTAAAATACGATTGCGAAATTTGAAAACAAAGTTTTACAATTATCACACACAGCCTCCGTGGCGTAGCGGTAGCGGACGCGGCCGCTGCGCCAGGTGGCGCGGGTTCGATCCCCGCATAGTGCAAATATTTGTATGCATGAATATGAATATTTGCACTGGTCTGGTCGTGCCTCGGAAAGCACGTTAAGCCGTTGGTCCCGGTTGCCATACGAACATCTAGTGGCAGTCGTAACGGGTTCTTGGAGCCCTCAAAAGTCCAACAATTGGTCTAACTGCAATGCTTCGATGTCGCGTTCGGATTGTGGAGGTCAGACGGCAGTCGCTTCACGGAAAATGTCGAAATTTAGCCATATCAGCAGTTTGACTGGTAAAGCGGACCCCAGACTCCAAAGCTGAAAAGGCTTCGGATGCGACTGGGATTAACGCTGGGATGATGATGACAGGAGTACAAATCTTTCCTCTTTATAATATTAGTGTAGATAATTATTTAAAATACGATTGCGAAATTTGAAAACAAAGTTTTACAATTATGATGTTTAATTTGTCTGTGAATGTTTCAAAACTATAGTTTACTGTGGCCTGTAGTTACGAGCTCACTTGAGCTTCTGATAGGATGTGTGCCTAGACTATTAAATCTTCTCAAGAGAATGAGCGGCAACTTTTTGGTACCTAGGCAAATCGCGAGTACGGTGGGCGCAAGCATTGTCGTCCATAAAAATCGAGTCTTCACCTAGAGCGGCCAATGCGGGTTGTGCATGAGGAATTAGAACTTCCGTTATGTATCGATGCCCAGTCAGTAAGCCGTTTTCAATGAAGACCAACTCTATACGATCCATTGAATTTACTCCTGCCCAAAACATAACAGAGCTCCCACCATAAAAGGTGATTTCTTCGAAACATGCCTCTGAAAAGCGTTCTCCTTGTCTTCTTACCACTCGCCGACGTCGATCGTCATCAAAGCACTAGAAAGTGGCGCAAGGCGGGCGTCAGACTAATTTAAATAAATGAAAGAAAAAACAACAAAAAACATTCGTTTAATTCGCTATTAATGTTTAATTGTGCTATGTGTAATACTGAAACTAATATATTTCGCCAAAGCAGAAGCATAATTTATTATTCCTGTGTTCTACTAACTCAGCTAATAGTATACGGACGAGAGCATGTAAAACTACCCAAAACTGCTTAATATTCCCAATCAACCTTGAGCTCTAATGCTTTAGAGATAAAGTGGAAAATGGAATAAAGAAATCTCACAGGTTGTAATAGCTTGATGTGCTGTAGTCCGTACATACTGTACTTTTTACTGATATTACTAAAATAAAGCTGCTACTACTACTGCTTTTGGCGCTCGAATAACCTTGAAAAGTAGTGCGTTTAGTAAACATGAATGTAATTGTTTTGATATATCAAAAACCGGCTCACACATTAATTATGAAGGTGGCAGCCGAAGGACTTAAAAAAAAACGCTAGGCTCGGTGCAAATGGGCCACCGACCACAGCCACCGGTGTCTGTCGCGCGCTACCGCCACATTTCTATTATGGACTGATTGGTCCACTATTCCATCAATGAGTTTTTAGATGGTAAGAGCATAAAATAGGAAATATTCAATCGTCATAATTTTAATGTCTAATTTTGTTAATAATATAATTGATTAATAATGAATAATTGCCTTGCAAGGCAAAACACATTTTTTTAATCATGTACCATATTACCTATGTTTAACAAATAAAATACTTTGACTTTGACTAATCTCTTTTCATGAAATGTTCTTTGATGGAAGGTTAAAAGCCACATTAAGCCAGACTGTGCGCCGCCGCAATTAAGCTGGCATCAAATATATTAGTTTAGACTTTACCATCTACATTACGCAATTGACAATATTTCAAAAACTGACACGACCCTAAAACAAAATTACCATTTCTATATTTACGAATTTAAGTATATTTACTTTCTTCATATTTTTTCATTTCTGAGGAAAAAAATTAAAATCACATAACGTGTGACAACGTCACTTATACGGTAGAATGAAGCAGTTACCGCGCCTAAGCATTTAAATGTTTTAGGTGAAAACATTAAATGTCAAATGTCACTTATTAAATGTCAATGTCTGGTTACATCATAAAAGTTTCGGAACGATTCAGGAAGGAGAAACAGAGTTTGTAAATGTTTACAAGCCTAATGATAACTAACCAATGTATATGCCAACGCGTTTAACAAGCAGCTGACAAAGACAATAAATACATTTAGGTTAAAAAATAAAATGTTGTCAATTTATTGAATATACAGTCAGCAATCAGTCTTACGGCTATAAACAAATATGCTGACTGGTTCATGGTTTGGAATGCCGGGCTCAAAAGAGAACCGATCTTAGTCTTACGCATTCCTCGTTGGTCACCTACGCAAGTTGCTACATACGTATATACATGACGAAAAGTTCTCGGCTAGTAAGGAATCAATCCGGTCCGAAAGAGAGGCTATGGTAGAGCGTACGAGTGCTGCACTACAGGCAGTCTCCGAATGGGGCAAAGCCAATCTTGTAGCATTCAATGCCGCCAAAACACAGGCGTGTCTTTTCACCGCCAAAAGGAGCCCGTTTACCTTGGCTCCTACTTTTCTTGGAGTGCACCAACCGCCTTCAGCTTTTGGGAGTTGAGATTTCCTCGAACCTAAACTTTGGCCGGTTCATTGAGTCCAAGGCCAAGGTGCCTGTCAGAAAACTTGGCGTCATCGCGAAGGTCCGGAAGTACTTCACACCGGGGCAGCTTCTAATGTTGTACACAGCACAGGTCCGTTCGTGTGTGGAGTACTGCAGCCACATTTGGGCTGGTGCTGCGAAATATCACCTGGCTACTTTGGATTCAGTGGAGAGGCGTGCGAAGAGGCTAATTGCTGACCCTGATTTAACTCGAGACGGTCTCCAAAGCCTAGAGCACAGGCGTAGAGTAGCCAGCCTTTCGGTGTTCTATAGGATGCATTTTGGGGAGTGTGCGATGGAATTGCATGATTTAATTCCCCCATCTCCGTTCCACCAGCGGACGACCCGTCGTACGGCGAGTTTTCACCCTTACGTTGTTAACACTACTACGATCCGGACGAAGCGTTTCGCCTCCTCCTTTATACCGCGTACATCAAGGGACTGGAACAACTTGCCGGCGGCGGTGTTTCCGTCGGACTACAATTTGAGTGTCTTCAAGGCTAGAGTGAATAGGCTCTTAATAAACTAGCACGCTTTACCATCAACGATCGCATCGCTGCTTACCATCAGGCGGGATTGCGGTCAAGCGCTGGTTTATGAATAATAATTTAAAAAAAATACAGTCATTTTTCATGAGTATGAATGTCATATCCGCGGATATTAATGTGTTTGGAGTAATTCTCCAGTTCTTGATCATAAATCAATTAAGTCCATCTTGAATATTTCCTCGAGGCAAACTTACAATAGGGTAGTTGACTAAAAAAAACTAATTAGTCCGTCAGTCAGATTTCCAAAAAATACTAGACACGTATTTTTTTCTTTTTTCATATAAACAAAAAAAGAAAACAACACAGTGCGTTAAAAACTCGTGTGACGTCACTGCACGCTACACTTTTCAGCGAGGAGTGACGTCAGCAGCCACCTATACTTGTATTTTTTTATTGATTTGATAAAACAAAATATACGTATGCAATATTTTTTTCTATAATCTGAATGATGGACTAACTTACCTCGGAAACATCCCTATTCTAAACTTAAACTAATAATATTATACTTATTATACTTTTATACTTATATTATAAATGCGAAAGTAACTCTGTCTGTCTGTCTGTCGGTCTGCCTGTCTGTCTGTCTGTCTGTCTGTCTGTCTGTCTGTTACGCTTTCCCGCTTAAACCTCCCAACCGATTTTGATGAAATTTGGTACAGACAATCTTTAGACCCTGAGAAAGAACATAGGCTACCTTTTATCCCGGAAAAACTTGATATTCCCGAGGGAAATCTAAAAAGCGCGATATAACCGAACTCCACGCGGGCGAAGCCGCGGGCGGAAAGCTAGTAAATACATAAATCAATAAGTGTTATATTTACAATAATGGGTGTGGTTTGCACTTCTTCTTTGAATCTATTTTCATAAAATCACTGAAATTATAATATTAAAAAAAAATATGTTATTGATTGTCTTTGAGTAATTAGGTACCTACCTATATGATGACAGCTTAATAGCCGCTGCGCACAGTCACGCATAACGTGCATATTAACCTTCCATCACAGACCATTTTATGAAAGATCCATTACGATAAATTGTATAAAAGCTTTATCTACCATGGTATTTTTAATAATAAAATCGACTCACAAAAACATGTTTGTCATCATACACAAGTAACGCAATGTTCTCCAAAATCAAAGTGTTTACAAAAATGTTAGTTGTTAACTTTTTGCTCTGCCTAATATGTTTCAGTTGTAAAAGTGAAAAATCCCTATTTTTTAAAGAACTGCGTAATCCAAATCTGCTGATGTGTATATCCAATGTATTAGGAAAATACTTTTCCGACGAAAAAACGCTAACATACGTTGATATAAACTCTAACGATTATGAAATCCTGAAAGAAATTCACTTATCAACCGTCACAACAATGGTGTTCAGGCATACGACTATACAGTCATACATTCGGCACCAAGGATATCTCATAAACGCAAAGAATGCCACCACATTCACGAATAGTTTTAAATTTCTTCTCGAAGATCCAAAATGGAACCCGTCCTCAAAGTTCATAATCGTGATCAAATCATTGGAAGACGACAATTTGAAGAAGATTTTTGACGAGCTATTACAACGACATGTGGTTAACGTGTTTGTAATAAACGGTACTAATGACGCTCATCTCTACACCTACAATCCCTTCGACAACTATGCCTGTGGAAAATATTATAACAATGTTTTAAGATTAGGTTTGTGCTTGAATACGACAAATAATCTATTTCCAAATAAATTCGTGACTGGTTTGCGGAACTGCACCTTGCTTGCTGCCGTACCGCATCATCCACCTTACTCCATAAAACCAGAACCTGCAGAAGAAAATGACCGAATGGCATTAGGGGTAGAACAATATTTATTTAAAGTGCTAGGAGAGCTTGAACATTTTTGGGTGAATTTCAGTTACGTTCCTAATAATATAACATATACTACAATATCCTCTAATATGAAAGTTATGGGACCTATGGTAAAGTTGCAAAATAATGACTTTGATGCAATGTTAGGTAAAGCATTGCTGGTATCAAGCCGAGTAGATGTATTCACGTATTTGCACGGCCATCTAGATTATTATGATGAGTTACGCTTTTTTGTGAGGAAGGCGTCATCTGTAGCTAACTGGAAAAACGCTTATTTAGAATTCTATCCTGTAGTGTGGTGCTTGTTGTTGTTATTTTATCTGATATATTCAATATTAATGAATATACTCCTTCCTGTTGAAGACAAGACTAATGTAATGCTAAAATTGTTACAACCTTTATTATGTAGTGGCAGTAACATGCCCCAACACATGACTAGTAATGTAAGATTCATCTTAATAATATGGGTGTGGTTTGCTTCACTAATGAACTGTCATTACCAGTCGAGCTTAGTTAGTTTAACCGGAACACCAATAAAAGAGCACCAAGTTTCTAATGAAGCAGAGATAGTTGAGTACAACCTTAAGTCTTGTACTACTCCCGTAATGGTACAATTTTTACATACTGAAGCGAATACGTCAATTGCAATAAATCCTGATTGCTTAGACCCAGTGCAAAATCTCATGAAAGTTGCTGAATCAGAAGATTTATTTACCATCATTCCACGATCACAGTATTTATACAACAAACATATCTGCTACGATAAATTCGGTGAAAACATTGTCTATTATTTTGAGAAACCATACTTCAAGTTTATTTATGCCATATATTTCTACAAAGGATTTCCACTTTCAGACAAAATGCGACAAAACGCGCTTCGTTTAAGAGAAAATGGTTTGGTCGACAAGAAGTTAAAAGATATTTACTATGAAAGGAAGATTAAGCTACATTTTCGACAAAAAGAATTCGAATCTACAATCGTAATGCCATGGTTTTTTTATATATCAGGGTGCTTCTTGGCTACTATAGTTTTCATTTATGAATTAGTGTCTATACGATATGCACTGTTACAGAGATCTTAAAGGTTATATATCTAGTTTAAGTTTAGAATAGGGATGTTTCCGAGGTAAGTTAGTCCATCATTCAGATTATAGAAAAATATTGCATACGTATATTTTGTTTTATCAAATCAATAAAAAAATACAAGTATAGGTGGCTGCTGACGTCACTCCTCGCTGAAAAGTGTAGCGTGCAGTGACGTCACACGAGTTTTTAACGCACTGTGTTGTTTTCTTTTTTTGTTTATATGAAAAAAGAAAAAAATACGTGTCTAGTATTTTTTGGAAATCTGACTGACGGACTAATTAGTTTTTTTTAGTCAACTACCCTATTGTAAGTTTGCCTCGAGGAAATATGCAAGATGGACTTAATTGATTTATGATCAAGAACTGGAGAATTACTCCAAACACATTAATATCCGCGGATATGACATTCATACTCATGAAAAATGACTGTATTTTTTTTAAATTATTATTCATAAACCAGCGCTTGACCGCAATCCCGCCTGATGGTAAGCAGCGATGCGATCGTTGATGGTAAAGCGTGCTAGTTTATTAAGAGCCTATTCACTCTAGCCTTGAAGACACTCAAATTGTAGTCCGACGGAAACACCGCCGCCGGCAAGCTGTTCCAGTCCCTTGATGTACGCGGTATAAAGGAGGAGGCGAAACGCTTCGTCCGGATCGTAGTAGTGTTAACAACGTAAGGGTGGAAACTCGCCGTACGACGGGTCGTCCGCTGGTGGAACGGAGATGGGGAATTAAATCATGCAATTCCATCGCACACTCCCCAAAATGCATCCTATAGAACACCGAAAGGCTGGCTACTCTACGCCTGTGCTCTAGGCTTTGGAGACCGTCTCGAGTTAAATCAGGGTCAGCAATTAGCCTCTTCGCACGCCTCTCCACTGAATCCAAAGTAGCCAGGTGATATTTCGCAGCACCAGCCCAAATGTGGCTGCAGTACTCCACACACGAACGGACCTGTGCTGTGTACAACATTAGAAGCTGCCCCGGTGTGAAGTACTTCCGGACCTTCGCGATGACGCCAAGTTTTCTGACAGGCACCTTGGCCTTGGACTCAATGAACCGGCCAAAGTTTAGGTTCGAGGAAATCTCAACTCCCAAAAGCTGAAGGCGGTTGGTGCACTCCAAGAAAAGTAGGAGCCAAGGTAAACGGGCTCCTTTTGGCGGTGAAAAGACACGCCTGTGTTTTGGCGGCATTGAATGCTACAAGATTGGCTTTGCCCCATTCGGAGACTGCCTGTAGTGCAGCACTCGTACGCTCTACCATAGCCTCTCTTTCGGACCGGATTGATTCCTTACTAGCCGAGAACTTTTCGTCATGTATATACGTATGTAGCAACTTGCGTAGGTGACCAACGAGGAATGCGTAAGACTAAGATCGGTTCTCTTTTGAGCCCGGCATTCCAAACCATGAACCAGTCAGCATATTTGTTTATAGCCGTAAGACTGATTGCTGACTGTATATTCAATAAATTGACAACATTTTATTTTTTAACCTAAATGTATTTATTGTCTTTGTCAGCTGCTTGTTAAACGCGTTGGCATATAAATTGGTTAGTTATCATTAGGCTTGTAAACATTTACAAACTCTGTTTCTCCTTCCTGAATCGTTCCGAAACTTTTATGATGTAACCAGACATTGACATTTAATAAGTGACATTTGACATTTAATGTTTTCACCTAAAACATTTAAATGCTTAGGCGCGGTAACTGCTTCATTCTACCGTATAAGTGACGTTGTCACACGTTATGTGATTTTAATTTTTTTCCTCAGAAATGAAAAAAATATGAAGAAAGTAAATATACTTAAATTCGTAAATATAGAAATGGTAATTTTGTTTTAGGGTCGTGTCAGTTTTTGAAATATTGTCAATTTCGTAATGTAGATGGTAAAGTCTAAACTAATATATTTGATGCCAGCTTAATTGCGGCGGCGCACAGTCTGGCTTAATGTGGCTTTTAACCTTCCATCAAAGAACATTTCATGAAAAGAGATTAGTCAAAGTCAAAGTATTTTATTTGTTAAACATAGGTAATATGGTACATGATTAAAAAAATGTGTTTTGCCTTGCAAGGCAATTATTCATTATTAATCAATTATATTATTAACAAAATTAGACATTAAAATTATGACGATTGAATATTTCCTATTTTATGCTCTTACCATCTAAAAACTCATTGATGGAATAGTGGACCAATCAGTCCACAATAGAAATGTGGCGGTAGCGCGCGACAGACACCGGTGGCTGTGGTCGGTGGCCCATTTGCACCGAGCCTAGCGTTTTTTTTAAGTCCTTCGGCTGCCACTTTCATAATTAATGTGTGAGCCGGTTTTTGATATATCAAAACAATTACATTCATGTTTACTAAACGCATTACTTTTCAAGGTCATTCGAGCGCCAAAAGCAGTAGTAGTAGCAGCTGTATTTTACTAATATCAGTAAAAAGTACAGTATGTACGGACTACAGCACATCAAGCTATTACAACCTGTGAGATTTCTTTATTCCATTTTCCACTTTATCTCTAAAGCATTAGAGCTCAAGGTTGATTAGGAATATTAAGCAGTTTTGGGTAGTTTTACCTGCTCTCGTCCGTATACTATTAGCTGAGTTAGTAGAACACAGGAATAATAAATTATGCTTCTGCTTTCGCGAAATATATTAGTTTCAGTATTACACATAGCACAATTAAACATTTATAGCGAATTAAACGAATGTTTTTTGTTGTTTTTTCTTTCATTTATTTAAATTAGTCTGACGCCCGCCTTGCGCCACTTTCTAGTGCTTTGATGACGATCGACGTCGGCGAGTGGTAAGAAGACAAGGAGAACGCTTTTCAGAGGCATGTTTCGAAGAAATCACCTTTTATGGTGGGAGCTCTGTTATGTTTTGGGCAGGAGTAAATTCAATGGATCGTATAGAGTTGGTCTTCATTGAAAACGGCTTACTGACTGGGCATCGATACATAACGGAAGTTCTAATTCCTCATGCACAACCCGCATTGGCCGCTCTAGGTGAAGACTCGATTTTTATGGACGACAATGCTTGCGCCCACCGTACTCGCGATTTGTCTAGGGACCAAAAAGTTGCCGCTCATTCTCTTGAGAAGATTTAATAGTCTAGGCACACATCCTATCAGAAGCTCAAGTGAGCTCGTAACTACAGGCCACAGTAAACTATAGTTTTGAAACATTCACAGACAAATTAAACATCATAATTGTAAAACTTTGTTTTCAAATTTCGCAATCGTATTTTAAATAATTATCTACACTAATATTATAAAGAGGAAAGATTTGTACTCCTGTCATCATCATCCCAGCGTTAATCCCAGTCGCATCCGAAGCCTTTTCAGCTTTGGAGTCTGGGGTCCGCTTTACCAGTCAAACTGCTGATATGGCTAAATTTCGACATTTTCCGTGAAGCGACTGCCGTCTGACCTCCACAACCCGAAGGCGACATCGCAGCATTGCAATTAGACCAATTGTTGGACTTTTGAGGGCTCCAAGAACCCGTAACGACTGCCACTAGATGTTCGTATGGCAACCGGGACCAACGGCTTAACGTGCTTTCCGAGGCACGACCAGACCAGTGCAAATATTCATATTCATGCATACAAATATTTGCACTATGCGGGGATCGAACCCGCGCCACCTGGCGCAGCGGCCGCGTCCGCTACCGCTACGCCACGGAGGCTGTGTGTGATAATTGTAAAACTTTGTTTTCAAATTTCGCAATCGTATTTTAAATAATTATCTACACTAATATTATAAAGAGGAAAGATTTGTACTCCTGTATGTAACGAATAAACTCAAAAACCACCAGACCAATCCCAATAATTCCTTTTTCATTGGAACGCCACACTATCACTGAGTGAAATATGCTAAATTTTATTTTTAAAAAAAATAGGGTTCCGTAAGATATTTGGGATTTTTGAACACAAGGTGCAAAAAGTCAACCAGAAAAGCCACCTACCTTGCGTACACTGCCCAAACCATGAAAGATACAACCATAAAATGTCCCAATTGACTGTAGATCCCAAAAATGTCTACAAAAAAGTCCGCGACACACTATACCTATCTTTGTCGAATGAGGCACAACAATCATTTTTTTATTTTAAAATCTTGATTTTTTGTTTTGGACTACATTTGAACGCATTTATTTTACTAATGCTATTTATCCTTATCAAAATAAATTATTTCATCACTAGGTACAGTTTATGTAGACAATATTTGGTATCTGAATGATTAAAATTGGACGTCCGGTCCCGAAATTATGGTGAAATTAAAATACCTATTACGATTTCTTTCGACGCATGCGGGAGGGGAATTTAGATCTATGAGTAAGGCTCAAACGCGAGGTCGCGTCGGCTCCCTACGCAGTGGTGGTGTGCGAAGTCTAATAACTTTCGTGTGATTTTTTTTTAGATTTCGTTGTTAAAACTACACCTACGCAAAAGTTCTTCTCAGAATCAAACAACGGTTCTTCTCAAACTTAATTAACAGTTCTTTACAGGGCTATCCAATAGTTCTTTTCAGGGGTGACTAATAATTCTTTTCAGGGCTAAGCAACAGCTCTTTCAAAAATATTACACACTATTAACATTGTCTTAAACATTTAAAAATGTGCAAGCACGGGCATCAATATTCGTCGTATGGGAGAATCTTCGCCTGAAGGTTCACAACGCCATGCTGAACAAAATCAGAGAAACTCTCAGGTATGCACACGAGAGTCGAGTGTCGAACGTTCGCAACGCCTTGCACAACAAAATCTGGGAACCTTTTAGTTACGTGCACGAGAGTGAGGCTGGAACGTTTCCAACGTCTTCATGAACCAAATGTAAGGAGCTCTGACTTACGCGAACGGGAGTCAAGTGTCGAGCGTTCGCAACGCCTTGCTGATCAAAATCTGGCAACCTCTGAATTACGCGCTCAAGAGTCGAGGCGTTTCCAGCGTCTTCATGAACAGAATGTAAGGACCTCTAACTTGGCAGAGAGACAGACACGAATTTTAGCAAACAGCAACAGACTGGCTTTCAGATAAGATCCGCAGGTTGATTATGCACAACAAGCGTCAGTCCAAATCAAAGTCATGAATAACATCTGCTCTAACTGCTCTGCCAAGAAATGGGCGGACCAATCTAATGGTATGTGTTGCGCTTCAGGTAAATTTTGTCTTTGTAACCTTCAGGAGCCAACACAAAAATAAAAAATCTTCTAACTAATAACCATCCATTATTTGGTCATTTTTTAACAAATATACGTAAGTGCAATAGTCTTTTTCAAATGAATTATTTTGGCGCAAAAAAAACTAGGTAATTATATGCCCACATTCAAAATTGAAGGACAGGTGTATCATCTCATTGGTAGCCTTTTACCACCATCAGGCCAAAATCCACAATTCTTACAAATATCTTTTATTTCGGATGCAAACCAGCTATTGTTGCAATCAATCATCGTACCAACCTTCAGAAATTTAATTCGCGAATGTGAAAACTTAGCATTAATTACATTTAAATACTTTCATTTAACATCCTCATAAAGACAATCCACGCAGCCTGCGGACAATGACCGCGTAGTCGACGCTACTGTTGGGTTCCGTGAATTAACTTGGGAATCATTTTGTTCACCGCGTCCCTCCCGGGCAGGCGCGTCTTGCAGCGGTAACAGACACCCACGCGAGCGGAGCTGCGGGCGACCGCTATGTAGTACAAAACAAAGTCGTATTCTCTGTCCCTATATCCCTGTATATGCTTAAATCTTTAAAACCACACAACCGATTTCGATGCGAAACCTTTAAACAGATAGAGCGATTCAAGAGGAAGGGTCACACGTAAATACATGCACCCGCGCGAAGCCGGGGCGGGTCGCTAGTGTTAGGTTTCGAAATAATTACTAAATCTATTGTTTGTCTTTGTCGATTATTATGACATTAAGTTCCATTTACTGGCAACATTAGATAAAAAAAAGGCGGTTGGTAGATGACGGTTGAGAAGGCGGGAGGAGACTCGGTCTATATTCTCGGGGCCAGCATCGAAGGCGGACGTTTAGGACTTGTTAAGAATAGTTATATCATCTTCCTATAAGTAATTGTTGTGAGATAATAATGATACACTACCCATAATTCATGTAAGTATTATTTTATTACATTTCAGAAGTGGGATAAACCCGCTAATTGTTCATTGATATTATAACCGCTCAATATTTTAACGAACAGTAGAATCCCTCAATGTCCCACACATTGGTTGGTGTCTGGTTTTTCTTGTTTTTATTTTTAAGTTTTTCTAAGTAATTTCTAAAGTGATACTAATTGGTCTACAACATACTACCGTCCATGCACTGGTCCATGCACTGGTGTAGTGGTGTGCCTAAAATATGGTTATTTTTGGGCTACGAGGCGTCGTTTTCTGCCTCTATATTATATCTCTCTGCATTATGTCAATTAATTATTATTTATTACATGTTTAAAAAACAAGATCAATGAAAAAAAAAATACGCAATAAGAACGTCAGTCCCACTTCAAAGTCTGGACGACACTAAAGTTAACTTTTTCGGGTAGGTGTAGAAAAGTTAACACACAAATTTTTGCAATTCATCTTGATTTAAATTACTTTTAAATGTTTTATTTAACATAGTACAATTATTTATTTGCATAAACTGTTAACCGAAATAGCAGCTATAATTGTGATATATTCAATGTAACACAGGCGCTTACATTGCACCACCTGCCAGTTCAACACTTCACTTCATATTCATTGCAAGATTTACATTACAAATTATATAATGTCATCTCAACTGGATGATATACAGACGGCACAGAGGAATCTGGAGGAGTGCTTCATCAAGAAAATGGGTGAGCTTGAGGCACAGATCCAGTGTGCGGGACCCACTAAGGACACTGTTGCAAGGGTTGCTGAAAAGTTCCGAACCTTTCGTGAGCTTATGTTTGGCATGCTGGGGCTTCTCAAGAAGCAGATCACGGAGTGCACTGGTCTGGTTGATGCATTGGAGACAAGATCTCGTAGGAAGGCTCTCATTTTCACGGGGTTTCCTGAAGTGGACAAGGAGGATTGCAGGGCTCTTGTGTTGGAGGTCTTGAAGAAGAAACTGACACTTCCGGACATCACCGCATCTTCCATCAAAGTTTGCCACAGACTTGGTTCGTCCAGCAAGGGTCCAACTTCCAGCAGGCCGATTTTGGTAAAATTCACCAATGTTGACCTGAAGTCCACTATTTGGAAAACTAAGTCTGCACTGAGGGGCTCCACGATCACCGTTAAGGAGTTCTTGACTCGGTCTAGACAGGCAGTATTCAGCAGAGGGCGCTTACACTTCGGGATGACATCATGCTGGACCCAGGACGGGGTTATTGTCATCAGAACCCATGATGGAACACGGCATAAGATTTGTTCCATTGGGGAACTCAATCCCTTGATGGCTAAGTACCCCAAGAAGCCCGGGGAATCATCTGGATCTGGTGGCAAGCCTGGCAGTGAAGTGCGTAATACCTAAACGTTTGTTGATGTGTTTGTATAACTTATCTATACATAGCAACTTATATTATCTATAGAAACTTATTCATATCTTAGTTCTTTGTGATCGGGTTTTAACTTTAACTTACTGTGATCCGGAGGTAATTATGTTTTTGATTTTGTTTGTGTTTCGTAATAAGTTACTGTCATGATCAATTGATCACATCTGTCAATAATGTCAAATGTCTACGGTTTGACGTCTCTATTTCAATGTGTCACGTTTAGTTAGTGACTTAGTATTCCGTAAATTGTATTCCATTTTTATAATTGATTATGTTTCGTTTTGTTTTGTTTTGCTTGTTCCAATTTTTATATATTTCTTTTTTTCTTTTGTGCTATGTTTGTGATGCTACCTGTTACTGGTGCTACTGGTGGGTTGTGCACAGATGGTGGTAGTCTGCCTTTACAAAAGCAATTCTAGTTATAGTTAATTTTGTAAGTATTGGTAGTTTTAATTATAATTTATTTGGGTATATATAATATATATATTGGTATATTAATTATGATATCTGATGATGATTCTCTTCACTCTGCTATTAATTCCTCTGGTTCATCCGCTAATGCTAGTTTCAGCTCCTTGACTGACACACTTAACGACTTTGTGTGTCGTAGCTTCAGCCAACAGAAGAGTCACCTATTTAATATGTGTCATATTAATGCGCAGAGTATCCCAAGTCATTACAGTTATTTGTTGGACACGTTTGCTGACACCAATGTCCATTCAGTTCTGGTATCTGAGAGTTGGCTTAAGCCTTCTCTTCTCTCCACCTACTCTCTCCCAGGTTTAACTCTCATTCGCAATGATAGAATTGGAAGGGGTGGGGGTGGTGTAGCTATCTATCTTCATAGTGATTTCCCTTTTAAAATCATTACCTCATCTCCACCACAATACAATGCTTCTGCCGAGTACCTCTTTTTGGAGGTCAACGTCAGAGGCGTTAAGACTTTACTTGGTGTTGTCTATTGTCCGCCCGACGTTGACTATTTTTCCAATCTTGAATTGGCGCTTGAGTCAATAAGTTCAGAGTATGCACACTGCGTCATCATGGGCGATTTCAACACTGACCTTACCCATCACTCTCCTCGATCCCGTAAACTCCTTCATATCATTGAGTCCGTTAGCCTTCATATACTTCCACTTCAACCAACTCATTTTAATATCTCAGGAGATGGCACTTGGCTCGATTTAATTCTTACCTCTGAACCCTCACTTGTTCCCTTTCATGGTCAGTGTCTCGCGCCTGGTTTTTCCCATCATGACCTCATTTACTTATCTTATATCCTAAAGCCACCTAAACCTATCCCAAAAGTTATGCACATGCGGTGTTTTGCACGCATGGACATTGAGAGGCTTCGTCAAGATGCGTCAGACCTCAATTGGGAACGCCTGGCTGTGACGTCAGCGGTTGACGATAAGCTGCACATTTTCGATCAGGCGGTCCTTGCACTCTACGATAAGGATGCTCCTGTCAAGCGGATTAAAGTTCGACGTCCTCCTGCTCCCTGGATCACGACAGGAGTTCGAATGGCGATGAGGCGTAGGGATCGGGCCTTTCGAAAATTTAAAAAGGATCGCAGTGAGGAGAATCGGAACGTTTACAAATCCGCTAGAAATAAGTGTAATCAGTTGATACGTAACGCTAAACGCCGCCATATTCTCGAAAACATATCTTCTTCTTCACCTGCTGATATCTGGAAGTTCCTTGGTACTCTTGGTATCGGCAGACCATGGCATGTGGATTTTCCTAATTCAATTGGCCTTGATGATATCAACCGTCATTTCACAACTACTTGTCATTTGGATCCCCAAATTGTGGCCCAGACGGTTGATTTCATTGCTGGCCAATCGAGCCCCTCCATAGAACCATTTCAGTTCTCTCCGGTGTCCATGGACGAAATTAAAAAGATCATCCTGTCAATAAAATCCAATGCTGTGGGCTATGATGGCATCAGTCGTAATATGGTTGTATGGATCCTTGACAGCCTTCTCCCTCCGATTTCCCACATCATTAACTATTCTCTCGATTCCAGACAATTCCCAGCCCTGTGGCGCATGGCCTATGTCCGCCCACTCCCTAAAATTTCAAACCCTTCCCAACCTAGTCACTTTCGTCCCATTTCCATTCTCCCATTCATGT
>JADWQK010000650.1:0-73162 GCA_017933935.1 Sesamia nonagrioides | reverse complement strand
CCGTGGAAGGGACCAGTGTTAAGCCAATGAGATCTGAAAATAGTCTTGTCAGTGACATGAAGAAGAACAAGAATCTTCCAGATAGCCACTTCTACTGGAACGCTCACGTTATTATTGACTACCAATTAACAAATACGACACCGGAACTATTATAAATAAGCTATAAAAGATAAGTGCTTATGCAGTACAGTACAGTATTAAAAAGAACAATTATTAAGAGCCCGAGTTCTGAGTTCTTTTAGGAAACAATTATCCATTTGTTTTTTATTTCCGTCATGATTACCGGTGTGAATTATTATTAATTTGAAATACAAATTTTTGGAAAAAATATATCTGTTAAGCTCGGATTCACAAGTTAACCGAGTGGTGAGGGTCATTATGACTAAGCATTATCCATTTGAAATCCCTCTCTCGAAGCTAGTCGGGTCAACCGGAAACAAAAACTGTAAAAAATGATGTTCATGTGCCACTGGTACGTTTTGTTTTAAATCCATTTCAGAATCGTTTTTAGGGTTCCGCACTTCAAAAGGAAAAAACGGAACCCTTATAGGATCACTTTGTTGTCCGTCTGACTGTCTGTCTGTCTGTCAAGACCCTTTATCTCAAGAACGCGTGGACGTATCAAACTGAAATTCACATGAAATACTCAAATCTATTGTCCTTTAAGCTGTGAAAATAGCAAACTTCTAAGCCAAGGCAATCAAAAGATACAGCCGATTATGTTGATATTTTCAACAAATTTAGATACTGCAAAGGAATCAAAACTCTACAGGATACTTCCTGTAAACTCAGATCTTGAAATTTGGCATGAAACATTGTCATATAATGCAAATATAGAAAATTGCGAAAATCACATTTTTTAGTTATATAATATAATAAAATATTTTAATAAAATGAAACTTACTACCTTATTTTTCACGAACGAATAAAAGGTATCAAATTGAAATTTATACCAAATTACCTAGGTCTATTGTCCCTTTAAGCAGTGAAAATCAAACTTCTAAGTTAACGCGATCAAAAGATACAGCAATTTATACCGACACCTTAGACGAATTTCGGTGAACTCGGTGTGCGAGTCCGACTCGCACTTGGCCGTTTTTATACCTACATCGAAGGACTGGAACAATTTGCCTGAGGTGGACTTCATTGCCCGATTACAATTCTAAGTGTCTACGAGGCTACAATGAATAGGCTCTTAATAAACTAGGGCGCTTTTACTCTCATCTACTTGTGATAGCATCACTGCTACCAACAGACGCAATGTGGCATGTACTCGTTTATAACATTTAAAAGGATTCGAAATATTTGTTCACTTTGATGACCGCAATATATTCATTCAATTACTTGGTGCCTGTCTTAATGTTATAGATAAATACAGAGCTAGCTTATTAAAGACTTTTTATAATTATAAACTAGCGTTGACCCTTAATCCCTGCGTGATGGTAAGCAGTGATGTAATCGTTGATGGTAGCGCACCAGTTTATTGGGAGCCGTTCACCAGCCTTGAAGACACTGATGCCGTAGGCAGTGATGCAATCATTGATGATAAAGCGTGCTTAATTGGTGATGATGGTAGGATTTTGGCGCCGATTCCTTTGTACAGAAACTATATATAATTTAAGTTTTTATTTCAAGTAGTGTTTCGTTTTTTTCCATATTATTAAGAAAGAACAGAAGATTAATATTAGTTAAAAATTAATCAGCGCCCGATCAAATCAGGAATGAGGAATCTGCAGTAGAACGAGAGTACCGACATAAGCTCCGGAAGAATTGCAACACTAAAGGCTAGTGGACTGGCACATTGTCAGGACATGCCCGATGGGGCTGACGGTCTTCATAGACTACGCACTGGAAGACGCAGCGTGGGTAGGCCCCTCAACAAGGTGGACCTGATGCCGAGGCGCAGGACAGATCGTGAGATTGAGGAGGCCTATGTCCAGCAGTGGACGTCTTTCGGCTGAAATGATGATGATTACCATGTAAATTAACGTAGTTTTAATCACCATGTCCTTAATCACATCTAAACTGTCTCTTTAAGCCACTTGTATCTTAATTTGACAGGTAAACTAATATGAGCATAATTTTAACAGTCAGGGAAGCCTTCTCCCCTGACTATCCTTGGAAATAGGACATTTTATTGTCCTATCAAGGATAGTGGGGAAGATTTTTCACAATACAAGCTCACTAAAAAGAGACGGGTCGGGTGTTTGCTGGCATGTTGCCTCACTTGCCTTGTGTATACTAATATATTAGATAATTTATTGTATTCAGCTGGGCAGACAGGAAACCACCGAAGAGAAAGGTCCGTATTCTTTATTTTAGCTAAGCGAGAAGACTTGTGGAAATAACGAAATCGGATTGTTTGTTTTAAGCATCATCGTCTCCTCTCGTCTCCCTCCGCTTGAGTGGATACTGAACCTACCATGGTTGAGAATATTTTTTTACTGTAAACCAGCGCTTCGACCAGAACTGCCTGATGGTAAGCAGTGACGCAATCGTTGAGCGGTAAAGCGCACTAGTTTATTAAGAGCCCATTCACTCTAGCCTTGAAGACACTCAAATTGTAGTCCGACGGAAACACCGCCGCTGGCAAATTGTTCCAGTCCCTCGATGTACGCGGTATAAAGGAGGAGGCGAAACGCTTCGTCCGGATCGTAGTGGTGTTAACAACGTAAGGGTACTCGCCGAGCGACGGGTCGTCCGATGGTGGAACGGAGATGGGGGAATTAAATCATGCAATTCCCTCGCACACTCACCAAAATGCATCCTATAGAACACCGCAAGGCTGGCTACTCTACGCCTGTGCTCTAGGCTTTGGAGACTGTCACAGGGTCAGCTATTAGCCTCTTCGCCTCTCCACTGAGGCTAAGCTAATGATGTTGATTTCTATGATGGCATTAATATTTAGGAAATTTTGTGAGTAAGTGTGTTTGTATGTGTGTTACTCCTTCACGCTCAAACCGCTGGACCAATTTTGATAAACTTGAACAGGAAGTTTTGCCACCTGGCAGAATGACAGAAATAGATTGATTCTGACCTATTTTTGTCATTCTGCAGGCATTTTCTCATACAGAGAAGTTAATAGCACAGGTGACTAAAACGGCAGTTTGGCATAAGCATAACATAATAATATTATGGATATAGAATATTCTAAATCGAAAAATGCTCACGAAATGAGAGATATCTCTAATCTGTGTGCCATTTATGTATATCACGCAATTCATCTGTTTGACAATTTTATGTATCATATAAATTGGATTGAATCATGTCACCATTTTACGAAAATTAGAGGCATTGTTTATGATCTGCTGGGAATTCAGGAATTTTTTCGTTATTATGGGAATTGCTTAAAGTGACCTTATTATCACACCCCTGATTACCACGTTTAGTTAAAGAAGATGGTCGATTTTAGAGCCGTATTATCTCTGAATTTATAATGTCCAAGATAAATTCAGAAACTGCATATGGATTGATAGAGTCGGTTTATTATGTTCTGAAAAAGAATATTCCAATATGGTATTTGACTAAAAAAACTAATTAGGCCGTCAGTTAGATTTCCAAAAAATACTAGACTATTTAAATAATAGACGTATTTTTTCTTTTTTCATATAAACAAAAAATTAAGATGACACAGCGCGTTGAAAACTCGTGTGACGTCACTGCACGCTACACTTTTTAGCGGCCAGTGACGTCACCAGCCACCACTCCTGATCTTTGATGCCTTTTATATTTGTCAATTTTTATTGGTTTGATAAAATAAAATATACGTATTCAATATTTTTCTATAATCTGAATGACGGACTAATTAGTTTTTTTTTTGTCAAATACCCTATTGCTTAAAGGGCCATAAATGTTTCTGGGGTGGTGACCTCGTACCGAATGATGTGGCGGTGGGATTGGAAGGCCTCCCACGAGGTATATCTATGACCTGGTGAAAACCCAGGAAAGAAGTGTGTGCAGGCAGTTTAGAACCGGTCGAAATGTTGGTGCTTATGGAGACCTATGTCCGGCTATGGAAGTTTTTCACCTAATTAATGCCTTAGGTATTGTCTACCAGACAACCAAGGGTCGCAATATGGGACGTGTTTTGGTTCAGAGGAAAAAGAAAAACTTTTAAATCTACTTGCACTAATATATACATACTTACCAATACTACAAAAATAAAGTACTTATAATATATGTATTTATATATTATCTTTACTAAATTTAGGGAGAGAGGTGTTGAGATGGCTAATGATGGTGATGCTAAATAATAATTGTCATAAAATAAAATAAATTAAAACTTGTGTGACGCAATACGTAAATACCAATTATTATTCAGCTGATATCCACCTGATATCCTACTGTAGGGCAAAAGCCGAAAATACCAATCCTAAGACATTTAAATATACAAATGAAAACAGCCAAATAACTGAAATAGTAACTTAGTACTTTTGAATACTCTTTAAATATTAACCAGCCATGAATTAAAAAAAAGTGACACTAGAATTTTAACTAAAAAGACAAAAGAAATACTTATTAGTCTCAGAAGGGGTGACGCAACTTTGTCGGTCGGCGAAGGTTATGCGCACAAATGTCTTTCTATGCCAATGCTTTCGGGATCAAGAGGTCGGGATTTCAAATATTGCTCGTGTAACTATTGTAGTAAAACATTTCTTAGAAAAAATATATTAAGAAATGGCCTTGAGATGTTATCTCACAAGTAGGTAATGCAATGAATCATTAGCATAGCTTGAAATAGTTGGAAGAAAGATAATTTTTAAGGCAAAAGATGCATATTCCGACACATCAGCGCCAGGCAACAACATCAGCCGCCGGCACAAGTTACCACCCACCAGACAAAGTCTTGCCGCCAAGCGATTCGTCGTGTTCCGGCATGATGTCTGGTGAAGCCGTACTGTGGACGGGTCTGAGCAGTTGTGTTGCGATGTGTGCCGGGTACGATGTGCCTAATGTTGTTGCGTCGGGAGTTTGGTCGTGGAGGGTCTCCAGATCATCCTCTTGCGCAGCATCGTTGGTCGTGTTGTTGGGTTAAACATTGCATCACCTCGCTCAACTGCCGTCTTCCTTCCTATTCACTCAGTTTTTTTGAGTGAATAGGCTTAATAAGCTAGTGCGCTTTACCATCAATGATTGTATCACTGCTTACCATCAGGCGGGATTGCAGTCAAGCACTAGTTTATAACCATTAAAAAAAAAAATATACGGGAATACCGTTGGTTTTTACAAACCATAGTTTGTTCTAAAAATCTATGCGATATTAAAACTATCCGATCAATATACAATATGTAAAGAAAACCCCGTCCGACCCTCCGAATCATCATAGTAACAGTACTAATGAATTTTGAAGTAATCTTTTTTTTTCCGTGAATTAATTCCAACTTCCCCAAAACTTTGGTGGAGAGGATACCTGTGCCCAGCAGCGGGACGACAAAAAGGTTGATGATGATGATGATGATCATTTCCCATTGCTGGGTAAAGGCCTCGCCACTTTCTGTCAAGACGGTTCTGCGCGTCTCTTCAGCTGGCAGGCGGGGTCCCCCCCTCGGGGGGGCTCGCGGCTTCTGGGAGCGCGTCGTCCGCTCAAATATTACACAGATTACGATTATTACAGATTACGGTAATGTATATATTTACACATTTTACACATTTTTTTTTTCATTATTATTGATACTTATATGTACACACGCCCTGGTGCGCGATACGCGCGCGCGCGGACGTACAAAAGGAAGCGTCTCCTTTACGTAAGAAGTTCAGGTCATTTCGTATATTATGTACATCGTGTCACGGAAAGGGTATATATATGTACCTACATACCAATGGCACAGCTATTTTGGTACGATATTAGAAGGGTTTCTGTATTCCTATCTGCTCCTACATGTTCTAAAGTTATAAGATTTCTAATACACTGATATAAAAAACCAATCATTTCAAATTCATATAAATACATAAAATTATCTTGATTTTGGCAAATAACGAGGAACGTTATTGACCTATATAGTGCGGTGACACGAAACACAAACCTTTTGTCACGAACTTTCAATTTTGAGAATATTTTTATAAGTTAAAACTATGTAAATCTATATAACTCGCGCAGTTAAAGAAAAGATCTGGAAATGGCGGCGGCTACTTATGGTACGGTTTACAAAACAAGTTTGGTTCTATGGGTCGTTACGCCTTTTTTCAAGTAACGTAACATAACCTGTTATGTGGACTGATTAGTTTTAAGTTTAATTTTATTTATTTTGACTGTGTTTGTTTTGATTTAAATGCATGCCTAATTTTTTTCCAATTTTGATTTAAATTAAGTTTTAATTCATAATTCTTTGACATTTTATTAAATTTTATAAATTGAATTTTATTGTATTGTGGGTCATAAGTAGTTACATTTTATTTTAATTTTATTGTTAAATTTAAATATTGTAATTCTGTTTTATGCTATTTCTATGGACCATGGTCTGAAAATAAAATTTATTATTATTATATTATTATAACCAGTTACTTGGTCGAATAAAAAGAGTTATTTTTGTAGCTAGTTATTTTCATTCGACTACTGTGATTGTTTACATAATTTACGAAACGAAACTAAATTAAATCACTTTTTTGAGTGTGTTGCTATAAAGTTAATTATTTTTTTTAGCTAATATTCTATTATATAATTGTATTATAGTTTGTCAAATATTATATAATTATATTACTAATATTAAATTATTCTTTTAGCTAATAATAGTAAAAATAATATTACTAAGTAAGGAGTAAGGGTACATAAAATACTGGATTTTAAAATTTGTCTTTATTAATTATAAAAATTCCTGATAAAATATCTGAGAAAAAGTTTTTATAAACCGCTTGGCCCAGCAATATCTGGATCATCTGAACCTATTTTTGGTTCAATCCCCTCCGACTCATCCATGTATACAACTTTCTTTTTTTCCACACCCATGGCATCATTTTGTCGGAGGCGGCGTAAATATTTCACTCGCCAGGCTTCTATATTATCGCGCTCTATGAGCACCATTCGGTTCTGGCGACATTTTTTAAATCGAAATCCGAACGTTTCTTTTAAAATATTTCTTAACGTCGTTTTGGAGCCTGTATAGTTTAAATCAGCTTTTGCTGATGCCATAAATTTGTTCAGCGTAGGTACCTCCTTTCGAACGTCATATAATGAGGCCACAATATTTCTAATGGCACATATACTGAAGTTGTCCATGGGGACACGCGTATTGTTTTTGCCTTTTCTACCCTTACTGTCGCGTACGGATTTTAGTGTTGGTTTGTTTTGCAAGTTTACCTGAAATAATAGTAAAATATTGTAATAAAATAGTAATATGATGGCTTTATTTTAAATAGGGTTTTATGAAGTGATATATGCGAAAACATGCTGGACGCTCTTTTATAGCGTAAAGTCATTAAAATATACCTTTCTCTGCACGTGGGTACTATAGAGTCCAGAGATTATTAGGTTAGAAGAATAAATGACTATGATAATGCACCTTGGGCACTGAGTCGCCCAGGCTATCAATATGATGAAAGGTCAATTTTTGTTTGCGTTATCCTAGGTTTATTTAAGTTTTGATGACAAAAAGCATGCTCTCCGAGTTTCTTGGATACTTTTAGTATCAGTTTATTAGTATGTTGTAGTATAGAAGCTAACTTCCAAGAACTTAACACTTTAGCAAAAACAAAAAATGTCACATCTGGGTGATATAGATGATAAATTTAACTGAAAAAACATATTATAGACAAAACAGAGCTAAGCATAAACTGATAGTTTATTGGTAATTACCTACTCTCTTAATTTTCGATATATTAGACATCGATAAATTAGTCGCCATCGCTACGCGTGCAGCGCTGTACTTGAGCGGATGGTAGCGCTCCAAGTTCTTCTCTTCTTCAAAGTATTTTATCACGTTGTAAACAATTTCACGGGCATCACTGTGTAGAATCTTTCCACGTTTTCGTGAAGCCATTGTTCAATCACAAACCAAATGATAAGATAATAAAATGTCAACGTTAGTATTAAAAACTTAACAAAAATAAATAATAATCAAACGTAACGCAAACAAATAACAATCAAACTCAACAAAAACAATAATATCAACAAAATAACAGAGACTTCAGCGGAACGAAAGTAACGATAGCTCGGAGTGCGTCAAAGTAGCTTGGAAAGCGAATCCTAACCGATTGTTATTTTTTTGCAGCGCTTACTTCACTGTGTGAGTATAGACAGCGATAGAGAGTGAGCGAGAACGCATGCGAGCGGACGCCATTTACAGATCTTTTCTTTAACTGCGCAAGTTATACCAAAGATATCAGCTGGTAAAGAAGCACTTTCTCTGCGTGATCGAATCAGAAATGAGGAGATCCGCAGAAGAACCAAAGTTACCGACATAGCTCTTCGAGTCGCTAAACTTAAGTGGCAGCGGGCAGGGCACATTGCTCGTAGAACCGATGGCCGATGGGGGAGTAAGGTTCTGGAGTGGCGACCACGTACCGGAAGACGCAGCGTAGGAAGGCCCCCAACAAGGTGGACCGATGACCTGATGAAGGTCCCAGAAAGCCGATGGATGCGGGCAGCACAAGACCGGTCATTGTGGAATGCCTTGGGGAGGCCTTTGTCCAGCAGTGGAACTCCATAGGCTGAAGAAGATAGAAGCACTAATACTTGAGGACAGCGCGAGGATTTCTGTTACACATTGTCTAGGTATATGATCCATTTTATCAGCAGTCCGCGTGTTTGGTTTTGAACTTGGAAGGCTTGCCCTATATTACATGGAGCCTTACCTTAACTGGTAAAACGTGGATGTGATAAAGCTAAACTTCTGCTGAAAGTGTTTGCATCATGAAACTTAAGCCCTTCTGTTTGTCTATTGCGTACCTTCCACAACTTCTTCCTTTTGACCTATTTTGATTTTTTATTAAATCCATACTAATATTATAAATGCGAAAGTAACTCTGTCTGTCTGTCTGTTACGCTTTCCCGCTTAAACCTCTCAACCGATTTTGATGAAATTTGGCACAGACAATCTTTAGATACTGAGAAAGAACATAAGCTACTTTATGCCGGTAAAAATTGATGTTCCCGAGGGAAATGTAAAAAGCGCGATATAACCGAACTCCACGCGGGCGAAGCCGCGGGCGGAAAGCTAGTATATCATAAACGGAATATTGTAAAAAAAAATTGTCTATGGATTGTATACTAATAATACGAGATTCGAGCATATTTATAAAATAATAAGGTAGCAGACCAACATTTAAATAGGTAAGAAATAATAACATAGAATCTAGTTTAATTTCCTTAGATTGTCTGAACGAAACTGCTTGTTAAATTATTATATACCAAACAAATGAGACTCACCAGAGGAGAACGAGATAATGTAATGTTTGTAAACGACGGGTTAGCAACTCGTTATTGTTACCTATTACTGAAGTATACAAGTTAAATCTTGATGTCATTCAATTATGCACTAAGAAAAACGAATCAAGTTATAGGACAATTTTTTTTGCATAATTACTGTCGTCAATTGTAGTGTTTTAACAGTCGTTACGGGTATTAGAAGCCCGAAAATCTGACAACTAGTTAACTATAAATAACTACAAGGGTATCGTATTATCCAGCATGGGCGTTTCCTTGGGCAGCTGAAACCTAACCGGCAATCTGGCAGAACAAGTATGAACTTCCCTAATTACTAAACAAAGAATAAACGAGGACTTATCTCTAACTATTAAATACCTACACCACACAGTATACACTAACAAAATGCCATATAAATGACATACATGATTGCCAAAAAATCGCGTGCACGGACAAAGATTACCCACCCTAGAAATTTGAATTGCCCCCGAGGCTTGACTTGTAATCTCCTCCCCCCAGACCTGATTTGCAATCCCCCCGCTTAGGTCAGGAGCTGGGTACGGCGCGGCGGCCCATGTTACCCAGTAAGTGGTTTGTGGAGGCCAGAGAGTCGCTTCATGTAAAATACTGTTATTCAGCTGCATCCAGTTAGACTGGACGCCGCTCCGAAGAGGCAGGTGATGATGATGATACATTACCCTCATCACCATAACTCTTAGCGTAACCGCTTTTAAGCGCAGGCCGCAGCGCCAGCTGACGGATGGAGCGAGCGAAGCGAACGAAGGAAACTACGCGAAATATTGGCGAGCCATAGCTTAGCTCGTTAGTTGGCGGTGAGAACCCAAGTATGAAAAGAGGTGAAATGATTTCGTCCGCTTCGCCCGCTCCGTCCATCAGATGGCGGTGTGGCCTGCGCTTTAACATTTCCAATCACTATCACTTATAACGAGTTTTTAATTTGAGTGAATTCCGTTGTCAATTTCGAATTAAGTAGACATCTTTATTTATTGTAAACGAGCTTCGGGCCGCGAGTGTGTCATAACTCAAGTAGCGAATGTTGGAGAAAAAACATCCGGACACGGCAAACAAATGCGTCCGGAAAGATGAGCGAAGCTCGTCACTCACTGGACGCTTGAGCAAGTGTATCGTTACTCACTGGACGCTTGAGCAAGTGCATCGTCACTCACTGGACGCTTGAGCAAGTGCATCGTTACTCACTGGACGCTTGAGCAAGTGCATCGTCACTAACTGGACGCTTGAGCAAGTGCATCGTCACTCACTGGACGGTTGAGCAAGTGCATCGTCGTCAAGTTGGTGGGTGGATGGTGATGTGACGATCTGGTAAAGATGTCCTATTGTCTCCCACTGGACGTTGGAAGGAGTGCATCGTTATCGAGTTAGACAACATTGATGGTGATATAACGATCTGAACAATATGGTCAGAAATAGGATAGAATACTCTTTAGTATGTACACTATATAAATTACAGGACATAAAGAAAGGTGCCAAACGGGAAAACGGGGAGATGTTTGTCCAGTAGTGGGAAAAAATAAGAAATATTGGAATAGAATGTTTTGATTCATTCAATGTACCTAGGCTTTTCCAACACATAGAAGCACGCTGCTTTTTGAAACTCATTCGATATATATTAGGCATCTTGTCTTTAAAGAACTTGCATTCCAGTGGGGTATAATTGCGTAATACACTATCATTAGCAATGGGTTTCATTTTGACAGTTCAACAACATTCATTGCGTTGTTTACGTTATTGAGCAGGCACATTTATCGAATATATGGAGCAATGGATTAGCAAAATGCTTCAAAATGATTCAAATTAAGAATAATATTATGTTACGTAATAACATAGGGAGTTGATCTGAAATCCTATACTGGATTTCGATTTTAATAAAAATTTAAACTTAGGTAGTTTACATTTTTAGGTAGTTTATATCTCTATTATTTCGCGATCTTCGGAAATGTCGTAAATTAATTTATTGGTCTACTAATGAGCTTCAAGTTTAAATGTTAAGTGGTCTTGGATGATAACCATATTTCTTCATCGCTGTCATTGCCATGGGTAGACGAGCCAAATGCGTGTCGGACGCACACACCGAGTTCCGTACCAGCGTAAGTATTTACAAGTCGTAGTGGCCTTCTGGTTAAAATACCAGCCTCTCAAGTATGAGTGTGCGGGTTCGATTCCAGGTCAGGCAAGTACCAATGTAACTTTTCTAAAGTTATATGTACTTTCTAAGTATATCTTGGGCACCAATTACTGAAGGTGAAGGAAAACATCTTGAGGAAACCTGGACTTTAAGTCTGAAATCGCCATCCCGCATTGAGCAAGCGTGGTGATTACGCTCAATCCTTCTCTGTATGAGAGGAGACCTGTGCCCAGCAGTGGGACGATAAAACGGTTGATGATGATGATGTAAGTATTTAACACTACTTAGGTTTCTGGTACATCTTTAATTTAATTTAAAAGTTATTATCATTTTCGTTGTCATAGCGACATTAGGAATACATTTCACACACCTACAATCTGTGCGAACTTTTATGTCTATTTTTTACCCGACTGCCAGGAGGGTTATGTTTTATATTTTATGAGACACAGCCGTTTAAAAAACGTTACTTCATTTTATTTTAATAATTTGTTGTTATCTCTTGTTAGGTCCTCTCTATGAGAGGGAGTGGGCCGTAATTCACCACGCGGGCCCGGTGCGTGTTGGTAAATGTTAGATGTCTTATATTTTTTAGTTCTGGCTGGTTTCCTGATGAGTTTTCCTTTATACATATATAACTAGCGGCCGCCAGCGACTTCGTTAGCGTGGTTTAGTTATGCTCCGCTCCTATTGGTCGCAGCGTGATGTTATATAGCTTAAAGTCTTCCTGGTTTAATGGGCTATCCAACCGAAAAGAATTTTTCAAATCAGGCCAGTAGTTCCTGAGATTAGCGCTTTCAAACCAACAAACAAACGCTTCAGCTTTATAGAATAGTATAGATTTGGAAAAAGTAAAATGCCAGCTTGAGTTCGAACCTGCTACAAGTCTTTTGTTGCAGTTATCATGGTAAGCGATTGATTGATATACTGTGTATCGCGAGTTCGATTCCCGTGATCTCGCTTGTAAGACGTACTAGTTTATTATGATATGTTTATTAACTATAGCCTTAATCATTTCAACCAAATGACGTCCACTGTTGGACATAGGCCTCCCCCAAGGTTCTCCACGATGACCGGTCCTGCGCCTGCTGCATCCAGCGGTTTCCCGCGACCTTCACCAAGTCGCCGGGGACCTACCCACGGTGCGTCTTCCGGTGCGTGGTCGCCACTCGAGTACCCGCCGTCCCCAGCCCACTGCCACTTCAGTGTTGCAATTCTTCGGGCTATGTCAGTTACTCTCGTTCTTCTGCGGATCTCCTCTTTCCCGATTCGATCGCGCAGTGCCTGCAGTATATGCACTCTAGCCTTGAAGATACTTAAATTTTAATTAGACGGGACGACCGCCGCAGGTAAATAGTTTCAGGCCTTCAATGTATGCGGTGAAAAGTCGAGGCGAAGATTCATAGGTGACTCCACCTTGAAGTGAAAACGTGGTGCTGTTCAAAAAACTATGGGACACTTGATATCATGTCACAAGAACCGATGGATAGCATAGAGCAGCCGAAACTGTTAATACATAATGACATAACTGAAACAGCCTCCAGGCTTTCTCTCGGTGAGAGTGGGCCGTAATCTACCACGCTGGCCCAGTGCGGGTTGGTAGATGTCACATGACTTCGAAGTTTTGGCTCTAGGACATGCCGGTTTGATCACGATGTTCTCTTTCACCGTTTTGAGAGCAGTGGTGATGAATTAATTTACACAAAGTAAAGCACCTGATGGGGTTCAAACCTACGACCTACACTTGTAAGTTGCGGCCGATACCATTAGGCTATCGCTGTTTGTTAAAACTGTGGATATAAGTTAGTGATGTGTTTGAGTGTATGATTTTATTCCCCGATCTCCGTTCCACCATCGGACGACCCGTCGTACGGCGAGTTTCCACCGTTACGTTGTTGACACCACAACGATCCGAGCGAAGCGTTTCACCTCATCTTTTATACCGCGTACATCGAGGGACTGGAACAATTTGCCACCGGCGATGTTTCCGTCGGACTACAATTTAAGTGTCTTCAAGGCTAGGATGAATAGATTCTTCATAAACTAACGCGCTGTACCATCAATGATTGCATCATTGCTTAATATTCCCGAGGGAAATCTAAAAGCGCCATATAACAGAATTCCAAGCGGGCGAAGCCGCGGGCGGAAAGCTAGTATTTTATATAATAACGCTATTAATAATTAAATAAACTACATAGAACACTAGTCTATACAAGCCATTATCTAAAACAATAGAGATATATTTCAAGTATTTCGCCCAATGCAGTTAGTACAAGGAAATGCCACGGGTTCGTCTGGGTCACCACGATCTGTTCTCGATCAACGAGTGTGAAAGGCCGATCGTGGCTTGTTACCTCATTACTGTCATTGATAAACAAAATACGGCTGCAGTATATTCGTGATACGATTTCGATACATATAGGACTACCTACAATCATTAATGTACAGAAAAATTTCGACATCATCATTATCATCTCAGCGTTAATTCCAGTCGCAACCGAAGGTTTCCATTCAGACTTAAAAGCGTTTTGCTTATTGAAACACAATGCACTTTGCAACCCTGAAAGCTACGTCGGTTGCTCCTGGTCAAAAAAACGTACAGAAGATTTTTATGAACATGTCTTGTAACCATATTTGAAAAATCAAATTGTATTTTTAGCGTTAGTCCCAGTCATATCCGAACTCGTCTTTTTCAGCTTTGCAGCCTGGGGACCGCTTTACTAGTCTAACTGCTGCTTTTGGCTAAATTTCGATATTTTCCGTGAAGTGACTGCCGTCTGACATCCACAACCCGAAGGCAATATCGAAGCATTGCAGTTAGAGCAATTGTTGGACTTTTTGAGGGCTCCAACAACGCGTAACGACTGCCATTAGATGTTCGTATGGCAACCGGAACCAACGGCTTAACGTGCTTTCCGAGACACAAAAAGAGAGAGAGAAAAATTTCGACATATTTGCCAAATATGTAAACAGATGTAAAAATAACTATAATATCTACACAATAAAGTTCGGTTTACAATTTTAATTATTTTTGTAACTTGGAGCTGTACAGGCCTACTTCACTCTGCCGTAGTTTACGTATCTTTGGAATAAAACTTAAGAGAATTATTATTATTATTATTCAAACGTTGCCCCACACAAGTACCGCAGTGTCTGTAAATACCACAGTGTGGGACACTGCGGTATTCACAGACACTGCGGTATTTATTATCGTAGGCATCTTGAGAGACCGAAGTCTTCGACCAGTGTGTGTTACCAGTGATGACTTCTGGAACTGAGACCTGGTCGCTAACAATGGGCCTTATAAGAAAGCTCAAGGTCACTCAAAGTGCAATGTAGAGGGCTATGCTTGGGGTTTCACTGCGTGATCTAGTCAGAAATGAGGATATCCGCAGAACGAGAGTAACCGACAACGCAACACTTAAGTGGCAGTGGGCCGGGCACATTGCCCGTAGGACCGATGCCCGATGGGGCCGACGGGTTCTCGAGTGGTGATCACGCACCGGAAAATGCAGCGTGGGTAGGCCCCCGACAAGGTGGACCGACCATCTGGTGTAAGTCGTGGTAAACCGCTGGATACGAAAGCCGCAGGACCGGTCATCGTGGAGATCCTTGTTGGCGGCCCATGTCCATCAGTGGACGTCTTTCGGCTGTCATGATGATGATGATGATGACCCTAGTGCTCCTGTATCGTGGGTGCGTTTACAACAAATATAAACTCAGATACACAAACAGAACCCGGAACAAATACTACTAATATAATTATTCCATAATAATCCAAACTTAATGTAACTGACTACACCGACTAATAACTGATTAAATTATTAATAATTTTATTTCTTTTTCCTGGATTCATTGATATAATTATTTATATAATTCTTTTTTCTCATTGTTGTTTGTTGTTATGCTTTTAATGTTTTGTATCAATTAATTTTAGTAAATTTTAATACTTATGTAAGATAATTCTAACCATGAACTATTTATTATTTGATTTATTATTCTCATTGTTGTTTGCATGCCTAATATCAGGTAGATTGTACAAGGCTCGCTCTATTATTGTAACATCCTATTTAATGTACCTACAATCTTAGCAAATAAATTTTTTACTACTACTACTACTAAAAGGTGAAGGAAAATATCTTGAGGAAACCTCGACGATTTCAGACTTAAAGTCTGAAATCGCCAACGCGCATTGTGCAGGCGTGCTGATTATGAATGGATGAATGTCTGTGTGTTTTGATCTGTTCCCAGCAGTGGTACAGTAAAAAGGTTGATGATGAATGTGACTGGCAAAATGTCACTATAATTCAGTTACACTTCTGCTTATGCTTTCGACAACATATGCTTATAATGTTGTCTGGGGATGTTAGGTGGTTCAGTAGTCGATGCTGAGAATTATCATCATCATCATCACCATCATCTGCCTAGCCTTTAGGCAAGATATTGGGGTTGGTCCAGTCTTTCCGGAAGTAAGTATTTTATATGGAGCTGGCTGTCTGATCTCTGCAACTGATGACAATCACGAATATAAAAAAAAATTTCGACGTAATTAAGGACTAACCCGCCATACTGTTCCCAACCCACTGCAACTCCTGAAAGCCAGAATCAACAGTGGAGACCGCCAGAAAAACGCCGAGCAATGAAGCTCGACGAGTCCCGGAGAAACGATTCAACTGTCTTGGATCCCGCAACGAAATTAATCAGAAAAGAATAGCGGAGGAGTAAGAAAAAATATATTTTTTCCACTTCCCTCCATAACAAGCAGGAGACAGAACAGAACTAGGCCATTCGGCACAAAGGGATATTATTGCAACTGGGAGAAGCCCAGATTGCCAAGCACCACGGAATACAATTTGATTAAGTTAATGGGTCCTAAGTAGGTATGTGCTGTTACAATTGATTCCAATAATAGGTATGGCAAAAGCGCTTGAACGCACGGAAATTAGTTCTAGTTTCTACAAGGTCCGTATAATAAACAACTCCGGATGTAACTTGTACACTATCCAACATAATATTGCGTTCATTCTGCCAAAGAATACACTCCCACAAGATGTGATGTGCGGACTGTTCAAATTCACAGTCTGTTGTAGAACATTGACACAAAGGCGAAGGAACAAGTTTAAAAGAAAAAAGAGTAATTAAGGACTAGTTGCGCCAAGCGGTTTCACCCGCGTAGGTTTCGATATGTGTTTTTATATGCTCGGAGCGTGATGTTATATAGCCTATAGCCTTCCTGGATTAATGGGCTATCTAACACCAAAAGAATTGTTCAAATCGGACCAGTAGTTCCTGAGATTAACGCGTTTCATTCAATTCCACTTATATTTCCAATTATTTTATACAGTTTCAAAAAAAAGATAACTGCAGGAGGTAATTTATTTAATTAAGAAATAAGAAAGTTAAGAAATAAAAGAATAAGCGAATAAAATAATTAAATTATTTATTAAGCTATCACAGGCTGGCGCGTTGATGTCTTTTATATGAACATGTTAATTGTTCGATTTGGAATGTTGTTTTCATTTAAGATTCATTCATTATTGCAAAAACGATTACATTTTCGTGAACCAAATACGGTAAGACCACTCATAAGTGCAGGCTTGTCGATAAGTCTGTTACAAAGTGTTGTAGATACTGGCTAATCAACGTTGTGCAGACCTATTTGTTAGTTTGGTTTCTTTCTCAGGAATATTCTTTTTAAGTATTCTATATTCTAATATTTTATTGTATTACCTAGTTACTTGATTATAAACACTCTTGACAGTAACATATATTTTCTCTCTTTTATTCTCTCTTTTATTCACAAACTCTTTATATTTACGGAGCTTCATCCTATTATTCCAACACGTTATCAGCACGAGTGTAAAGTGAAAAATAGTGTGTCCAAAAATAATTGTTGAAAATGTCACACGAATCTGGAGATCTGTCAAGTGTGAACAAGTCGTGTTTTTCATCAAATTCATCTTCTATTCCATCGTTTTGCCTGAAAAATAAAGATGGGTATCCTACTTGGAAATTCAAGATGAGGAATTACCTTATACCTGAGGATATATGGGCAACAGTTATCTGGATGGTGACACGACTCCCGCCTCAACGAAGGTACGAAATGACGCAAAAGCTCTTACAAAAATTTGCCTAACGGTAGACTGTGCAGCTATCATACACGTTAGATGTGCAAAAAACTCATTAGAAGCATGGCAATCTTTGCAGAAAGCTTTTGAGGATAAAGGCATGGGACGAAGACTAGCTTTAGAACGTAAACTGTACAGATTGAGTCTGTCAGATTTTGATAACATTGAACTGTATATCAACGCAGTTATGTCAACCGCACATGATCTTGCGGATATTGATAAGGTCATAGAAGATACGTTAATTGCAGCTATACTTTTGTGAGGTCCGACCTCGAAATATGAGCCTCTTATAATGGCACTAGAGAATTGTAATATAGACGTAACGACTGATTTAGTTAAGGCTAAACTGCTAAATGAGAAGAAAATGTAATCAAAAGGATCAGAGATGTTGCTTTCGTACCCGACTTGAAAGCCAATCTATTGTCACAAAAGGCTGTTGATAAGGGTTTGGTATGTGTTTTTGACTGAAATGGTTGTAATTTTTATAAAGATAATGTTTTTCGTTTTACAGGTGATTCTGTTCTTCATGCCTCGTCCTGTGGTGGACTGTATGTACTTGACGGTACTGTGAATGTTTCCGATTACGAAGCAAATAATTACCTGATACAGGATGATGTGCACTCTGGTTGTCAGAATAGTTACCAACTTTGGCATAAAAGATTAGGACACTTGTGTCGTATAGGCATGAACCGACTGAAGAATCACGAGGTAGGCATAGAGTTTAAGGTAGTAGATAAAATTATATGCATACTAAAACTAGCAATAAAATCTTTTATAAAAGTACCATTTAACAGAGCTACTTCATCTTTGGAACTGGTTCATATTGATTTGTGTGGACCCATGTCTACAACCTCCTTTCAAGGAAATAAGTACATGCTAACGTTAGTGGAGGATTGTACAAGGAAAGTGTTTGCTTACTTTATTTCTCCAAAGACTGAGGTCAAAGACAAATTTTGTCTATTTCAAACATTTGTAGAAAATCAATTGGATAAAAAGATTACAGCGATTACGACTGACGGTGGCAAAGAGTTTGTCAATAAAGATTTTGTTGATTACCTTAATTTAAACGGTATCGAACGTCAAACGACAACACCCTACAGTCCACAACAGAACGAACTCACCTCAACTAAAAAATAGGTCACCTCATCGAGCGTTAGGTGGGCAAATTCCATATGACAGGGGGTATGGTCGTAGAAGCGATCTTAGTAATTTTAAAAGTGTTTGGATGCGGAGCACTAGTCCACATACCCTCCTATCATAGAAAAAAGTTAGATTTAAAGGCAAGGGAAGCGATTTTCGTGGGTTTTTGTGGGATCCGTCTAACTCAAGACAATTTTTTATGTCCAGAGGTGCAACCTTTTTTGAAAACAGTTTTACAATGTTAAAGCAGGAGCAAGCTAAGCCTGTTGTACAGTCAGACTCTAGTTTATTATTCAAAGAAAAGGAGTCTGAGACCGAAAACAGTCAATTTTATGACTGTGTTGAGAGTGCCGATCCTGCAGCTGAACCATCTTCACCGGAATTTCTAGTAAGACAAGAAGTAACGGCAGCTATGGAAGAGCAGAATGATTTCCATGAGCCGATGGTTCCTAGAGCCGACGAAGAGTCAGCAAGTTTAGAGGAGGAACAGCCTGAGCCGATGCTTCCTAGAGCCGATGTAGAGTCAGCAAGTTTGGAAGAGGAGCAGCCTATCTATAAGCAGAGGTACCCTTCAAGAAATAGAAAACCAAAACTAATTTCCTTACTTAGAATGTGTCAGCAGTCAATTCAGATGAACCAACAACATATTACGAAGCTACTCATACTGATGATGCTGAAAAGTGACATTATGCAATGGCTGATACTGAGTACAATTCTTTGGTTAAATTACATACGTGGTATCTAGTTGATAGACCTAACAAGAAGGTTATACTCTGTAAATGAATTTATAAAATTAAAAGGGACGTTTTTGGAAGCATTACTAAATATAAAGCAAGACTGGTTGTCAAAGGTGAAGGAATTGACTATGATGAAACTTTTGCACCTGTGATCCGTCACTCTTCGCTGCGTACTCTATTTGCACTAGCAGCAGAGATGGGCTTAAGAATGAAGCATTTAGATGTTGATACCGCGTTCCTAAACCGCGATTTAGAAGAAAAAGTTTTTATGGAGCAGCCCCTTGGTTTCACAGAAAAAGGGTAGGAAAACAAGGTTTTGCTTGTTAAGAAAATCATTATAAGCCTTTAACAAGGCACCACGAGCTTGGAACAAGAAGTTAAACGAAACGCTTTTAAAAATAGGTTTTACAGTAACTCCTTCCGAACCTTGTGTGTATAATAAACTCTTTGGTCAGGAACTCTTATTATTAAGTATTTTGTTGATGACATAATTGTACTTTTTAAATCTAATTTGACATTTGATATTGTCAAGAAAGATTTTATCGAAATATTTTTCACTAAAAGATCTCAGGTATCCTTAATCTGTGATCTTACTATTACTACTCTATGACCTATCTGTCAATCTGCGAAGAAATATTTTATTTTAACTCAAGAAATATATTATTATTACTTTTAATTCTCGCTAAATACTCTCCAGCGTTTGATGGTTTATTAATCGTTCGCACGTGTTCTGGCAAAATTGCGGCGTTCCCTCCCACAAAGGCCATTAATGAAGAATTGAAATTAATTGAAGATCTCAGAATATTAAAATCATATTTAGGATTGCAAATTCAATATCATTCTAAGAATATTAATTAAAGTAAACCAGCCAAATTACATCCTATTCTTACTGGATAAATTCAATATGAAGGAATGTCAGACAGTGAATACTTAAAAATGTATGGAGAGTGAGAATTGGTGACCAAGCTGATGAGTCTTATCCCTACCAAGACTTAATAGGGTGTCTAATGTATCTCAGTGTTAATACTCGCCCAGATATTTCTTTTACAACTAGCTATTTGAGCCAATTTAATACATGCTTTACGAAAGAACATTGAATGTTGCCAAAGGGTTCTACAGTACCTGAAGGGTACTATAAACTATTCGTTGGTTTACAGGAGAAGTGGAGAACCTTTTAAAAGGATTTTATGATGCTGATTGGGCAAACTGCCACATTGATAGAAAGTCATACACGGGTATGTTTTTCAGTTAGGTGGAGGACCAGTATCATGGGAGTCAAAGAAATCACTGTTGCTTTGTCGTCCGTGAATATATGGCACGTCTGCCACGAAGGAAGCTTGTTACTTACGTCGTTTAATCTATGAGATAACACACACACACAGGTCAATCCTACAGGTACACTTACACACACAGTCAGGTAAACAGGACAGGTAAACTTTCTTCAGTTAACTTAGGTTCAGACAGCCAGAGTTCCATAAATCTGAGTCTGAAATCCAATTCACCACAACAGGACGAAGCACATTGATACCAGGTTTCACTTTATTAAAGAGAAGTTGTCTAGCAATGTTGTTATCTTTAAAATATGTTAAAAGTAGTGATATGCCTGCAGATGTACTCACTAAGCCTCTCGGGCCTTTATTACACAAGAGGTGTACAATTAGTTTAGGGATTTGAAAATTAACCTTTTTTTGTTTTTAGGCACAACATCGGTTAAGGGCTGTTGTAGATACTGGCTAATCAATGTTGTGCAGATCTATTTAGTTTTTTTCTTTCTTAGGAATATTCCTTTATGTATTCTATATTCTAATATTTTTTGTATTACCTAGTTACTTGATTATAAACACTCATGACAGTAATATATATATTTTTCTCTCTTTATTCACAAATCCTTTATATTTATGGACCTTCATCCTATTATTCCAACAGAAAGTTTATTACCTACTGGAGAAGTCAGTACCTAGAGATTGCTCTGTAAATCGTTGAATATGTTATTGTTTTATTTAAAGTTGTTGTGTAGACCCAAACAACTCAGCCTATCGCAGTAGGATATATGTATTTATCCATTTATTTCAGATATCATGGCCCATAAAAACATTTACACTATATTATCATAATAAATATATACTACTTAAGATAATATAAACACATATAACATAATTAACTACTGCTACTAATACACGAAGTGTGGGCGTCGTGTTTCGGCTGACTGGTGTCACGTAGCAGGCCACAAACCGTCGGTACACAACACCTTTCCGCCAAACACTTCTTTGAGGAACTTCGAGCTGATGTGGCGTCTGAAGTGCCTCACAAGCTGCTAAAGGCTGCAACCACAACACGCTGTTCTCCGCTATCCGGATCCAGTCTGTTTCATACACCTTTTGAGGTCGCCGGTTCATTCAGGGATCCGATATTTGCAACTAAGTTTCCGCCCGCGGCTTTGCCCGTGGAGTTCGGTTATATCGCGCTTTTAGATCTTCCTAGGGAACATCAAATTTTTCCGGGATAAAGGTAGCCTATGTCCTTTCTCAGGGTCTAAAGATTGTCTATGCCAAATTTCATCAAAATCGGTTGAGAGGTTTAAGGGAAAGTGTAACAGACAGACAGACAGAGTTACTTTCGAATTTATAATATTACTAGATTTCGCTCGCGGCTTCGCCCGCGGAGTTCGGTTATTATATCGCGCTTTTAGATTTTCCTCAGGAATATCAATTTTTTCCGGGTTAAAAGGTAGCCTATGTTCTTTTCAGGGTCTAAAGATTATCTGTGCCAAATTTCATCAAAATCGGTTGAGAGGTTTAAGGGAAAGCGTAACAGACAGATTGCATGACAGATAGACAGACAGACAGACAGATAGACAGACAGACAGAGTTACTTTGCATTTATAATATTAGTATGGATAGTATGGATAGTACGGATATAACGTTAGTCAGACAGTTTGTTATCATTAACAAATCACCGCAATTACGAGCCCTCTAGAGACGCCATAACATTCACAATCTCTCTCGTATTGTATCACTAATCCTAACAAATTAATCGTCATAAAGTTTACAATCAAAATACCCCACGTATGTTAATTACAAGATTTGAATATGTAATGTATGTATTCGGACGCGGACGCTAAAATCCGTTTTAAGATAAATAATAACCGTGGAAATAATGAGATAAAGATGATTTCATGGAATGGTTTCTGCAGTTTCGCTTTTTGTTTTATTAGTTTACAAAGCGACGTTACTTTAGTGTTCTTGCTCTTTTGACTCCGTATTACCTATTTTCGCCTTCGTCTAATGATCACAAGTGCCAATGTGAATCTTGGTATCTTGGGTCATCATCATCATTCAGCGTTAATCCCAGTCGCATACGTAGCTTTTCAGCTTTGCAGTCTGGGATCCCTTTACCAGTCTAAGACACTTTACAGAGTCTGGATTTGTGCCCAGTTTATACAAAAAGCCTGCCCCTAACACGGAACTTTAGAAATAAGAGAGTATGTATTTGTGCCCAGTTGCGACAAAAAAAGCTCGCCCCTAACACGGAACTTTAGAAATAACTACTACAAAATGTGAGCTGTTCTACGTTCCTGGCTTTAGTAAGACACTTATATTTTACTAGCTTTCCGCCCGCGGCTTCGCCCACACGTGGAGTTCGGTTATATTACGCTTTTTCCTCGGGAATATTAATTTTTTCCGGGATAAAAGGTAGCCTAAGTCCTTTCTCAAGGTCTAAATATTGCCTGTGCCAAATTTCATCAAAATCGGTTGAGAGGTTTAAGGGAAAGCGTAACAGACAAACAGACAGAGTTACTTATTTATAACATTAGTATTGATTTAAAAAGTTCTAAATATATTTTTATAATTAAAGTTTTTTAGGGGGATGTCTAGTGTTATACGAATAGATACAAAAAAAAAAATTGTCATAAGAGGAAGTCTGAAAGGAGCAACCGGTAACTGAAAAGTTGTATAGAATCGGTTGTCGGGGGATGAGGAAATGTTGTGAGGAGAGTTTACAGCAGAGAAGACAAAAGAAGATTAATGAAGAGTAATAAAAGAAGATCGCCAACCCGCATTGAGCAAGCGTGGTGATTACGCTCAATCCTTCTGTAGCGAGAGGAGACCTGTGCAGTCACATATGACGGAGTCCACGAGGACCGATGCCTCCGGGGCCAGGGTTGCGGGTTGGTTAAAAGAAACCATGTTCTGGCGCACAGGCAAGTGAAGGAACACGAGTGGGTTTTAGTCAGTAGAAGTCTGACAGGCCTCCTGCCCAGAGTGGAGAGATCATTTGATGATTTCCAATCCAAAACAAAACGGCAGGAGAGTTTAGTCACAAGAGGTTCGTAGTTAGTTGACATCTTGGCCTTGTCGTGGTCAAGTTGTGGTGAATGTTGGCATCGTAAGTAACTGAAATGTTCTGAGAACTATTGGCCTAGATTGCATGAGAATATTGTTTAACTAGGGTAACATTTATATACAGCCTACTTACGCTGTTGTCACGGCAAGGTCCTGTCTATAAGAGGGAGACTCTCATAATCAAAATAAAAAGTCATTTATGCAAACTAGGCTGAGAATTAGCACTTTTGAACGTCAATATTACATAAGACAGTCCCCCAAAACGCCCACCCATCGACACTTCCTAGTGCTTTCGCTGGGAAGAAGAAGTGGCGGAAGAAACTCCCCAGCAGCACCGCTGTCTGTTCATTTAGAAAAAAATACAATAGTTTATACAATACTAGGTACAGTAATACAAGAGAAAAAATAAAAAATATATATAAATATGCCAAATAGCCACGCCAAAATACCAGAGAAGCAATACAAAAAATAAAATATCACTGAAATGTAAAAAAAGAAAATTATTACATACCTAAATAAAAGCCCCTGGCATAAAGGGCATGACAGCTCACATATTTATGCATTGTAAAAAGCAAATTATATGAACTCATATAATGTGTCAGTAAGCTAATTCTGGAGAAAAAACACAAACATTGTCTTGAGTTAATCAGAGCGACTCAGCCATTTCTTATCATTTAAATAGTCATTTACAGAATAATATACCTTTGATAAGTCTGTAAGCTACCACCTAATGGGCTCAGTATGGATTGGTCGTTGTCATACATACATATAGTCTTAGAATTATTGTTCCTGGATATCCGTTAGGTGTAGGATACACCGGTTTCTTCATTATATTTTTAAACTGGTAGCTCACAGAGTAACGTGATTTGCTCTATGTAAATTGTTGAACCTACCATTTTTATTTGTTTGATATTAGTAATTTGATGCTGCAAATTTTTCATTAGCTCCAGTTTGAACTTGCTTATTTGGTTTCAATGAATCATTTTCATCTAGTGGGTGGAGATTTGGATAGAACAAACAATGATTAATGAATGAAGTTTTTTTGTTCAAATGATCGAAGAGTATAATGAATGGCTTAGTGTAATTCTAACACTATTGTTAATTAAAGTACAATATATATGAAATTATATACATATTTCTAAGTATTACTCTTATTAAATATAATGTGTCACTGTTTGTTTCTCCCAAATAAATAAAAAATAAAAAGTATATCTTGGACACCAATGACTGATTAAAAAAAAGGTGAAAGAAATCATCTTGAGGAAACCTGACTTTAAGTCTGAAATCGCCAACCCGTATTGAGCAAGCGATGTGATTACGCCCAATCCTTCTCTGTATGAGGGGGAGACCTGTGCCCAGCAGTGGGACCACAAAAGGTTGCTGATTATGATGATGATATATGAAATTGTGACAACAGTTTCAAGAAAGTTTAATAAATTATTTTGGGATTTTGATATAACTGACTGAGCTCAATAAATAATTATTAGACATGCTCTGAAATATTGATTTTAACGATTTTATCTTTAAAGATTATATGTAATAAGAAGAACATAATTGAATCTATATTTACTGGGATATATAAAGCTGAAGATTTTGTTTGTTTGTCATCAATTCTCAGGAACTATTTATTGTTTGTTTGTTTGTTCATTGAACAAACAAAACAAACAAAATTCCTTCAGCTTTTATTGTCTGTTGTTTATTTGGGCTATGATTCTAATAATTTTTTTTTAATACGTACAGTTGATTAACGCTATTTCCATGTGTTATTATTTACATCTGGTCTGGTCCGATTTCAAAATTCTTATTGCGTTAGATAGCCTATTAATCAAGAAAGGTTTAGGCTATATAACACCACGCTGTGCAGTAGGATGAGCATATTCAACTACACGCGAACGAAGTCGCTGCATTTGGCCCAGCTGGTTTTTCAAGTTTCAGTGTAAGCATCAGTGTGATTAATTACAACGTTTCATAGAATATAATATGTATGTATGGTTCTACTAAAAGGACTAAATACGGAAACTAAACCCTTAACATATAACGTAGAATACGTAGCAAAAGAAGATTGTACATGCAGCTCTAGTTTTAAGACGGTGCTAAAAAATCAGGTCTTGAATACAATATGTCAAGGTGTACATTTCAAGTTTCTCTTAATCACATAAAAAACATAAACACAGAATTATATTTAAAAAAATTACATTGAACCTACCTAATTTCTCCGAAAACTGACACAATCAAAAACTATTTATATATCTTAAAACAGCACTTCAAAAACACCAACACAATTTCTACATAAATATTTTCGCACGCAATATTTTACGTACATGACGGCATGGGTTCAACGCGTTGAATGCGTTGCGTACGTTACGTCAAAACGCGTGTTCTGCGTCGCGTCGCGTCGCTAACTAGTCAGCTGGCTGGCCGGCTCAATGTGCAATAGACATCGCATAATCAAGTGAGAGGAAGTCTATAGAGGTGATAGAGGGACTATTTTATAATAGGCAAAGGCCATCGAATAGATTTGTCGTGATATACGAGATCGTGGAGTGGTCTACTTGTTTTTCGTCATCTCTATAGAGCTGTTCAACGGGCAATGCCTGCGGAATGAAACATACATATGTTGAAAGATCTACATAGTCACCGAATGGGTTGTGATAGTGCAACTCACATACCCTGTCATTATAGCCTATGGTTTTCTTCAAGTCCCTAATACCCATATGAGTAAGATGACTTTATATAAAAACAAATACAGGGATTTAAACCAACCTTTAAAGTGTATCTGTACATCCTCTCAGAAAATTACTTGAGATTCTAGAATCTCAAGTAATTTAATCTTACTCATATGGGTATTAGAGGACTTGAACAGAAACCATAGGCTATAATGATAAAGGTTATTGTCTTTAGTTCAAACTAAAGACAATAAGCTTTAGAAGTACTGAACTCAGTTAATCTATTTCTTAAGTTTCTTAGTTCGTATAAGGTCCTTACTCAAAAATCCCATACAGTAACTAATATTTTTTTCCAAGTGATGTGTGAAGCTATTGTTTTTCACGCTATGAATGTCTTAAAACAAAAATTGATGATAAGGAGATTTGTCACACCAAAATGATACTAGGCACACTGGACATCAGCTCTGTAAATTTTTTACACCTGACATAACCAAAGCCACCTACTTACAAGGCAAAGAAAGCAATACTGCTGACATTATTGTCCTCCACATAGTTTATCGTGTTCTATCTCTTCATATATCATTTGACAGAGAGGGACAAATGTATGGTTAGGAGAAAAGTGGACAGGTTTTTGTGATCGCTCAATAAGTCGCATCATGATCGCATTTTATTTGATTAAAGTATAGTAAACTCTTAAGTGAATTATACCTTGTAGATATTAAGCTTATAAGGTTGAAAATCAAACGCAGAATGATTCAAAAGAAATTGATTGGAGTGAGCTTTTAGTTTCGTAATATAGAGATTGTTTTTCTTTAAATCATTAGTGTGAAAACATAGTTATGAGAATTCTATTGTTAATCTTTTTGTCTGATGTTATTCTGACCTCGTTCTAAAAATTTTTGAAATAGGATTCCTATAGTTAGCAAAAAGTAATATTTAGTTATAATAATCTATACTAATATATATATAACTGAAGAGTTTGTTTTTTGGTTGAACGCGCTAACTTCAGGAACTACAGGTCCGATTTAAAAAAATCCTCTTTTTTTGGATAACCCTCCATGTTTTGTCTCTGCATCACCTTAAGGTAGACTGGTAGAAAATGCCTAAAGCATTGTAAGCGCCATTGTGCAATGTTTTTGTGCATAAAGTTTTTAATAAATAAATAGATAATCCGAAAAGCTTCAGCGGAGCGGTGCGCAGGTAGTTTGATACAAAGAGTGTGCAATTATATTATGTTCATTTTGTACTTAGCTACAATTTTATTAATAAAATTTTTAATTCAGTTTTATTTATAATTTTTTCATTATAGTGGCTCCAGAGGAAAACACACCGCAGGCCGTTTTATGTAGTTTTTCGGAGCTATCTACTTTATCCAAAGAAATATCAACTTATTAAAATACATACATAAATTTTCTCCATAATCTTGGCTCCAAAATTGTAGATTTTGTTTTTTTTACAAAGCATAATGTTGAAATAATTCCTTCACAACGAAACCTCTTGACAAGAGAAATACTTATCAAAACGTGCATCTCCTCGAAAAGTAAGCATTTAGATTTCGTTCTTACACTAATGGATAGGCAATTTCATGACGAACATTATTGTAGAAATATTTTTTAAAACGACCAAAATGAAAACTTTATTCAACAATCTGAGCGTATTCCCATCATTTCTCTTGCCTGAGCTATTGAGATTCAGTATGCCACAAGCTGTCGAAGGGGGAACCCGTGTCGATCGTCATCGCGCGGTCCGCTAGCAGAGCGGGCGGCGCGTGAGCCAGAAAAAACATCTGTTTGCTCGCTCACGCACCGAATGTCGCATAGAGTATAATACCAGCATAAAGTGGCTGTTATTGATGTTCATTTTGGTGTTCTTTTTTTAAACGATTTCAAAAGGGAGGAGGTTATATGTTTTTTTTTATATTTGTTTGCGGATAACTTTACTATGATATAAATAATAGGGTATTTGACTAAAAAACTAATTAGTCCGTCATTCAGATTATAGAAAAATATTGGATAGGTTTTTTAGGTTTTCACATGTTTTTTTTTAATTAAAAAGATTATATCTTCAAGGTAGTCTCATGTTAAGGAAATTAGGGTCTGATGATGGAAGACTATGGAAACCTAGGGAGAAATTTAAAAATCATAGGCGCCTAGGGCATTTCTATGTTTTTTTCATTAAGTGTTTTAACGCACACAATTTAGTAAAGTTCGGAGTTGATGATGGAGCCTGAGACAAGCCGAGGATCTCCTTAACGATTCACATCAGCTGCCTCTGTGTTTGTGCTTAATAAATTTATATTGATAAGAACTTAATAATCTAAATGAGTTGTGATTGTCATTAAAGCTCTTATGATGAAGACAAAGGCCAGTTAAGGGAACTCCTCAAAGGTTTACAATAGTTACCTTTTTATATTGATGAAAACTTTACACCCATATAGGTTTAAATGAAGGTCTGCAATAGATCTGATGATGAAGACCATAGACAGTCGAGGGAATTCTCAACAATTTACAACACTGTACTTTAACATAGTACAAACACTACCTACTCGTCATGCTTATGCAAAATCAATTAAAAATCAAGAGACTGAATTTAAGGCGATTAGTAACGACGATGACCTTTAGGGCATCTGGGCGGGCTAGGCAAAAACCCCGCGCACCCCGCATCATATTTACGTGCATTATTTCTACTCGCTTGCTTCGAGCGCAGACGTCTCGCAACAAACGTAGAATGCCATACCATGTCTATAAAGTATACTATTCTGTCTAAAAAGTACCTAATATAGAATTACGTGGTATCAAAACTCATGCCCTAAAGTGAAACATATTAGGTAATTACTTTTATTGTGTTGTTTTCGATACTTGCTGCAGGGATTTTTATTTAAAAAAAGGAAACAAATATTAATTTATAAAAATGATTAATGCAAATGGGAACCGGTTTATTCTTTTTATTTATAGTTATTATTTAGCATTTAGCGTTTTTGGTATAATTCCCATTGACTTACCAGGACTTAAAAAAAATCCTGAAACTCCATCATCTAAATAAAACTCACAGGTCAGACTTAAATAGGTGCATTTTATTTAGAATACATATTGTTTAAAAAATTTAGCTGACCATATTTTAGGTAATGAACACCTGAGACTAATGAACTTAAAGAATGAAAAAAAGAAATTGTTTTGATTTAGGTACCTACTAGAAAAAAAAAAAAATTGGGGAAATTTAATCAAGTTTCATACGGATTAAATTACAAGTATCAATTATATATTTTTTAAGGGAAGGAAAATATTATTGTTTTGGACTTAGCAAAAACTTGACGATTTTTTTTTTGAGATGTTCTTAATTTTTATTGGAGGAATGAACAGGGTGTGGCCTTAGAAATAGGGCATGCAATTAGCGTAATTTTTGTTTTACCGGTAAAAAACGATAATTGAAATATTTTTACCGGTAAACCGGTAAAAACGATAAATTTATATATTTTTTTCAAAAATATTAATAATGTGATTAGGTAGTCTTAAAGCAGAAAATAAATAAGTATACCAGGTAGGGGTCGCAATACCGAACCATTTAAGCAAAACCGGTATTTTCGGTATTGGCTCCAGACCAATACCGATAATCCGGTATTTTTGATATTTTCGGGATTAAGCAAAAGTTAGCAAATGTAGTTTAATAAAGTTAGGTTAGGTTAAGGAGGAATTTTACGGGGCCTCCTGGCCAGCTACTTGGAGGACCGTGCTGTCCTCCTCGTAGACGGGGCTGGCCAGCTCCGGCGATACGCTGCTGAAGCCGGCGTTCCACAGGGGGCTGTTTTAGGGCCTCTTCTGTGGAACGTCGGTTATGACTGGCTCCTGCGGGGAACCCTCCTTCGAGGCACGGGTGTCATCTGCTATGCAGATGACACTCTCCTCACTTCCCGCGGGAGCACCTTCCGGGAGGCGGCCAGTTTAGCGTCGGCGGGCGGATCCTTGGTGGCTGGAAGGATCCGCCGCCTGGGCTTGAGGGTGGCGCTGCACAAAACGGAGGCCGTGTTCTTTCACGGCCCCCGGCAGCGCCCCCCACCTGACGCCTACATTTTTGTGGAGGGCGTCAGGATCAGGGTCGAGGCCCAGATGAAGTATCTGGGCCTCACGTTGGACAGCAGGTGGCGCTTCGGCCCGCATTTCAGCGGGCTGTCGACGCGCCTGCTGAAGGCTGCGGGCGCCCTCTCGTGGCTGATGCCAAACCTGGGGGGGCCCAGCATGCGGTGCCGGCGTCTATACGCCGGCATACTGCGGAGTATGGCCCTTTATGGGGCCCCTATTTGGGCGAACTCCATCAATAGGAGGGAGAACCTCACCGCCCTTCGGACGCCCCAAAGGGCCATCGCCCAGCGGGCATCGCGGGCCTACCGCACGGTGGGCTTCGCAGCGGCGTGCGCTCTGGCGGGCACCCCGCCTTGGGAGCTCGAGGCGCGGGTGCTCGCCAGAGTGTACGAGTGGACGGCGGGGCGCAGGGCGCTGGGCGAGCGTCCGGCCCCAGAAGTGAGGGAAGCCGTCCGCCGGGAGGCGAGGGACGCCATCGTCCAGCATTGGACGCGGGACCCCGCCTCCGCGGTGTTCGGCCGCCGTACCCTCGACGCCGTCGGGCCGGTCCTAAAGGACTGGCTCGACAGGCGTCACGGATTCCTCTCCTTCCGTCTGGTGCAGGTGCTCTCCGGTCACGGCTGCTTCGGCAGGTACCTGCACCGGATAGGACGAGAGGAGACACCGTCGTGCCACGGTTGTGGCGCGGCGGAGGACACGGCGGAACACACCCTCGCGGTGTGCCCGTCGTGGGCCGTGCTGCGCCGCGATCTTGTCACGGCGGTTGGAGGGGACCTCTCGCTGCCCGCCATCGTCAGAGCGATGGTGGGGAGCGAGGAGGCTTGGGTGGCGATGGCCTCCTTCTGCGAGGTCGTGATGTCGCAGAAGCAGGCAGCGGAGCGCGAGCGGGAGGAGGATCCCCTCGCTCCGGCGCTCCGCAGGCGGCGTAGGGGGAGGAGAAGGCGGGATTTCGCCCGCTTTCTCCCTCCCTGAGGTGAGCGGCGGGCGTGAGGCTGACGCCCGCCTTACATCGCTCATCACGCGGGAGCCACGGCCCCTCCCCAGGAGGGGCAATTGAGGGCCCGCCCTACTAGGCGGGTTTCGCCGGCGGGGGAGAGGTAGCTCAGGCTGCGCTAGTTTCCCACTCCCCCGCCAGTATGGCGATGCCGGAGTGCCGCTGTGGGTTTAGTGGGTATTCCCGGCTTCGGCTGGGCGAGTCCCACACACGCCCTTCGGGGTACGGTGCGTAAAGGCATTCCCACAGCGTAAAAAAAAAAAAAAGGTTAAGGAGGAATACTTAGTAAGTAGTTACCTAAGCGCAGAATGAAATAATAAGAAAAAAAACCGTGTGTGGATAACAAAAACAAACCACAACACCAACAAAACACGCAATGACGTGAAAATAGTTGAAATAGAAATTTTGATACTTGTCGGTCGCAACTAAGTTCAACTCACGTGCATCGTTCGCGCCACACCATAGGCTAGTTCGATAATCATTGCGCGGGAAGATCGGCTATCGCCGCTTTTTTTATAATAATTATAATCTAGTGCTTTACCGCAATCCCGCCTGATGGTAAGCAGTGATGCAATCGTTGAAGGTAAAGCGCGGTAGTTTATTAAGAGCCTATTCAATCTAGCCTAGAAGACACTTAAATTGTAGTTAGACTGAAATACCGCCGCTTGAAAATTGTTTCTGTCCGTCGATGTACGCGGTATAAAAGACGAGGCCAAACACTTCGTCCGGATTGTAGAGGGGTGAACAACATAAGCGTGGATACTCGCCGTACGACGAGTTGTCCGATGATGGAACGGAGAAGGGGAATTAAATCATGCAATGCCCTCGTGCACTCTCCAAAATGCATCCTATAGATTATAGAACACCGACAGGCTGGCCACTCTTAGCTTGTACTCCAGGTTAGGAGACCGTTTTGAACCAAATCTTGGTCACCAATTAGCCTCTTCGTATGTCTCTTCACTGAATCCAAAGTTTCCAGGTGGCATTTTGCAGCATCAGCCAACAAATGCGGCAGTACTCCACACCACATAAACGCACCTGCGCCAAGATGAACGGGCTCTTTTTGGCGGTGAATAGACGCTTGTGTTTTGGCAGGCATTGAATGCCACAAGATTGGCTTCGCCCCATTCGGAGACTGCCTGTAGTGCAACATTCGTATGCTCTACCATAGCCTCTTTCGGACCGGATTGCTTCCTTACCAGCCCCACCCAGCAGATATCTGCTCTCCACAACTGTACCGTCATCTGCATACTCATAGATACCGGGCATCAGCAGATCGTTTATATACAGCAGGAACAGAGATGCAAGAGAACAGACCCCTGAGGAACACCAGCATTAGTCGACATGAGCTCCGATGAGCACCCGTCGACGGCGACTCGGAGGGACCATTCAGTCAGGATGTCTTTTACTGGGTAGTCAGGTCAGGAGAAATTCCGTACGCTGGAAGCTCACTCAAAAGGCCAGCGTACCATAGCCGGTCGAAGGCCTTCGAGACATCTAGGGAGATGGCAATCGTTCCCGCATTTTTCTCGAGGGCCTCACCTCACAAGTGTGTGTCATACACTAGTAGTTCCCCAGTTGACCGACTGCGGAGAAACCTGTACTGTTGGTCACTGAGGAAATCGATACCTTCCAGATATGTCAAGAGGCGACAGTTCAATACACGCTCCATAATTTAGCAGGGTATGGAGGTTATTGAAATCGGTTGACAGTTGGAAGGATCGGCACAACTTTCGTTTCTGGGCTCGGTCTGCACGTTGGAAAGCTTCCAATACTTGGGCACTACACCAGTTCTAAATGAGAATCGATACAAGCGCGTCAATACAGGAGACAACTCGGGCGCACAATCGCTAACACGCCTTTAGAACAATCGCTGGTATGCCATCTAGTCCACTACCCTTATTCACATCCAGACGACACAGTACTCTCAGAACCTCCTTGTTTCTAATGCGAACCTCGGGCATTGAAGTGGCGCAGTGAAGAAAATTCAAGGAGTAGCACTACTAGAGTATCAAGACGTAAATTGTAAGCAAAGAGAGATGCAAAGAGACCTGCTTTCTTTCTCGCCGTAATAGTCAGAGTTCTATCGGGCTTAACCAGCGAAGGCGTGTGATTTGCGCGCACATATTTTGAATTAGATAGAGCATAACTTTATCTCTTTGTATTTATTTTACTAAAACCGAAAATACCGAATATCCCGGTTTTTGTAAAATGAATACCGGTATTAATAAGACCTAAATTTGGCCCGGTATTCCGGTATTTTCGAAATTCAGTATACCGGTTTGCGACCCCTAATACCGGTACAATGGTAGTGAACATGTTACATATTGCTTAAAATGAGCATACAAACACAATTCTTAAAACCATGACCTTTCCTTTGGCGCAGTCAAGCGTAAATTTTCATTTTCAAAACGCGGCCAGCCAACGGATGCTGGTAAATCTACATCATGCCCGTGGAGAACCCGGAAATAACCTCAATGTAGCTTGCTAAACCTCCATGCGATCTTTAGTGTCAAGTAGGTATACTGGCTTGCACCAGTTCTTTTTAGCCAATGCAAAGAGAGCGGAGTGAGTCCCTTGTCAACCGCGCCCACATCTCGATGCATTCCCACGTCGGTTTTTAGGAAATATTCCCTGCATATCTCGCGATTGTGGAGGGTCTTAACATTTAAAAAGCTTCAACTTTCACTTTTTCGCGGGGTATACACTAATACGGCCTCATAACCGATGTCAGTGGGTGATGCAATTGAATTGTAGTCAGCACCGTACGGACCCTCCTATCCAGGGTGTCGACTTCGGTCCGAGTCCATTTTAGTATGCTGAAAGAGTACATAAAATCGGGATGATCCAACCGTTGAAGGCTCGTACCTTATTTCCGCTTAATAGAAGACTATTTATTACTTTTTTCAGCGATGCGAAGATGGATATGAGATGCGAAACGTTTCTTCAGCGATTGCTTCATACCAGTAACATTGATACGTTGGGTATCAATGTTACTGGTATAAAGCATTCGACGGTTTCAGATGCAGAGAGCGCTCTAAGGTTTACGGGACGTGAGTTGGGTTCCCATGGATGCCGCAATCTCTCCTCTGCATGATCCACATTTATCCACACAAAATTCCATCCTGATAACGCTACTGAAAGTTTCAGTAATTTTCAGTAGCTCCTTCAGTTGAAATTTGTGGGGAGCAATGAATTTTAAGTCACTCATGTAAAGGAGGTGCGATATAACCTGATCACCTCTCCTCAGCCGATAGTCTAGACGTGTATTCTCCAGCAGTGTACTTAGAGGATTCAAGGCTAAGCAAAATCAAAGTGGACTCAAAGTATCGCCCTGGAATAGACCTGGCTCGGATCGCTATTCCTATGAATATCTCGATATCCAGGATAGCGAAGGACCATCCTCCATTAGCCATACACGTCATCAAGATGGTGTGCAGAGTTGCATCAACTTTATAGAACTCCATCACCCGCATGAGCCTTGTATGTGGCACCAAGTCATAATAGGCCTTCTTATATAATAATAATTATTATTATTCATTTATTTCTCCTCACAATGTTTTGTTTATAGCTAAAACCGTACAATTACTCAGTCTAGTATTTGTTACATATGTGAGGAACTGGTGTGCGAGAAAGGCAATATAAAAAAAAAAAAACTATTCAACATGTCGATAGATCTTTTTGGGAACGACGAACTTGTTGGGTAATGGCCATGTTATTAAGGAGTAGCTCCTTAGTACTGCGGGAGCCGCTCCTACATCCATTTTGAGAGGCAGACATGATGAGTTGCTGTCAATATGTTTGTTAATTTTAACTTTAAAATTGGATGTAAGAACTATAAAGATGGTCGGTAAACAAGTGATGGGCCTATAATTTTTGGGTTCCGCAGTGCTACCTGATTTACGGAGCAGGTGGGTTACTCTAGTTGTTAGGAACTGAAGTAGCGAACCAGACTCAAGCGAGCGTGCAACCTTGAAAACCATTTGATCCAAAAAAGCGACAGGCACAAAACAGATACTGCGCCAGAATGAACACATGGCATCGTCATCCAGAAGTTAAGTGTCAGCCACCTTGGTCTGGTCGATAAACCCACCTTTCATTGTTTTAGAAATTGCGATTCTGGGTGTACCGTACATTTTCTGCTTCAGGAAGTAGATGTGCTCCCTGAAACGGGTCGTATAATCCTGTAGGTTGGTATTTGTACCTGAAAATACCCGCCTTACAAAGCGTATCACTCTAGGACGAGTATCACATTCCTTAAAGCAGATTAGTTTACCGATAAGTGCTCTGGCCCCACCAATACGGTATTCAATCCTGCCAAGCTAGTAAGACTGGTTACGTTGGTCTAGCTCTGGAGTCATTGGAAAATTTGACATGAGTTCGTTGTACAGTACAGTTATACAAACTAATGAATGACACGAATCGTCACAAACGCTTACGTCAAAGCTACTGTCAAGTGTCAAACATTACATATAATGGAAAGTTTGACGTTTGCGTGAATAAATGAACAACGTTGCCCAAAAACATAAAACCGGTAAATTACCGGTTTTATATTTTTTACCGGTAATTTTATAGTTACGAAAAAAAACGAAAGGAGAAAAGGCGGTAAAAATGAAAACCGGTAAACCGTTATTGCATGTCCTACTTAGAAATAACTTTAACCCGAAGGAATCTGGAAGCGCGATATAACCGAATCATACTAATATTATAAATGGGAAAGTGAGTTTGTTTGTTCTGCTTTCACACTGTAACTACTGAACCGATTGCTTTGAAATTTTGTAGACGTAAAGTTAGAAATCCGGATTAAATGATAGGGTACTTCTTATCCCGAAAAAATCTGGTGTTCCCGAAGGAAATCTGAAAAGCACGATATAATCGAACACCACGCGGGCGAAGCCGCGGGCGGAAAGCTAGTATCAAAATAAAACATCATATAAAATCACGTAAAGCGTCCCAGCGCGGCAATAAATGCAAACGTCCAATAATTATACACAAAATCACTAAAAATACTTCGTTTCACTCGAAGTACTTAGTGTTACAGCTTGCGCTTCCCGCTCATCTATGAAGCTATACTTAGTTCGAGCTATACATAATTATTTTATATTGATCGTAGTTGCGTAATTATTTATGTTAATTTAAATTTATTATGATTACTTTAAATTACTTGGGAGGATTTTAAAACCTTAGTTTATTCTAAAATCACACTTGGAAGTACACTTCCGGTCTTTCAGTCATTAATTTATTAATTTTAGAATTGTTGATGCAACTTCCGATTACCGCCAACTTTTATTATAAAATCCTATCGAGCATTAGTCTTCCCGCCCATCGGATATTTATTTATTGAATCAAGCATTGTTCAAATAAATAAATCTATACAACTTTCGATATTTTAGGTTAATCCAAATATCTGTACACAATTATTGACAATTACTAGCGTTACTATTAACTTTTTCTTAATTTTATTCAATACCTGATAATTTCCGTTTCCGTTGTCTATTAGTTTTGTGACTATTCGTTAGTGTTTTGACTCAATGGTGTATAAAAGCTACTGATGTCTGTACTTCTTCTTCCTCAGCCTATAGATGTCCACTGCTGGACAAAGGCCTCCCCCAAGGCTTTCCACAATGACCGGTCTTGTGCTGCCCGCATCCATCGGCTTCCCGCGACCTTCACCAGGTCATCGGTCCACCTTGTTGGGGGCCTCCCTACGCTGCGTCTTCCAGTACGTGGCCGCCACTCCAGAACCTTACTGCCCCATCGGCCATCAGTTCTACGAGCAATGTGCCCTGCCCACTGCCACTTAAGTTTAGCGACTCGCAGAGCTATGTCGGTGACTTTGGTTCTTCTGCGGATCTCCTCATTTCTGATTCGATCACGCAGAGAAACTCCTAACATAGCTCTTTCCATTGCCCTTTGTGTGACTCTGAGCCTTCGTATGAGGCCCATTGTGAGCGACCACGTTTCAGTTCCGTAAGTCATCACTGGCAACACACACTGGTCAAAGACTTTAGTCTTGAGACACTGTGGTATCTTGGACGACGAGAATCTTCTGATCTCTGATCTGATGGAATCTTGGATGTCTGTACTGTTGATCATTAATTAAACAGACTTGTACTGGATCATACTACGTCGTTATTATTTTCCACGCTTCTGAAGCATGTCTTTACATTAGTATCCAAGGGTGCGCGGAGCAAAAAGTGACACAGCCTCCTCTCACGAGCGCTGGCGCGAGACTGCCGGCCACCCGCGCCCGCGTCCCGCATAGAGCCCCTCTGCACGTCGTAAGGCGGAAACTCGTACGGACACTCATTTTTATTACTTATCTTATTAAATATTTCATCAATTTTAAAATAGAACTATGATTCTATAGTTCTTATAGGTACACGTTACTGCGAGTAAGAATATTTTAAAAAGTCTAAGCGCTTTAAGAGAAATATCGATGTAAAATTTAAAAAACGCCGTGTAGAAATATTTTTTTTTTTGACGTAAATATAAATTGTATAGAAAATAATAAACAATGAATATGTTGTGCTTGAATCTATGATTATAATATATTTTTTTCAAAATTTTTGATCCAGGCATTCTGGAGTAATAAACTTTGAAAGATGAGCGTTTTTGGCCGCTCGAGGGTATCTATCCCCTTAAGTTGTGTTATTTCATTGCGTTATTTCTAGAAATGCTCATACTTTCATTGTGGTCTTATAGGAATTAAAGCAAACGAAATACTTCGTTTGCTTGCAGGCCTTTTCCAAATATGCTGCCGTCAGCGTCCAGTGTGACCGGATATTGTATTTGTCAGATGTTTTTTATTTTTCTGCAAAAGGAAGCTTTGTGTAAATAATATTATAGTATATGTATTTGTTTTTTTTTATACGATCGTTTTATTTTTTACAATTTAGGTACGTATTTGTATAAACGAGAATAATAATATAATTTCAGTCTTGCCTGAGCCCAAAAAAAAACATCATTTTTTTATGTGGGTTTCCTGTCTGCAGAAATTTATTTAACCCTGATTACGTTTTCCCTTAAAATAATAAATAATGATAAATTAACCTTTATTATATTATTTTTCTATCCGTTTGACCATCTGACTTAGCTAACTGTCAATCTACAAAACTAACTTCCAACCCCGAAGTTACAGTCATAACATATTTAGTTGTAAAGGTCTAATCAATACAAATTAAGTAAGCCCAAACACATGACAGTTGCTTCCGATGTGGATTCCCTTGATTCTCTGTCATCTCCATCATCAGGTCAGGCCCAGATCTTCACAGTTTTATAGTATCATCCGATATAAATACGAGTATCAAGTTTTCACCCGAAGCGTGCCTACAATTTTAGATAATTGACCTAAATTTCTTAGAATTTCCATTATCGACACTGACCTGGTAACAATGAGATTATGTAATCTCATTGTTACCAGGTCAGTGTCGCCGGTGAGTATGCTGCCTATGTAGGCAGCATACTCTTTCATATAAAAAAAGAATGGTCAAAATCGGTTTATTAACGATAAAGTTATCAGCGAGCACAAATAAATCGAATTGAGAACTACACTTTTGGGAAGTCGGTTAAAAAATAAAATACGCAAAATTTTAATTATGAAGTATCGTCAACATTTGTTTCAGTCTATAATAACCAAAAGTATTTGGGCGCACCAATAAACAAAAATAAAAGTGCCATGTCTGTTACTTCTGTGGTCTATGAATTTAACTTGTATTTGTAGGTACTTCGTCCGCCAGACGGCGCTAGTAATATTTTGCGAAGTATTGTAGAGGTGGGGCGCGGTGAAGAGGGAGCAAATGCTCGAGGTCATTTGGTGAGGTTACGACCTTAAGTCCTAAGAATTCACCATTCAAAATTTCAAACCATTCATAAGGATGTGTAAATAAACATACATAATATTTGTCACGAGAAAATTTCCGTAAAACAAAGAAAACAATATTTACACAGATGTTAAACTATTTAGATTAGTGTTTAGTATTGTTACGATTTATTTGCAGCTGGTTATTTAGTTTGGTTATGTGACAGACTGGCGGGAGAAAGTGTCCTTACAGAGGAAGTGGACCATTCATGTATTTGAAATGGTATATAAGTACATGTAGGCTTAGTAACAACAATGTTGCAGTGTAAACTTGAAATGAAGATTTGCTAGTGCTTATGGGAGTTTTTTATGCTGAAGAATGCTATTTACTGTAACATCAGTTAGCTTGATACTAGTACCTGCTTGTTAAGTTTTAGCGCTGATGATATGAAGGGTATCTCTACTCTCTATACTGAATATGCATCACGATTCATAAATAATTTGTATGGTCAATGCCAATTAATGTTTTTTGATTGGAAGGAACGGCAAAAAAAAAAAAAATTATATACTCGAGTACGAAAGTTTAATCCTAACGTTATGTCTATTTTATGTCTTTTTTTTAATGTGTATTTTGTTTCTGCAGAATATTTTTTTTTCTTTCCTGCATTTTTCCTTTAAAGAAGAGTTTCGGGTCGTCATTAGCTCGAGACTTAAGGGAATACCGACATAAAAACACCATAACGACATATTTTGTTTTCCTTTTATCGGTCAATCAACAATTATGTTGTTCAATTTTTTAACCAACCATAATCTAGCTACCATACCTGTCTACGATAATATAGGGTTAGTGTAACAATTACTAACAGCTTAACATCGCATGCCCTTATGATAAAAAGACCTTCAAGTCAAGTAGTAGACTGAGGTGCAGTCTAAATCTGCTGATGATGATTTAGTATATTCTTCTTTGTAGTACTCTTGTCAAAGCGATCGCATTCATGTAGCTTCTTGTCTACCGTGAAGTGATTCGCCTCACGTTTTCTTACCACCTACCAAGTCTGTTCTGGTATTTTTGTGCAAGGGATCGCCCACCGCGGTTTAATTTGATCAGTTCAACTCGTGGGTGAGCGTCCCAGTGCTCTAGTTAAGTACCGTTAAACCAAGTAAAAGTACTAAAGTATGTAGCTTTAGATCTTTCATAGCCTTACACAAAGAGCCATAGTGAGTAAAACTATGCACAGAAATGGTCACCCTTTATAGTAGCCACACGCCTAAATAACTGTGGCTTTATTTTGTGTGTCCCTCTGGTCGCCGCTCTTTATTGGAGTGGAATAGTTGACCTTTAGAGTAGCTTAAAGAACCACATTTCAACAGGTTAAAAAGAGTATAGACACTGGTACCGATTTACTTGTTCACAAATAAACTAAATTTAAATTCATTACAACTTTTATCTACTCTCATATCAAAAAATTAAAAATATAAAACCAAAAAGGAGATTATATTGATGTACTTTACCAATAGTTTATCGAAATGAAATTAAAAAATTAAATTATAACATAATTTCTCTAACAAAATAATGTTATAATATTTTTTTTTTCATTACGGTACAAACTATAGACAGCCATTGATATAATATTAAACTAAGGTAGATAAGTCACTAGCGCATTGAACTTGAATCGTACAAACTACCATATCTGTTTAATATTATATCAATGTTTTTTTTGTTTCATTCTTTCCATTCATTTGAACGGAAAAAGGCAAAGGCATAGTACGCCATACAGCCTAGTCTTCAGTATGTTTTTTCTTGAGTTTTATATCCTAACTTATTCTAATTTATCCTAACATATACTAGCTTAACTTAAACTAAACTATCTCCTTTAATTTCCCGCGTGAGGCGCATGCGCTGTGACGCAGGGTGCATAAGTGTTAACATTTTGTATATTACAATTATGAAACTGAATAAATGGAATTGTGTTGCGTTGGCGTTAGACACACTGAGATTAGATAAAGTAGTGTATGAAACTGTACATAATTAGGTATTACACACTCGTGTGATACTATTAAAAAACTCGCCTCGCTCGTTTTTTAAACTTACACTCGTGCTTAATACCCCTCATTATGTATCAGTATCATAAACTACTATTTCATTCTATTTCATTAAGAAAAGGACAGACGTGTGTCTAAATTAAAAAAAAATGTTTATTTCAACACATAATTATGTAAATAACATCAACGTTATGTTTGGAGTCACCTTTTAAGCAAATTGTTTGTTTGTGTTAGGTGGTTCTGCTCCTCCAGTTTACAATTTCTAGATTATTACATATATTATAATTACGCTATAAAATATTTATTAGATATAGAGTGCTTGCGTGCTGACAGCCTCCGTGGCGTAGCGGTAGCGGACGCGGCCGCTGCGCAAGGTGGCGCGGGTTCGATCCCCGCACAGTGCAAGTATTTGTATGCATGAACATGAATACTTGCACTGGTCTGGTCGTGCCTCGGAAAGCACGTTAAGCCGTTGGTCCCGGTTGCCATACAAACATCTAGTGGCAGTCGTTACGGGTTGTTGGAGCCCTCAAAAGTCCAACAATTGGTCCAACTGCAATGCTTCGATGTCGCCTTCGGGTTGTGGAGGTCAGACAGACGGCAGTCGATTCACGGAAAATGTCGAAGTTTAGCCATTTCAGCAGTTGGACTGGTAAAGCGGACCCCAGACTCCAAAGCTGAAAAAGGCTTCGGATGCGACTGGGATTAACGCTGTGATGATGATGATGAGAGTGCTTGCGTGTCTGTGTTTTTTGTTTGTGTGTGAAGTAAAAATGCGAGTTTGCGTGAGTGTTTGTATTATTTTTTTAATGGTTTGGTTTTCAGTTTACGTGGGTGTGTGTAGAATAATCTCAATTTCTTCGTAACTAATACTTGTCAACCATTCTGTCAGAATTTGTTTGCAATCGCGGTATGTCTTAGTAGATGTTACATTTTTTATTTAGAACATTATATAAGTGACAAGACTGTCTAAATATGTTATTAGTTTAATCCTATTGAATTAAGATTCTCCATAGTTAGCGTAATTAAAACATAGCTAGGTACTTAAAACTACTTGATATTATTTTATTATTATATTTTTTTTTTTTTGTTTTTTGTTTGTTATTGTAATTTTATGGTATTTAGTTGTAAGGTGCGTTTTGTCTGTGCGGAATAAAGAATTTTTCTTTCTTTTCTTTCTTCTTTCTTTCCATTTACCTCTCAAAACGGTGAAAGAAAACATCATGAGGAAACCGGCATGTCCTGGAGCAAAAACTTCGAAGATATGTGTGCATCTACCAACCCGCACTGGGCCAGCGTGGTAGATTATGGACGGATGGATTACGGCCAAGTCCCTCTAATTGAGAGGAGGCCTGTGGCCTATATTGTTCCCACTTTTTTGGACCCAATGGTCCTGGTGGTACTTGGCCGGTTTCTTCTTAATTGCCTCGTTTATCTAGAGGTCACAAAAGCTGGACATGATGATTACGATATTCTGGAAGTTGATTTTTTTTAATAATTTTAAACTATTGCTTGACTGCAATCCCGCCTGATGGTAAGCAGTGATGCAATCGTTGATGGTAAAGCGCACTAGTTTATTATGCCTATTCACTTAAAAAATTTAGGAATAGGAAGAATGACAGCAGTTAGCGAGGTGATGCAATGTTAAACCCAAGACCAACACGACCAAACCATGCTGCACTAGAGTGAGATTGATCTGGCGACTCTCCTTGACCAAACTCCCGACACAACAACATTTGGCGCATCGTACCCGCCACCCATTCACACACCTTCTCTGTATGAGAGGAGACCTGTGCCCATCCGTGGGACGATAAAAAGGTTGATAATGATGATGAAAACATGATGGGAACACGATGCATCGGATGTATCGCCTTCTTCTCCTTCTTCAGCCTATAGGGGTCCACTGCTGGACAAAGGCCTCCTTCAAAGTTTTCCACGATGACCGGTCTCTGCTCATCCTTGTGGCGTAACAATGCTTGATGCTATCTTCCAATTAACGGCACGGTTGGTGCAGTGGTCAACGGATTGACTGGCGATGCGTGTCACGGGATCAATTCCTGCACGCAACAAAATATGTTTCTATGACCTACAATAAGTTGTTCTGGGTCTGGCTGTTTGTGTATGTGAGGTTATCAATCAATACATAGTATAAAACAAAGTCGCTTTCGCTGTATGTCCGTATGTATGCTTAGATCTTTAAAACTACGCAACGGATTTTGACGCGGTTTTTTTAATAGATAGAGTGATTCTTAAGGAAGGTTTGTATGTATAATAAATGCATAATATAGTAGAGAAACACTGATAAATTTAAAGGTTTCTAATGTGATGTCGTAAATAAGCACGTTTTTTTGCGCTTATATTGCAAACGCTGGCTGAACCCTACGAGATAGACCAAAATAATATACTACAGTATTGTTCACCTTAAAAAGTTCAACAAAAAAGTCCGCGATGGTATATGTCTATCTCTTAGGGATAACCCAGCATAACCATTTTTATTCTTTACTAAAAAATGGTTATTTACGAAGTGATTTTAAACAATACAGCATTAATCCTTATCCATTTAAGTACCTTAAATAAATTGTGCATTTATTATAGATCAATATGCTTTTTACAGCATGTAGTTTAAGTGAATATTATCGAAGATATTACAAATTTAAAATGCAGGGTCGTAGTTGTTTGCGCCGGGCGGCGCGAATGGCACACGTTTGCTGGTAAAATCACTAAAAAAATTCATAATAGAGTGCACAATACTCACCGGATGTGGTACCGGAGAAGATGTACTAATTCCCCGAATTCCTCTGATACCATCAGATTTACCGTTCCAATTTAAACGCCTACAATTTCCGTAAAGATATCTTTTGCAATGACCATTAATAAATCGCAGGGTCAAACTTTTAACGTTGCAGGATTAGACTTGAGTGTTGAGTGTTTTTCACATGGCCAATTATATGTCGCGCTGTCAAGAGTAACGTCTAAGCAAAACATGTTTGTATTGGCTAATGACAAAAAAGCTGTGAACGTTGTGTTTAAGGACATTCTGTAGTAGGTATATTTTGCATTGCACCCGTGCGAAGCCGGGGCGGGTCGCTAGTATGTTTATAAAAGGTTATATGTTTGTAAACGCACTCACGATACAGGAGAAGTTCCTAGTGTGGGACAACGTTTAAAAAAAAATATATATAGGGGAGAGGGGGGCAGTTTAGAACAGAGGCAGTTTTGAATTATTGGATTTATGAACGCATTATTTCTCTTTCCTAACCTCCAATACCTTTTTAATACTGGTAAGACCGAACTACATGTCTGTCAGTAGCCAATTTACGTCAATGTCAGTGTCAAACAGAATAAAAGTGGTCGGTTACTTTACGGAGACGAAACCAAACATTGTTATTTTTTATTGTAAGCGGATTACTGAAAACGTAAGTATTATTTTCGAGTTTTGATTATTTCATAGTGTTGTGTATATTATAGCAAGTGTATTACGAATATAAGTTAATTAAATACAAGTTTCTTGGTCGTCTAGATAAATTTGTTTCTGAAGGATGGTATTGGGGCAGATTTGAAAAAAAACTGTGGGGCAGTTATGAATAAAATGTTCAAAAGTGCCCCCCGCTATTTGAACAAATAATGTTTATTTTTTTTTTAGTAATTGATGAATATGTTGAAATAAGTTCATTTTATATTATTTTACAGATATAAATCACAATAGTAAGAAATTACAAAAAAGAAAAAAAAGAAAATGATGTGAATGAAGAAGACGCCGAGAGAGCTGTATTGTGTGTTATCAATGATAGGATGAAACTGAGGACCGCTGCTGCTATATCTATACTAATATATAAAGCTGAAGAGTTTGTTTGTGCGCGCTAATCTCAGGAACACTGGTCCGATTTGAAAAATTATTTTTGCTTTGGATAGCCCAGGAAGGCTTTAGGCTACATAACATCACGCTGCGACCAATAGGAGCGGAGCATATAAAAAAACGCGAACGAAGTCGCTGGCGGCCGCCTACTGGTCCGACTTGAAAAATTATTTTTGCGTTGGATAGCCCATTAATCCAGGAAGGCTTTAGGCTACATAACATCACGCTGCGACCAATAGGATCTGAGCATAACTAATTACACGCGAACGAAGTCGCTGGCGGCCGCTAATATAATATAAAACCAACCACTTTGTACTATAGAGTAAAGAAATATAGAGAGAATGTAATGCCAAAAAATATAAATTATAGCAGCAAATACACTGTGCATCAAGGTTTCACTAATGATGAAGAACTTATGCAAGAAAGGTACTTTTTAAAAATGTCCAAAATGAATGATGGTCTTACCTAATTACAAGGTCGAAAATTGGCATATCAATATGGGAATTTAGGAGTAAGGTGATTTGGATTGTTTGTTTGATATATTTTTTAATGCCTTCCTGAGACCATTTTAAATGGTATGTTTTTAAGATAATGTTAAGATTATAAAGACAAAGATTAGCAATATGTTACTAGATGTCAAATATTAAAATAATAAGTCACTTACATTCATTCAAGACTGCCCCAGGCTGTTAATAGTTTTATAAAGTTTATTTAAGTAATAGTGAGTGTACGAAGTTAGTGGCAATAAATTATAATTATATACGATCTGTATGTCTTAAATAAAGTGTTGATTATATTTTAAGCTGCATTGTTTTCTTATTATCATGGTATTTCAAAACTGCCCCTGGGGTTATCAAATGTGCCCCTTGCCAGGGACACATTTGAACAAAAAATGGTTTTTTAAAAATAATAATATTGCTACTTTAATAAATAAAAACAAGTTAAGTTAATTTTTATTTTGTAGCACAAATAGCATATCTATTCATAAAAAAATAAAATACCTTGATATGTAGCACAATACGATAAATATATTTTATTCAAAAAGTGTTCAAAGGTGCCCCCCTCTCCCCTACAATATGTAAAGAAAACCCCGTCCGACCCATAAGGATAATAAAGGTTAGGTAAACACAACCATATAAAATATGAAATTTTACATAATCATCATAGTAACAATATCAATGAATTTAGAAATAATTTTTTTTTCCGCAAATTAATTCCAACTTCTCCAAAATTTGGTAATTTATTAAAAACTGTCAATACCATTTTTCGCCGTTATTAGTATGAGCGATGCGACCACGTGGCGCGTGCCCTACCCCCTTTTGCCCGCGCATGTATTGCTTCATCATCATCAACTTTTTTAATCGTCCCACTGCTGGGCACAGGTCTCCTCTCATACAGAGAAGGATTGAGCCAACACACAACAATGTATTGCTTACCACACATTTATTAAGTTACCTCATTTTGCGAAATAATATTTATTTTTTTAGGGTTTTTTTTTATTTTAGCCCGGTTTTGTAGGCATTAGTAGACTCAGTTATTGATACCTAACAATACCTTCACGGTTCGGACAGGGGTTTCTTTACATATCTTTATATATATAATTCTGCTGTACGTGTGTATGTCATCGAACTCCTCCTAAACGGCTTGACCGATTTAAATGATATTTTCTGTATGCGTTTGAGTGGTGCCGTGAATGGTTTAGATTCACAAATCAGCCCGGCTGAGGGCGCTGATTGCTTGAAAAAGCATGTGATCTCGAAAACGTTGTTTCGATTTCTCAAACAGTTTTATGCTACCCTGGTACCTTGCACCTCTACAAACTAGGCACAATAAAAGTAATTATTAATGGTTTAATGATGAATGAGCTTCATTGTTTCGGCTTCTCCTACACTTTTGTGCTACCCTGGTACCTTGCACCTCCACAAAGTAGAGAAAATGAAATTTCTTCTATGTACACAAAGTAGAGAAAATGAAATTTCTTCTATGTATTATTGCGATTTAATGATGAAATGTTACAAGCCGGATTGATTACAAAGTGAAGGAATACATCTTAAGGAAACCTGGACTAAGTCTGAAATCGCCAACCCGCATTGAGCAAGCGTGGTGATTACACTTAATCACTTTTCCTTATGAGAAGAGAGCTATGCCCAGCATGGGGGGCGATAAAAAAAGTTGAAGATGATGATGATGATGATGAGCTTCATTGTTTCGACTTCTCCTACACTTTTCTGCTACCCTAATTATCCTAATTTAAAAATTAAGAAATAAGATCATGTTATATTTCCTTTAAGGCGGAACAAAGTTCGCCGGGTCAGCTAGTTGTATATAAATTAAAAGCTATCGGCGCAAATGTGCGAGGTTAACCGAGGGTACGGAGTATGAAGTCCGGTACGCGACGGTCGCCCTCCACTTCACAAAGCTCACAGGCGACCCAATCCGGGTACATGTCATGTCTTTGAACGTTTGGCTCTAGGACATTCCGGTTTCCTCGCAATATTTTCCTTCACCGTTTTGAGAGCAGTGGTGATGAAATAATTTACACAAAGGCGAAGTTATGAGGTACTTTGTCCACTTAAAGAATGACGAAACAAAAGCTTCTTCATTTGAATAACAAAATAATGGTAGTTATCTATTCTCATACGCATGGTTAACGTAAGTTGCGTGAGACGGTGAAAGCGCATGACTCACAGGATTTATCCAACTAATCATAATCAGTATTCACGACGTTATCTCTGTTCTATTTAACGTCGGATTACACCGCGGATTTCTTTTATCTGCTAATAAAACCTTTACTGCAAATGGTATTAACTGATTTCGCTGTTATTCGGTTCGCAGACGGTTCGATGCGTCTAGAATTATAAATGTCATCTTTGTAATACTCCCGTTAAGGCGTGTTTCCATGGTGCCATCTACTTGTTGCTATGGATTGGTTCGTATATATCGTTCACCTAGTAACATATTGGCATAACTGCAAAAAAATGTCAAATTGATTTATTACATATCTATACTAATATATAAAGCTGAACAGTTTCGTTTCTTTGTTTGAACGCGCTAATCTCGAGGCACTGCTGGTCTGATTTGAAAATATCTGTTTGCTTTGGCTAGCCCATTCATCTAGGAAGGCTTTAGGCTATATAACATCACGCTGCGATCAATAGGAGCGGAGCATAACAAACATTTAATATCATCATCATCATCAGCCCCTACTCGTCCACTGCTGGACATAGGCCTCCTTCATGGCACGCCAACAAGCTCGATCCTGAGCAGTTCTCCACCAGCCACTACCAGCCACCTTTTTGATGTCATCGCTCCATCTCGCCCAAGAGCGTCGCTACGCTACATAGTAAAATTTAATATGAATGCCCAAAATACGGGTTATAATAAAATGTTCTAATAACTAACTCCACGTGAACAAAGACATGAATCTATAATAAAGCGTAAAATTATTTCATAAATTAATTTCTAACATTTATAAGATCTTTGATCTTTGTGGCTGTAGGTACCCAAATAATGAAAAACGTATATGTGTCGATATACATATTACTAAGAGTGCGATATAAGGATTGCAAGTTTTTACTCAACCATTATAGCTGTGAAAAAGAGGTGGGAGCTCTGTTTCTCGTGAGTGTTCGCTCCAACGGGTTGATAATGGCCTGAAGACTTCTCCCGGTAGATAGGGTACAAAGAATCGTTACTACCCAACAGCTCGCCATATGCTGCATATACGATAGAATCGTTTCTCTCTCTCGTGGAATATCGGTTCCTCTCCACTCCTCTGTTTCTGGTGTCCCCATAGTCCTTCCTAGTTGACCATGAATACTGTTTACACAAGATCGTCTTCAAACCTTTTACTGTATTGTTTTGCCCTGGTGACCTGTAAACACAGGCTTCTTCAAAAACCCATTTTTGGCATCATTATATTCCAATGGTGGTATACTTAAATAGCATTAACCAAAATCATTGTTAACTAGCTGTTGCCCGCGACTTCGTCCGCGTGGGCTTCGGTTTACAGAAGCTCAGTTAATATAAAATAAGTGCCTGTTAAAAATAATGGGAGCAATATGTACCTACGCCCGTGTGCACTCCCGTTTTCGCAACATTTTTTTTTTTTGCTCTGCTCCTATTGGTCATAACGGGATGTTATATAGCCTATGTCACGCTCTAGACTATCCGTGTACCAAATTTCATTACAATCGGTTTGGTAGTTTTGGCGTGAAAGCGGGACAGACAGACAGAGGTACTTTCGCATTTATAATATTAGTATGGATTAACAAGGAAAGCAATATTTTGTTGAAAGAATAAATTAATAATAGTTCTTGCTCCAGTTTACTTAAGCCACCCAAAGCCTCTTTCTTCCCATATCCCGCAATACCTCTCAACTTGGGATTGTACTTTTAAGTCTGCATGCATAACTCATCATCATCATCCCAGCGTTAATCCCAGTCGCATCCGAAGCCTTTTCAGCTTTGGAGTCTGGGGTCCGCTTTACCAGTTCAACTGCTGATATGGCTAAACTTCGACATTTTCCGTGAAGCGACTGCCGTCTGACCTCCACAACCCGAAGGCGACATCGAAGCATTGCAGTTAGACCAATTGTTGGACTTTTGAGGGCTCCAACAACCCGTAACGACTGCCACTAGATGTTCGTATGGCAACCGGGACCAACGGCTTAACGTGCTTTCCGAGGCACGACCAGACCAGTGCAAATATTCATATTCATGCATACAAATACTTGCACTGTGCGGGGATCGAACCCGCGCCACCTTGCGCAGCGGCCGCGTCCGCTACCGCTACGCCACGGAGGCTGTCAAGTCTGCATGCCTAACTATCTTTCTTTAACGGGCTACCCATTGTTTTAGAATAAGTCTAACAGTTCCAAATTCTAACCGTACGAAATTTTGGACACACACACACAACATACACAATACAAAACGAGATTGTATTGCGCAAGCGGTGCGTGGGAACTGCGCACGCGCTCCTACTCTCCTCTGTATGCAAAAACTAGACGATCGGAACACACTTCCGTATTATTATGTGTTTACACTGGCGGGCTAGCCGTTTAGACGTTATTAGATAACGTAGTCGAGGATATATTACGTTTTAGGTCTCGAAATAAATAATAATAATAATTTATTAGTATACTTTAAAAACACACATAAGTACACAGTATCAAAAACGTCTGTACAGAGAGTCACTTTAAAAGGCGAACTGATGCCTCCTAAACTAGGACAAAAGCCTGTGTTTTAGGAGCCAGGGTTCCTCAAGGTATGACATACAAATGGTATAAGGTGACGTGCAAGTACTTATATGAACACAAATACAGATAATGCAAATACAAAATAATAACACAAAAACAAAAACAAATACGCCTTAAATAAAATACAGTATTGGATTGATACTTTAAGAGACAATAGTACTAGCCCCGCACGATGATATTGCGATCGGCGGCCATCTTGGTGACGTAGTCGACCTCGCACCGTCAGTACCGTTCGCAAGTTCAGTCCGCGCTTACCCACTTACGCACATCGAATATTTTTGTTAGTTTTTTGTTTTTGTTATCCTGTTTTATTGTTGTTCTTGAGTTTTGTTGTTTAGTTTTGTTAGCTGTTACTCGTTAAAATGAGTAAGAAATTAATTCACAATCGTGCTCGTGAAATTATAATTAAAGTGGACAATTATTTTGTTAAAGAAAAAGAGGACTGTAAGTTAGTTCTTGAAAGTATAAACCGTGCTTTAAAAAGTACTTCGGACACTACTGAGGACATTTTAATACCGAAGCAACAGCTAAACCAAAGTCACGGAGCGTGTGGCATGTGCCACAGGCGTTGCAAAAAAATACTGTGACTAAATTGCGACGAGAGCATGAGTCGGCAACAGCCAGTGGCAGCAAAATGAGAACTCCTACTAAAGGAAAAAGACAAAAGAAGGAATATTTCGACGGGTTTTCCGTAACAGCTTTAAGAAATATTATACATTCAATGTATACGGTGAGGAGAGAAATACCCACAATGCGCAAAATCTTGGCGGCTTCAAAATTAGACCTTAATTATACCAATAGTGAAACTACATTAAGAAAAATAATTAAATGTGATTTAGGCTACCAATTTAAACGATGCTACCAAAAAAGACTGGCTCTAATTGAAAGACCCCAAATTCAAGCGTGGAGGGCTAGATATTTATGACGTATGAAAGAAAATGACTCGCTTGCTAATAACAAAAGACCCGTTATTTATCTCGACGAAACGTGGATACACGCACACTACACGGTAAAAAAATGTTGGCAAACAGCAACCGATGTCGGAGTGAGACGGAACGACAGCCCCGGCCGCCGATGGATAATAGTTCACGCGGGAAGTGAAAGCGGTTTTGTTGACAATGCCCTTTTAATGTTTAAAGCAGACACCAAAACGGGGGATTACCATGATCAAATGAATGTTGAGAATTTCACCAAGTGGCTTACAGAAAAATTAGTACCCAACATACCACGCAACTCCATAATTGTGATGGACAACGCCCCTTATCACAGTAGGGAAGAGAATAGGCCACCAAGTATGAACAATAAAAAACAGTTGATGGTTGAGTGGCTACAAGCTCACAACATCGACTTTCCCAACGACAGTACAAAACCTGAACTGTATTTATTAATTAAACGGCACAGACCGCCGAAAAATTATAAAATTGTCAATTTATTAGCTGCCAATGGCCATGAGGTCGTTAGATTACCACCCTACAACTGCGACCTCAACCCCATTGAGTACATCTGGAACCTGGTAAAGATGAGGGTGTCAGAAAAAAATGTGGAGCAGTTGGAAAGTCGCATTGAAGCTCTGACATTGGAGGCGTTGGCGTCAATAACTCCAGATGACTGGCGAAAGGAAGTCAATCATGTTAAACGGCTTGAAGAGGAATATTGGAAAAAAGATCGAATAACTGACGAGTTATTTATCATAAATACGGCAGACGACAGTGAATCGGAAACGACAGACACAGAAAGCCGTTCTGATTCGGAAGACTGTATGAGTGGAATTGAATAAATAGGGTAAGATTATATTGAATTATATATAAAAAAAATTTTACATACTATCCTGGTGTTATTTGGTACTCTGGTTTAATTCCCGCTCACAAATTAACAGAAATGTAGTTAGCAAAAGTTAATAAACATGTAAGAAAGATATACGAATAAGTATATTTTTCTTACGTCTACAAGAATTATTTCCTTGAATTTTTTAATAATGAAAGTTTATTTGTCAGAATATGGATGAGTAGGTATGTGTATGTATAATAAAATTATAAAATACAAATAAATCCTTAACCCGAAAGAATGTTAAATGCAAAATTAATAAACTATAATTTTGCATTTAACATTCTTTTGCTAGCTGTCCTTTCGTGTGACAGATGACGTCACAAAGCTGTTATTGTGACAAGGTTCCGTCGCAATATCATCGTGCGGGGCTTATAATAAGATTCTCGGTTTCGTCGTACGTTAACTTCTGCAACCAATCTGTAAGTTTCAGTTTAACTTCCCGTTTAGTCAGGGGGGTAGATGGGTATACATTTTTGAATTTTATTATATTGAACTAGTCGCTGCATACTGTCGGCTGGCAAACATGGAACGGCATTGGACTATATCGCATACAGGAGTGCCTTTTCGCCTTTTAAGTTTAGTGAGATCTAGATTTAGGGTGGAGTGTTTCCGCAACGTAGCGCGAAGCACAAAAAGCTGTCTCACTGTCAGCACTTTGGCCTCTGAATAAAGTTCGATGGTAGGAAAATCCCTACGTTTAAAGAGGATGACTTTTAAAATAGCCCTTTGCGCTCTTTCGATTTTAAGTAAGGAGGTTTTGTAGGTTCCACCCCAAGCTGGGATACAATATAAGAAGATGGACTGGCAAAGACTCTGGTACAGTCAAGACCAAAAGTCGAGTTGCAATCTCACAAAACTATAGCCAAGCAATACTAGTTGTAGTTACGACCTTCTTCTATAATAAAGTTTGATACACACTCATACATTTTGACAACTTGCTGCCCGCTTATGATTGTTAGGTACTACTTACTAATTTCAACGTCCACAGTAAGTGTTTCAATGGCCTAACGGTTTTCGCCTTGATAGGCGTTCAAGGTGGTTCGAGTTCAAATCTAATAACTTACAAAATATTTTTAAATGTTTATTGGTGAGTTATGAATGCTGACAACAAAAATATCTAAAAATACCGATCCGCAACTTAAAGATGATACTTTCTTTTAAGATTTTTTCTATAGTAGAGACTCTTGAATCACTCCTTCACAAAAAATATTCCGCTACCTACAATAACTATTATTAGCTACAATAACTCAAATAATATTACTTAGCTGTTGTTAGTTGGTGAACATATAGTTACCAGTTTGTGTTATTAGTTTTACTTTTTTAATCAATATGCAGGGATATGCAGCAATATATCTCAAATATCATATGAAACCGGCTTTTGTGTAAGTTGTTTTTATTATTATTTGTGTTAAGGTGCAAACTAATCCCTTGTTGCAAGTCTGTAATAAAATTGTTATTGTTTTAGAGAAATACTGTAAGCCATTGGAGGTCAAGGTCAAGAGGTTGGAGGACGAAGGTAGCTGTCGAGACAAGTGAAACGAAACGACAATATTTACCGTTGAATAAACTTTAAAATCTTGCGAAGAAGGGAGGTTGCATTTGTGGTTTAAAAATAAACTGGCGCGACTGGTGGAGTCTTATCGAGCTAAACAAAAAAAATAAAAATAAAACTATTTATAACAATCACAGTGCAGAAGTGTCTTACATAGTGTTTTATATATATACCATTATATATCTTAATAACGGACTCTAAACCATCTCTAAAGTAATTTAGCTAAGTGACAATAATATGTTCGGTTGGCTTAATGGCTAACAGATGTCGCCTTTTACAATTTCAATACAAATTACTTTTGGTAAATTATAAAAACAATAATTTCGGAATTCGATAAGAAATAAGTTCGTTTACTTTTGAACTAAGAAAGCGCTTGAAGATTATAATCTCATGCCATCAAACTCCGAAAAAAGTCACTGCAGGATGACAGCACTAGTACCATGCTATACACGCAAAAAAATTGTAAATGTAATAAGCACTATTTTGTGTTTTAGTATAGATTATTTTATGATTGCAATAATATTCAGGTTAAGCTTCAATCGTCTTTTCTATAAGAAAATGAATAATTAAGCTATAACCTCTTTAATCATAAATAATATATGTATAATATTATAATTTTCATATTTATCAACCAAAAATGTTTTTTGTATTTTTTACCATAACAATATCATAAGTTTGTCAAGGATTACTTTTATATAAAATATTACAATGCTGCCGTTTCAACGTTTGTTTCATTTGTTAGTATAAGTATATCTATACCGAATAATATATAACTTTATAGTATATTGCATTATAATATGCTTATTGTTTTATTTTTATATATTTTTTATTATATTACCTCTATAGTAAACTAAAATATATAATAAAAACCTTTTTTGGGATAAATATTCAATAAATTTTCCTATTCGTTTAAATATTTTTTGCAAACATTTTTACTTTAAAATACAAATCAATTATCATAATTTTAAATTATATGAAACAACAAAAAGATTTGCCTTTATTAAGGATCAAACCCACAATCGCTCGCTTATGATAGCACCATTGTTAAGTGCGGCCGCTAACTTAACTTCAAATGAAGTAACGAAATATTGCATTACTTTAAAGAAAGACGGAGACTGCGATAAAAAAATAATGCGGTAGTGTGCGTGGCCGGTTTAGCGCAGGCGACAGTAGTCTTTAAGGTGGGAATGGACTTCTACAGCTGATAGTACATCAAAGCTATATCGGGATCAGCTGAGTGCCTAAGTTCCTTAAATATATAAATTAGTTTTCTGATCCTTGTACATAAGGCTTCGATGTGGGGTTGCCAGTCAAGTTTGTAGTCGATATGGACCCCTAAATATTTTATGTCTGTGACCAAGGACAGAAATGGGCAGCTGCAATTTGGTGCCTCACCGGAACAAATATGGGCTTTAATCAGGCCTGATTCCAGCGGAGGGTTAGAAATAGGTCTGTAGTGTCAGAAATTGCTCTTCTATCCTAAATGGACAGTGTGCTATTACTAACTTAATCCATCCAAGAAAATGGTGTACCTATGCTTGACGTTTGCAGAAGCAGCCTCTCTGGAGTCAGGGTATGCATAGCATGACGCTATTTGATTTGTGACAAAACTAGCTCGGAAATGCCATTATTTTATCTTACAATCAAGAATTAAGCACCTACCGTTTACGTCAGACTTAAGTTTCTTTAGCCCATATTTCTGCCCGCGACATCGCGCGGTGCCCCAACCCGTGGGCAGGATATGAGACGGGGTGCAGTCTCAACACATGGCTTGCCCGTACTATTACTTCGTTTTGACTCGACGTTCCTTCGGACTTCATTCTTAGTGTGATGCCTATAGCCTTCGTCAAGGATTGAGCTATCAAATAATATCTCATATCTACAGGGCTATCGATCAGATTAGGCTAAACATGCTGTGGTTGAGTTGTAGTGGGTATTGTGTTTGGTCTGGGTGATCGAAACCCTTCAGTGCCTCGGACAGCACGATAGGCCTTTGTAATTGGTAATTAATGTGTCTTTGACAATCGTTACAGGCAAACAGATATCAGAACCGGTCTTACAAGAGGTCTTAATAACTAGGTTGTGGGGGGCAGTTCGGCAGTCGTTCAAGTAAAATGCTAAGATTCAGCTGCTTCTGGTTAGACTGGAAGGCAATCCTATCATTCGACTAGGAATCTACTCTAGTTGTCCCATAGATTACCACGTTCGAAACTACAAATTCTTCAGCTTACTTATTACTATTATTTGCAGGTTTGATGTGATCATATCTATGTACAAGTGAATACTAAACATACCTACATTTTATCTAAAATAGATGCCTAGTTAAACTAAATACGTATGGCGCGCTGGCCTTTTGAGTAAGCTTCCGGCGTACGGCATTTCCTCTGGCCTAACTGGGTAAAAGACTTCCTGACTGACCGGTCCCTCCGAGTTGTTGTCGACGGATGCTTATCTGAGCCCATGTCGACTAATGTTCCTCAGAGGCCTGTTCTCTCTGCAACGCTGTTCCTGATGCATATTAAAGATCTGTTGATGCCTATCTATGGGTATGCAGATGACAGCACAGTTGTGGAGAGATATCTGCTGGGTGCTCGGGCTAGTAAGGAATCAATCCGTTCCGAATGAGAGTTTATGGTAGAGCGTATGAATGTTGCACTACAGGCAGTCTCCGAATGGGGCGAACCCAATCTTGTAGCATTCAACGCCGCCAAAACACAATCGTATCTATTCACCGCCAAAAGAAGCCCGTTCATCTTCGCTTCTACTTTTCGGAATGTATCTTTGAAGAGTACTGACCGCCTTCAGCTTTTGGGAGTTGAGATTTCCTCGAACTTAAACTTTGGGCGGTTCATTGAGTCTTAAGCCAAGGTTGCTGCCAGGAAACTTGGCGTTATTGCAAAGGCCCGGCGGTACTTCACACCAAGGCAGATTCTAATGTTATACTAAACACAGATCCGTTCGTGTGGAGTACTGCAGCCACATTTGGGCTGGTGCTGTAAAATACCATCAGGAAACTTTGGATTCGGTGGAGAGGCGTGCGAAGAGGCTAATTGGCGACTCAGATTTAGTTCAGAACGATCTCCAAAGCATGGAACACAGGCGAAGAGTAGCCAGCCTGTCGGTGTTTTATAGGGATGCACTTTGGGAGTGTGCGTGGGAATTTTTTTATTTTTTTTAAAACGTTGGTGACTATGAATTTTTAAGCGGTGTTTACGTCTGACTACAATTTAAGTGTCTTCAAGGCTAGAGTGAATAGGCTCTTAAGAAACTAGCGTGCTTTACCATCAACGATTGCATATTTCCATCACTGCTTTCTATCAGGCGGGATTGCGGTCAAGCAGTAGTTTATAATTAGATATACAAAAAAATACGGTTAGGTTTTAGTCTATTTCTAGTCACAGAATGATATGCTTGTTTCTGTATGTAATTCACGCTATAATCCATTATCACGCACAGGATGTGGTCGCACTGACAAAACGGCCAGGCCTTCAGGAAATGAAGGAAGCCGGTAAAGAATTGAAACGAATGTCAAGGTGAATTGACCTTTGTTGGCCATTAGCTCTGGTTATTTTGTTTTCATGGTTTTTCATATGACCGTCACGTTTGTGATCCTTGGTGTTTAACCATGAATGTCTGGGATTTAACTACTGGGCTTGGCTTGTCTCCATACTAACACGAATAAAAGTCTTGCGTTAATTGAGCGTGTACAATGTGTGATTGAAACCCTGCTGTTATCGTTAGGCATTAAGGATAAACGAAATGAAATTGTTTATTATGCAAGTAGGATCACTGATCACTTTTACACGTCATGTTTATTTTTTATTTTATTTTTTTAACTAGATGAAGCTGGCATTTCCTAACTGACTACCTCTGAGAAGAAACAGCCGAAACAAACTCAGGGATCATCGTCTTTTTTCAAGTCCAGACATTAAAAATGAAAATGTTTACAATAATTTACCTTATAATTACACATATTGCTTAATAACAATGCTTAACAGAGCGAGCAGCTCAGTACCAAGCTTTTTTGTCTTCTAAATAATCTGTGATTTTATAATACCCCTTTTTGCAAAGTTTGGCCTTTATATGGTTCTTAAATCGTTTAATGGGTAAGTTTCGAATGTCCATGGGAAGCTTGTTGTAAAAGTGTATACATTGACCCATGAACGAGTTGCCTACTCTGTGGAGACGAGTATGATGTATAGCAAGATTGTGTTTGTTCCTGGTATTTATGTTATGAATATCGCTTATTTTCTTAAAATTCGAGATATTTTTATGAACATACATAAAATTTTCAAATATATATTGTGAAGCTACAGTCAGAATGTTCATGTGTGTTGTTAACGCTTGTATAGAATCACTAAATAAATACTCAAAATAAAATTCTCTAAGAATTGATACAAAATTTCTGATTCATGTGTCTTAAATTCGAATCATAACAAACGTGCTAGCTGGCTACGTAGGTCAATAACTTTCCACGCTGTTTGTCAAAATCACAATAAAGTATTGGTTTAAATTTGAAATGTTGGGTTCCTGATATCAAAGTATAAAACATACTCAACACATCTAAATATGTAGGAGATAGGATAAAAAAAAAAACAATTCCGATGATATCAAACGAATAAACGTGTAAAGGAAAGCATAGGTACCTATATGGTTATACTGGTACCTACCCTTTCTGTATATTTATACATATTGTATATTTACTGTAACCTCTGCTTATTGAATATCATAATTTCACTGTTAAATATACATAATAATAAACATATAGATATGAACTTATACGGTCTCACTAAAGCGGCACCTAACCAGAAACTGAACGCCATCTGCTTAGTATTGCATACTCTTCTGGTTCGAGTTTATGATCAGTTACACAGTCAGGAAAAAAAGCAAGCGGTTCTTGCAAAAAATTCAGTACTTATTAAAACGTATCTTAGACGGTATTATCGTGTCTTAGACGGTATTATCGTGTCTTAGACGGTATTATCGTGTCTAAGACGGTATTATCGTATCTTAGACGGTATTATCGAATCTCAGACGGTATTATCGTATCTCAGACGGTATTATCGTGTCTTAGAGGGTATTATAGTGTCTTAGACGGTATTATAGTGTCTTAGACGGTATTAGTCTATAGAACGAACAATAGCTTAGCTTGTTGACTGATGGCCGGTGGAGGAGACGAGTCCTGCAGGGTAATTGTGTAACATACTGTCAGTAGCAACGGGTTTCATTTTGACAGTTCAACAGCATTCATTGCGTTGTTTATGTTGTTGAGGAAACACATTTTTTAAACATACAGAGCAATGAATTAGCAATATGTTTCAAATTTATTCCAATTGATAGTAATACCTATACCATCGCCTAGCTCCATAAAGAATAGATGTAAACAAACCAATTTAGGGTTATCCTGTAATATAATCTCCTGTTATTTACATGATTATCGACTTTTACAGGCTAGCTATTTATTAACAATTCCTATTGCAGCATATTTCAATAGAATCACTAAAATAACATGCATAATAATTTGTTATTTCGAAAAACCATTAAAAAGTCGAGATTAATTTTACATGATAGCCCTACAAAAAAAGAAATGATGGATGGATGAATGATGGATGGATGGATGGATGAAATCCAAGTATTAAACACATTTTGTGGAATTCATGTGTGTGTGTGTGTGTGAGGGTGTGTGTGTGTGTGTGTTTGTTTTAAGTACCATTCGAGGACATCGGCATGAATACACAAGGCACATCTGAGGACATTTTCAATACGAGGACATTTTTGTGGGTCCTCGATTTGACTTGACTATTGTATCGTATTATTCACGCAATTTTGAACAGTAGGTACTGTATATATGATAAGGAAAACTCAAGAAATCCTCGGATTGGTGGTGATCATTCATGTACACATTTCGACCGTGTGTGACCACTAGACGGCGCCACTAGTGATTTTCACACACTCAATAAACACACGACTCATGTTTATAATACTATCCGAGGACCTAGTGTGTAAATGTTACACTCAAAACCTCGGAATAGTACTTGAACTAGTCAGTGTGTTGAGGTCCTCCTTTCGGGTACAATTTCAGGTTGTATCTGAAATTAAAATTGCTATGAAAATAAGAAAACGTTGATTTTAAGTCCGATTGTGAATGAAATAGTTATTCAAAAAAACCACCAGAGAGCATTTTGTGGTACTTGGTCGCAGAGGAAATATTATTTTCCTTCAGTTGACGCCCAACCGTAACTGTCTTTAGAGAGCGTGTGCATTATGTCGTAAATATCTACTCTATTTTTTATTAGATACGTGTCTCGTAGATTATAATAATTATATATTATAACGAGTTGTGTTTTAAATATGATGTTTACGAACCTTGTTTTAAGAACACAATCTATACATAATTTAATTTCTAAATAGTTTTTTTTTTAAATTTGGGTGCTTCGTGCATTGGTTTAATGTTGAAATTTTTAATCAAATTATAATTTAAAATTTGAAGGTCACGGAAAGACAATGGTGAATTGTCTGGCTTTAGGAGCCGTGTACGCCGTGGTTTGCGGAGAGCCAGTAGCAATTGCTGTGTCTCTGGATACCGCGGAGGTCGTGGCTGACACCGAAGCTATGAAACCGTGGAAACCGTGGCTCTCCCGGGAGCTGTAGCAGCCGCAGTGGTCCTGGCTGCTACAGACGTCATGGCAGCCGAAGCTTCCGCGGAGGTCATGTAGAGGCAGTGGTACAAGGTCGGGGATATCTGCCCGCCCAAACAAGGCGAGACTGACTTGCTTAAATTTGTTTAAACCTTCTCATGACTCCGCAAAATATTGACAGCATATTACTGACTTCATATCCAGCGATACAAACGAGTTGCAGTGCTAACCATTGTTGCTTAGAAAGAGCTATTGACACGCAATCACCACAATGTTGTTCAGGTACTACGTATTTGCTACCGTCAAATCGCGCGATGGATTCGGGTAGTTATTGAAGTGCATTAACTTACTACTTATTACGAAGTAATAGCATCGGGTTTTTATACTTACCGATTTTCTTTTTTCGCAATCTATCTCCGGATGACGAACCGTGTGTTGGTTGAACAACCTTTTTTTTTTGTTCCGGGGTGGAAAATCCTCAATGGATGTCCGCCGCCCTGGGGTGGGCGACGGGGTCTGTCAGACTCCTATTGAATAAAAACCACCCCGGTGTCTCTCCAGACACGTGCGCGCGGAGCCGCGGGAGTGTTAATTCTGCCGCGGCCCCCACACTCTTGTGCTGGCCCGGTCTGTCCGAGCCTCGCCTCCTGCACGGGGACCATCAAATAGGGGACGGGGACTTCCCCACGTCCCCGCCCTTCTTCGGCGCCCGGTGCATCTTCTGTGGCCCGGGAAGGGAGTTGAGATCTCTCTTTCCCGTTCCGCAGCTTATTTCTGCGACATCACGTCCTCGCAGAAGGACACCACCGCGTCCCATGACTCTGCGCTACCGACCATCCTCCGCACTACTACCGGAAGCGTCAAGTCGCCTCATACTTCATTTGTGACGACACGGCGCTGCTCCTCCCAAGCTACACACTCGGAGAGCGTGTGCTGAGCCGTGTCCTCCCCGCACTGGACGCAGTGATGGCACCGAGCGTCCGGCTCCCTGGCTATGCGACGCAGGTACTTGCCGAAGCAGCCGTGCCCCGACAGTACCTGCGTCACCCTGAACGACAGGGAGCCGTGCCTTCTCCCGAGCCAGTCGTCGAGTACTGGCCGGATCGCGTCGACGGTAGCGAGGCCGGCGGCGGTAGGTCGCATAAGCCTCTGCCGCCAGTCCGCCACCCGGACCTGATGGAGCTCCTCTCGGCGCAAGTCGATCTGCCGCTGCACCGGACTGTAGCCCCGTGTCCGCTCTTTCTCGCGCCATCGGTACAATAACGCGAGTACTTTCGCCTCTAGGTCCCAGGGCGGGGATACGGCCAGGACGCAAGCCGCCTCGTAAGTAATCGTGCGTTACCCGCGGACGACCCTGACGGGAGCTCGCCTCTCAGCACCCAGTAATAGCCGATGTTCCATATGGGCGGTTCCAAGACCGATCCCTGTGGAACACCGCGCGACATTTGGTGCCGACCGGCACCGTCACGTCCCCGATAGATGACGCATCTGTCCTCCAGATAATCCCCTACTATGCGGCGGAGGTAGGGAGGCACCTGATGGGATTTCAGAGCCTCCCGAATACAGCTCCAGGATAGCGTGTTGAATGCGCTAGAGATGTCTAAAGACACCGCGAAACACCGTAGCCTCCGCCAGGGCCCTCACGCGCATGATGGCGTCTATGGTAGAACGCCCCCGACGAAAACCAAACTGGTTGTCGTCCAGGTTCTGTCCATCTCATAAGAGGCCGACGAGGCGATCTGCGATAATACGCTCAAAAAGTTTGCCCGCCTCGTCGAGCAGCACTATGGACCGATACGCGGACGGCGAGTCCGCGGGGCGCCCCTCCTTCCTGATCAGGACTAGCTTCCCCTCTTTCCACACACTGGAAAACTGACCCTGCTCGAGCCATGCCGTGAAGTGGTTGAACAACCTGGCCCATCTAACAAAATTGTTAGGTTAGATATTTTTTTTAAGTTTACTTTGTAAAGATCTAATGCGAAAATTCGTTAAAAATGTCTACAAAAATCCTTATAAATTAATCTGATGTTGCTTGCTACAGAAGAATATCAAAAAAAAACAAAGTCCTCGGATAATACTCAAGATACGAAATACGCATACAGAAACTGTATTAAAATTACTATATAAATATATCTGCTATTAAACGTAGAGAAAAGTTAGGTACAGAAAAAGGTACCTATATGTCCTCGATTTAGACATTTGGGACTGGGTAAAACGTCCTCAGATTGTTCCTGGAAAGTATAACACAAGGTCCTCGCACTGTATATGGCTAAAGAAAATATGTGTAAAAGTGAGTCCTCAGTTTGTCATGTCTAGTCAGGTGATTGGGTCCTCGGAAAGTTCACACAAAAGTCCTCGGAAGGGTATCGCTAGGAGCATGAGCTGTGTATATTAAGGTTCTCGCATTGGTCAAGAAGAGTTTAATAACAAAATGGTGCAATAGCAGAGCGGGAAGATAACTGTCAACCGTAATTTCAAATTTTGTCTCTTTAAATCGTATTTAAAAAGCTGTACGATGTTGTTTTACATGTTTTTTCTGAAGTCCTCGCATAGGTGACCTAAAATTAAAGTCCTCTAATAGGACTCCCTACAAACAGGGGTGTGTGTGTGAGTGAGGGTGTGTATGTGTGTGAGGGTGTGTATGTGTGTGAGGGTGTGTGTGTGTGAGGGTGTGTGTGTGTGGGTGGGGGTGTGTTTGTGTGTGTGTGAGGGGGTGTGGGGGTGTGTGCGCGGGTGTTTGTATGTGATTTATGGGTATTTGCGTCTCCATTTCGTTGGGATGAAAGTAAGAAAATCAAACTGACACCTTTAGGATTCCATTTATTTTACCTTCATATATCCAATAAATAAATTATACCATAAAACACATCTAGGTCTACAAATACAGACGCTATAACTATGTTAGGTACGCATATGTTGTCGAATTACAAACCCCCAAAACTTTTACTTCAAAATTAGTACAACATATCTGATTTTGTTTTTAATAACTGGTTATTTTTTGTTCAGAATGGAAATAAAGAAACCTTAATTATTACACTTTAAAAATAGTTATTAAGGGGTGTTTACAATACGTACAACATGAATTTACAGTTATGAATTCAAGATCTTCATTTTGTGACAAATTTTATATTACTAACGGAGTGCTGGTAGGACATAATTTGGTAGGTGTGGCAGAGCTAACAATATAATAAGTTATCCATCGTAATAAAATATTGCATTGAAATCTGTTCATCCGTTTGGGAGCTATTAAGCTGCAGACAGACACATAAGAGGCTTTAAACATAAAACCTCCTTTTTCGTCGTGGATAAAAAAAATGTGAACATAGTGTAAGGTACATGTCTGCCTGGCGGTGGAGCATACGGTGGAGGTCTGCCCGGCTTGGGTAGAGCACCGCCGTGTCCTCGTAGCGGCGATCGGCGGCGATCTCTCGCGTCCGATCCTGGTCCAGGACATGGTCCGGAGCGAGAGTGCATGGCAGGCCGTCACCTCCTTCTGCGAAGCAGTGATGCTGGCAAAGGAGGAGGCGGAGCGCGTGAGGCAACGGGAATCCCAGCGACCTCACGCCACTAGCCGCCGCAGGAGACGCCCTGGTCGGGAGATGACACTTAATTCCCAGCCACCGTAGGCGCGGGCCTGTGGGCGGTGAGCAGTGGGCAGCTCGCCGCTCGGTAAGGACCAGGCCCGAGTCGACGGCGCGTCGTGTTTCACGCGCGCCTCAAAGAGATGTCTGCACATCGTGACGGGGTCCACGAAGACCGATGCCTCCTGGGTCAGGGTTGCGGGTTGGTTAAACAAGAAACCGTGGCCCTGGCCGGCGCACAGGCAAGTGAAGAAACAAGGGTGGGTTTTTGTCAGTAAAAGTCTGACACGCCCTTCCGCTCTATCCAGAGCGGGAGAAGTCATTTGATGATTTCCCATCCCAACAAAAAAAAAAAAAGGTACATGTCTGCCTTGCCTTCAGGGAATTACAGGCGTGCAGGTATGCTGCTAAGTTAACAAAAATATTAGAAGGTAAAGAGATGAAAAGCAATTAAATAATGCCACAGATAAGTTATTGTACCGTTAGCTCATTAACACATTCAATGCCACCGACTCGCCTGGAGAGTTCACGTGGACTCTCCGGGCGAGTCGGTGCCACTGAATGTATTGAATATAATTATCACATACGCTAGACATTTAGCACAATGCATATACACAGCTATCTTAACGATTAACATCAATACTTTTAATACTATTAAAATATAGTAACGCGTTACTATGGTGTGTGAGTGACTGAACGATTATTTTTATATATATTATACTATTTTTTTTTTTTAAATAAACAAGTGGGGGAGTATATTTAACCTAAAGTTGCATTGTATTGTAAGTTAGTCTGCAGAGTTTAAATAACTCTGCAGTTTTATGTAATGATTTAAACTGATTTAAATTGTTTTAATCTGTAACAACATTTCACTCTCACACACATAATAATTAAATACTCCGGGAATTATTATAACGGCAAATAATTCTACATCTAAATACATATATTTTCATAAAATGAACAGTGCAGTTTGTCCTATGGCAAATAAACTTAGCAGCTTGATTTTTAACAACATATTTTGATCCATTGATTGGTCCTTACATATTAAAGTGTTTTGGTAGGTACTCATTTGATTATGTACTTTTGAGAAACATGACATTTTTAATGGCAATATTTAAGCTGTAGGATTGTTTTCTATGTTTCCAGTGCAATATAATTATGTACTTGGAGCGATATTACCATAATATTGACCTAGCATATAATTGGGATAAATCTAGAAATTACAGGATGTAAATATTTTGATGTATTTATGGAATATTTATTTTTTTAATACTTTCGTACACAAAAAAAGCACAAGGACTTATGCCCTGGGCAAATCTTTTCAGTGGTGAAGAGAATAGATCGCAAGTGCTTTGGTCAAGCCGAACATTATCCAACTATTAAAATGATTGAATACCTTAAATACACATAAATACTATTTACTGATGATTTTGACATCATAGGACTCATCATGAACGAACAATTTCTAGATTTATTAAAACACCGTCACCTTTTGAGAACAAACAATAGCTGTAAGACTAATAATTTAATGAGACATATACCTATTACAATAGTGATACCCTTAATAAAGATATACTCGAACAAATGTATTAGCTAACACAGTAAATTTATAAAATTTTGCTACGTTACTGAATAATCCTTCTGCAATTCCGTCAACATCATAATTAAGCGAATAAATGACACTGCAGAGTCTCTGCAGAAATACTCTCAACAAAAATATAACTATACCATCGATGTCAAAAAAAAAGTCTTAAAAACTAACCTAACAAATGCTAATCAACACTAAAAGCTAGCGAACGAGCATTAAATTAACATGTAAAGCAATAAATCAATATGAGAATACCAACGTAACTTAAAATCACAATAAAAAACACCACCAAACTTAACAAGTTTCGTCGTAACGCTGATAATTTTTTTATGTTAAATAATGTTTCATTTTTTATGTTTTATTAAGTATATAATAATATTTTTCATATTTGTTATATTGCTACTTTTAGGTATCCAATGGATATCGAGAAGCGCGCAGACTTTATGTAATTTTGCAGAGTATTATATAGAATGTTAAGTGATAATGCAGACTTTTCTCACAATTCTTTCCCATTCATTTGATATTCTAATTCCTTTATCTTATCTTTGCTGGTAAAATATGTACTAAATTACTTATAAATTCTTTCTATTTAAGAATTTTAAACTTATTTCAATTTGCCGAACACTGTCAATAAGACGTATTTTTGCAATGCAAGAATAAGGCCTAAAACCTTTTTTTATAATTAATTCAAAACCGAAGAAGGTATTTTAACCGATTATAATTTCACAATAAGGTTGTATAAAAGTGGCCTCAGAGTAATAATCGATTATTCTGTCAATTCGTTTACGTACCAAAAAAGGAAACTCTCAAAAAGACTTTAGCACATGTAACAGTCGTTCGTTATTCAGTCTAAAGCATAAATACAAATGCATTATTCCCTGTCTAATCCAAAAAAAAAAAATAACTAACAAAATATACAATACTGAACTAAGTAATTAGGGAACCATTAGTATGTTTTTCTCTTGAAAATTGAGTTTATTTTTTCTAAGGAATACTTAGTTCAGTGGTAAACAATATACAAAATAGAGCAACACTGGCCTATCGAGCCAACTTAAAGCGATCTAACTATTTCAATAAATTCAAAACTAAGACAACTAAAAAAACTATAAACAAAATAATAGATTCAATACAAATCGTATGAGGCATTCATTTAAACTAGACATAGAAATTCGAGGAAGAATAATTATATTATAAATACTTCAAGTAACATTATTTATCCGGACAACACAAATCAATTCGAGTGGTTCTCAATAAATAGGACATATTTTTTTATATTTTTCTGTTTTTATGAATACGAAGATAAGTATGCCCTTATTATTAGCACAAAACCACACTTTTTAAAATTTTTATTTTGTGTATTTTACACGAACAAGTTTGAACTGGACACCGGACCGGTTTATATTTTTTTAACACAGTGCTCATAAGCTCGAGCAACTTCGAATAGCAGTGGCTACTGCAGTCGTCCACAACATGTCTGCTGTGTATTTGAGCACTGTACGAGCACAAGTATACACTCACCTTAACTCAAAACCGCATTATACTTTTTTTTATGAATTTTAACGTTTTTTGGAACACAGCATTTTCGAACATTGAAAGTTGTCAAGTGTCTTTAACTCAAAAGCGAATTTTACTTTTTTTTAAAATGACATTTTACGTTTATTGGAACATAGCATTTTCGAACGTTGTCAAGTGTTGACACATTGTTGCTAGTGATGTGGTTAAATAAACGAGCCACGTTGTCGATGACAGCTATCGATACATCGACGGGTGTGAGTCTGAGCTTTTTAAAGTTACCTTTCCAATGTCTCTTTCAAACTTGATGGGTTAAATATACACGCTAAATAGTATTTAAATGACAAATAAGAACAAACGGCTTCATTACCTTTGTCATTTAACATTTCTAGACACAAAAATTACTAATTTTCATCGCGTAGACTGTAGATAAATTTTTACTACTATCGTAGCCTATTTTAACACTAAATATTTAATTCAATATAATTATGGTATTATTATATCTCCCGCAGGATAATGCTATGTAGTATGGGAGATTAATAAATTACTAATTTATTTCTTTCATATGGATCGAGTTTATCATTTACTTTGATATATTCTTTGGTAGTTGCGAATAATGTATTGGATTTATTCTAATTTTAGAATATTATTATAAGATATGGTACTGTATTAAATCATTTTAATAAAAACCAGTTCTAGCCAGTTCAATAGAGACGCACCAAAGTCGATAACGCTTATTAGTATCGTAGTTTGGATATCGATAAAGAGAATGCTCTATTGTTTAAAATAATGTAAATGGATGGATTTGAAATCAAATTGATACAACATTGATGGGATGTTGTATCGATTTCAAGTCCTTCACTGAACTGACTATTACGAGATCAAACGAGGATCAAATCAGGTCTGTATATCAAAGTAAATGATAATCACAATATTAGACTAGAACAATGTATTTCTTGCAAGGTACGCGGGATATGTTCAACCATAGAGAGAAGATGTACACTTCACGGAGTGAACGTTGCGTTTGAGAAGAATCTTTCCCATAATTAATAATAATTATTCTGTTTCATTTTTGTATGGCGATTCAATCAGCTGTCATATTTCAAATCAATTTGAAGATCCCTTCAAATTGATTAATAATTGAAATGATAATTCTTTTGGATAGTGGCCCATCGGCGCAACATGTCAGACATGTTATGCGACCCCAAATGGAAAAGGAAAAAGATCCTAAAGTATTTGGGGCTGGCATCTTATTATTGCATGATTTGAGAAATGTGACAACAGATTGACTTGATCTGATGTCACAGAATTTTATGGACAACATTACACAATCCTACAGTAAATTTGGGGCCGTTTAAATATTACGTAAGCAGATTTATTACAATTATTTACCCCCCCATCCCCTATGTCAGCAAAAGTAAGCAAAGTTCTTACCCCTCCCCCATGCTTACGTAAACATTTTTCAATTATAAATGTATATTTTTTTATTTACAATTATAACGTTAAATTTTAATTTTTAAAATAAGAAAATAGATTTAGATTACACATTAAATTTTACTGATATAGTATTCAACATAGAGTATGGGACAAAAATATTATAATTTTAAGAACATAACACTTTCAAGCATAGATAATGTGAGGGTTGCCGGTTGAGGTTGTGGTTGAGGGTTCGTGTAAAAAAGTAAATAACTATCGATGACGTAATCATCATCTAGACTTCCCTACCCCCATGTCATCTAAAATAAGCAGAACAAAGACCCCTCCGCCCCCCAAAAGCGCTTACGTAATATTTAAACGACCCCTTTCCAAAGTGAAGTTTGACAAACATTGCGTAAAACTGTCATCATTTCCAAAGGCAATTTAAAAAGATTTTAAGGGAGAGTTACCCGTATATTTTTCACGCACATGATTTTCTAAAACGCATCGTTCTCCCGTCAAGTGTAAAGTTCCCTGTCTGTTTGCTATGACATGACATTACCTGAATTGAACTAACTCGGTGCGTCTAAGGCACCAGGTTCAGTATATTTCGGTGTTCCAGCGATTCCTTCAGAGCGTAGAACAGTTGCAACTGCTGTTCAGGTTTCAGGTTGTATACCTGCAAAGATTTGGAGAAGTGTTAATAAATGGACTGGTCTGGTTGTGCCTCGAAAAGCAAGTTAAGCCGTTGGTCCCGGTTGCCATAAGAACATCTAATGACAGTCGTTACGGGTTGTTGAAGCCCTCAAAAGTCCAACATTCGGTCTAACCGCAATGCTTCGATATTGCCTTCTGGTTGTGGAGGTCAGACGGCAGTCGCTTCAGAAAATATCGAAGTTTAGCCAAAAATTAGCAGTTGGGACTGGTAAAGCGGCACGTTTCCTATTTCGATGACACCTTTTCCCCCAATTACAAATCAGAATATAAGAAACCCCGTGTGGTACCGGGCTACCCCGTGTGGTACCGGGCTACCCCGTGTGGTACCGGGCTACCCCGTGTGGTACCGGGCTACCCCGTGTGGTACCGGGCTACCCCGTGTGGTACCGGGCTACCCTGTGTGGTACCGGGCTTAGAATAGTACTATCTATAATACTAGTACGTCCTTCCGTGGGTGTCGTAAGAGGCGATTAAGGGAATTCTCACCAGGGAAGCGGGTAGCAGCGCTTCTCCTGTGGAATATAAAATTACTGCGATCCCCAACCCGCCTTCCTAGCGTGAGGATTATGGCAAACGGGGGGCCTTAGGGAGGCCTTTGTCCAGCAGTGGACCTCTATAGGCTGAAGAAGACAAATCAGAACAACTGAAAGAACTACCTGTTGCAATAGTTTCTGCGGGGTGGCGGTGCGTATGAAGCTGGTGATGTACACATTGACGAAGGTGGCCATGAGGAACTGGCAGTCGAAGCGATCCATGATGCCGCCGTGACCGGGGATCACGTCACCGAAATCCTGGAATTATAAAAAAAGAGATGAAATCCTGTACAACATTATGATTTAGTAATCCAGATAGTTAGCAATTAGGGGTGTAGTGGTTCTTCGATGTCATATATGATGATTGTGGAGGCATGAGGAACAAAGAGTAAAGTTTATTCATTCTCCATAGAAAAGGGAGGATCCTCCGACCAGACGGGTGTTATGACCAGGGGATGTTCTCTCGGTGGTAGGCCATAACATCGGCTGCCGGCAGAAGTTACCACCCACCAGACAAGGTCTTGCCGCCAAGCGATTTGTCGTGTTCCGACATGATGTCAGGTGAAGCTGTACGGAGGGCGGGTCTGAGCAGTTGTGCTGCGATGTGTGCCGGGTACCATGCGCCAAATGTTGTTGTGTCAGGAGTTTGGTCGTGGAGTCTCCAGATCAATCTCCCTCTGGCGCAGCATCGTTGGTCGTGTTGGTCTTGGGTTTAACATTGCATCACCTCGCTCAACTGCGTTCATCCTTCCTATTCCTAAGTTTTTTTAAAGTGAATAGGCTTAATAAACGAGTGCGCTTTACCATCAACGATTGCATCACTGCTTACCATCAGGCGGGATTGCAATCAAGCACTTGTTTATAATTATTAAAAAAAAAACTGTCTTGCAGACACTTGCCCAATGGAAATGAAGTATACAACAGTATGCTAATTGCACGACAAACTCTGCTTGCGAGATGTAGAATTCATGTGACGTCAGCATGATGCGTTTGTTTTTGTGGTATTTGTAGGTACCGCTACAATGATTAACTGGTAATAGGTTCGATCAAGGATTTTCAGGGTAGGCACTTTCAGAGCCTGCCAGGAACTGTGATGTTGCAGCATAAATCTCACTTTCAATTTTAAAACATTCAACCTTGTCACAGTAACTCTTATTGCATAACACATTATAAATTTGAATCATTTTAAATATCATTGTTAATTCATTGCTAGATATGTTCGAAAAAATTGTCTGCTCCATGACGTAAAAAACGCAATGAAAGTTGTTCAACTGTCAAAGTGAAGCCCGCAACGCCATGGCTCACTACGCCAGAATGATGGGGCAACCTCTTTGTGTCCAGTATTCAGGACCAAGTTAATTCATTTTTTATTTACTATGCATTACCCAATATTGCCAAAAGGAGTCCTTACCTTTATCTTGAACGCGCGTTTAAATCCCGAAGCAAAGAATCCTCCGAAGGGTCCGATGACAGAGCTGAACGTGCTTAGACACAGCGAGTGAATCATGAATGGATAGATGTTCATTGTCTCCAGGCCCAACTGAAAAGTAAATGAAATTGGACTTTAGTCATATAAACTTAAGATCTTTACGATGACGTGAACACTAGACAAAGAATTTTTAAATAATGAAAAAAGGAGGATTTTCTGAAGTTTGAAAAATGCAATCACTCATTTTTTTTTTTAAATTATCAAACTATATCAACTTTAGAAATTAACCCTACTTTTATTCTAGGAGTATCTTGTAATCACGCATTTGATTAATGCATCGGTTGATAATGTTTATGAAGCTTCTCATGCCAATCAATCAACTTATTACTGTCGAATCCACCGTTTTTACTTCTTTTATTATTGCATCAATAAATGCATCCATTATGCATTTCTTCTAATTTAAATTATTATTATTTCAAAGAAATCGATGAGTAAGCAACGCCATCTATACGAACCCATGGCACCGATTATTAATTCATTCCACCATTTGCCGCTAGATGCTGCTACTTATTTCGTTTACCGGTTTTTTATTATTTTTATACGTTACAACCAGATACAGGCCTTTCCTAAACCTCTCCTAGTGGGCCTCGAAGGTCCTCCGAGTTCCGCGTCTAGTGTGTCCTACACTACCACTAACTACTGCGCGTTAGCCTTCTGTCACTAGAGCCTCCACCACCTCTTGTGTACAAAGGTCAAAATTGGCCATTACAACGATCAGCTTATTTACAAACCAAACCACTAAATATCCAATAGGTTTGTGTGTATAAGATAGGTGTTAAATCAATTTAAAAGTACTTACTACTTTCATAACAGGCTGCACAAACTGTGGGGGCGTGTATTCCTGGAGTCGGAACAGCAACGAAGGCTCACAGTCCATGGTCATGCGGCCAAGAGAGTCAGAGTATTCGATGGGGCACACCAGGTACGGGTATTGACACATCATATATGACATCTGTGGCAAGAGAAATATTGGTTATTAAAACGGGCTTTTGGGTCACATAAGTATTACTTTGAGTAAATAAAGTAAATTTAATTCCCCCATCTCCGTTACATTATTGGGGTAGTCCGATGATGGAACCGTGGGACACCACAACGATCCAAACGAAGCGTTTCGGCTCATCTTTTATGCCGTGTATATCGAGGGACTGGAACAATTTGCCAGCGGCGGTGTTTCCGTCGGACTACAATTTAAGTGTCTTCTAGGCTAGAGTGAATAGGTTCTTAATAAACTAGCGCGCTTTACCATCAACGATTGCATCGCTGCTTATCATCTGGCCAGATTGCGTCCAAGTGCTAGTTGTTCTCATCTAATAACATTATATGATTATAAAATCATCAACCCTATATTCATATTTTCAAGGCTGTTGTTCATCTTAACCAAAACGTAATATGTTCAAGTTCTTTAATACTTACCACCAATCCAAAGATCACAGTAGATATTCCTCCACCAATGAACCCTTCCCAGGTCTTCTTGGGACTCAGCTTGATCAGAGGGGTCTTGCCGAAGAAGAAGCCGAAGACGTAAGCCATGACGTCATTGCATATGATCATAGATACTGGCACTATGAACCATATTAGACCTGGAACAAGAGGTTTGTGGTAAAAAAAAAAACCCGCCACACATTATCCCACCCACTGCAACTGCTGAAAGCCAGAATCAACAGTGGAGACCACCAGAAAAACGCCGAGCAATGAAGAATGAAGCTCGACGAGTCCCGGAGAAACGATTCAACTGTCTTGGGTCCCGCA